>JARHVA010001086.1:930000-1515000 GCA_037957365.1 Torreya grandis | reverse complement strand
ATTGATATAGGATACATTATTTTATTATCACTTTATATTATCATGTTGATCTTATATAATAACACTTACACATGTCTATATTCATGCTTAAATCTTACATAATATTCTAGAAATGCTATGCTATAGGATATTTTGCTAACACATTTATGCAATAACTAGTATGATATGATTATGATAATTGCCTATGTTTCACCAGTTCATCTTATCACATAGCTTACTTTAATATAATTATTTTTTCCACCTTCTTTTGATAATGGAACATTTGAACATGTTCCTTATTTTTTCCCCATAATTCCCTAAGTGTTGTTTCTTTGGTATGTAAAAATTTGAATGTGTCTTCTCAATTGAGTATATTGAATTTGAACATGCCCCTTGTTTTTAGTCTCTTTATACCCCTTTTTTCATGTCATTTAGTGATCTTGTGGGTGTGATTGGTTTTTTTTGAGCTTTTTCTTGTTCATTATATGCATTTCCATAATCAATATCATGAATATTAAGGATTATTTTCATTGGATAATAATAACTTCATTGATACATCAACTTAGACATGATACATTATGTTATCTTATCCTTTTGGGATAATGTGACTATTATGTTGTATTACCCTCACCTCAAAATGGGGGCATATAAATGGGGGAATGTCAAAGAGTCATGAATTCACACACATACAGTTGAAAAAATTGGAAAATTTTGATATAATTTACATGATTCAAATATACACTTGGGTCAGAATCCCATGAATTTGGCACAAATTTTACTTATTTGAGATAATTTTTTTCATATTTGTGACATATATTATACATAATTTACATAATAGAGGATATATTTTGATAGGTAATTTATCTTGAGACACATTATAGGTGCATATTCCATGTAAATTCACCAAATCTTAGATATATATTAAGATTATATACACATTTATGCACTGATATTACTTAGATAAACCAATTGAGTTTTATCTATCTATAGTAGTTGGATCCCTTGAGTATTTAGTTGAGACTTAACAGCATTTATAGCCTTGGAAATACTTCCATTTTTAAGATTGAGATGGTTACACCATATAACCTGGGTGATATTGTCTAGGTTGGGTATATTATGTATACACTTGAGTTGTGAAATTGAGATTCATTAATCTTGATGACCTTGGCTCAACTCACCCATGCACCATATTAGGGGTATGATCACCCTCAAATTATCATATTCACATCTCTAACATTTATTTTTGAACCTATTTATCTAATGCTTCAACAAGGAAGAATATTTATAAAATAAAACTACCATGGGGAAACATGATTGCATCGACACATAAGTGTACTTTATTACTCTCTTTTATTTCAAGTATTTTAATTACTAAATTTTTATATTATTTTCACTAATTAAAATTTAACATGTTATTGGTTTTAGGTAATACTCAAACAAATATTTAAAACATATCTCAAGTCAAATCAAGGTTTGTTGTACACACCAAGGTATGCATTTATTTCTTTTAAACTAGTAATTTCATCCTTATGCATTACTATATTAAATACAAAAAAGGGATGTAGATGATAAAATATGATTTTATATGATAAAATAGTCTTTTAAACTTTAAAATTATCACTCATGGATCAACCCTTCAAGTCATGACTTTCTTACTACCTAGAGGCTCATGTTTACCATCTCACTATGCCTAAATACTCATCCTATAATCTAAGCATGATATTGTGATTACTTAGATCAATTTTATCCCATAGTATACATAAAACCTAATTATTATACCATTTTATAAGTAATAGACCGTCAATATTTTTCTATCCTCATAAAGATAACCGTCTAGACTAGGATACTAACATCGATACTAGTGTCCCAATATGACACTAGTGTCTGAGCCTTACAAATGGTAAACTTTGAAATTTTTTTGACATGTATGGGTTAGTCTATTTGTATTAATTAATCATCATGTGAGATAATTTAAAAAGGTTTGGTATATTTATAATTAAAATACCATTCATTATCATTAAGTACATATCAAGAAACATCTATCCTATACCAATAAAAAACACATCTCCATCTTAAAAAACTACCCTATTCTTCTTTATTTCAAAATCAATCATATGAGTGGTCTTTTTACAGGTCTAAATCAATCAAATATTAGTCCATGAGTAGTATTTAAGTTATATTTTGTTTTTTATTTTGCAACGTGCCCCAATTTTAGATTGAAAATGGGAACTCTCATTTTTCTTGACTAATCTTAATATTACTACATCTGGTCTAAGGGACCTTTTATGTTTGAGGGTTTGCTTGGAAGTGGGGTTTTGTATCTTTTTGAATGGTTAAATATAATAAGTATCTATACTTACTATAATCTTTGTGGATAAATATTAAGTTAAGATATTTAAATTGTACGCTTAAGCTAATCAATTTCAATGTGTTAGGTCTTAGTTTATTTTATCATTTGAATAACCCATATATCTTTAGCATTTTAAGGTAGACATAATTTATAAGTTGTGTCAAATTCAAATTAACTGAGCCCTTATCCATTGAGATTGAGTTCCTCAAACTTGAGTTATCCAAGTCACCTTTGTCGATCTCTACCAAGCTCTTAATCTATCAATTTGAGTTAGGCAATCTTAAAATTTACTAGTTCTAAGCTAATCAGGTCGAATCGACCATATCTTCAAAATTTAGGCTTGATGCCTTACCCATTTTTATTTATTAAAAATCAAGGATTTGAGTCTTTTGATTTTCCCCCAAACCTTTCCATATGTCACATTCAGATCAATTTGAAGTCCAAGGCCAATTAAAAAGTTTCAAAGTTATAAAGTTTATAAGTCCTTTTAAAGCCCTAGGTCCCAAGATCATGTCAAATAGCATAATCATGGTAACCCAAGATAGCAAGGGATTAATAAATGATTAATTGGTTGTGTATTTAAGTTCCTAAGAGGTCACCATGTGGTGATTTATCTAGATCTTGGGATTATGGATACTTTGGTAATAGTTTAAAGGCTTCAAGCCCCTGAGGTCTTGAGAGGTCATCATGTGGAAATTTATTGGGACCCTAAGAGCTAGGATAGATAGAAGAGCCAAACAATAGGTCAATATTCCTATGGTATTGAGGTCTCAAGTGGCCACCATGTGGTGAATTCCTAGGATCCTAAGACCATAGGGACTAAATTGATTTAAACAGTGATCTCAAAGGTTCAACTCACTAGGAGGTTGCCACATAACATCATCCTACATGCCTAGATCAAATACCCAACCTAATGAGGGGATAATGTGTGGCACCAAAATGATGTTAGGATTTATTTGAGAGTAATTTTGACTAGAATATCCCTACCACCAATCTATAAACCTTGAACCTCTGAGAAAATAAGGATGTGTCACATGTCAATGAACTTAAAATTGATGGTCATCTTTAACATCAAAACTAACAAAATATTGAGGAAACTTTTGATCGATTAAATGATGAATTTACATTGGTAAATTTTGATTCATAATAATTATATTCCATTTTCTAAATATCCTTATAAACTAATGATGGATGTGTATGTAATTTATGCATATGAAAAGGCTTATGTTTGAATTAAAAGATGATTAATGTGAATGTCTAAGTTTAAATAACAAAGTCTTTAATTTATTTATCATATTTGATGTAAATTATTTGTGGCTAATTTATTCATGATTAAATCATTTAAATGTTTTTTCCTTGTCATTTATTCAAAATATGTATGCTTGACCATTTGATTTAATCTTGGAGGGTTCATATTTCAATTTAGATCATTGATTTGGATACATGCCCTCATCAAGGAATCAAAACCCTTAGCTAAAGAATGACAAAAAATAAAAAACTAGATGAAAGATCATTTGAAAATCATGAAGCACAAGGAAAAATGGGATGAGTCAAGGTATGTATATGTAATGAAGAAGATACATGAGACAACTCTGAACTAATGAAAAAGTGATAGATGACCAACAATGAATGGGATGGTGGATCCAAAAGCAATTGGTTTATGATCAAAATATGATGGTGTGGCCTCCAATAAAAAATAATGGGCACACCTTTAGATCTATCAGGAAATTAAGACCCTCAAATACATTTCCTTAGTCAAAAATCAATATTTGTAACTTACCCATTAGTAGGCTAAGTTGCAATCAAAGGAGGTGGTTGGCCCCCTCGTGTATATATTATTTTTGAGAGCCTTTCTATAGGATATGTTGTTTCTATATGGATGTTTTTGAATTGTAATAGAGACATATAAAACCAAATATAATTTCATGCATTTTACTAATTTTTAGGATAATGTCTCCATTTCTCCTATTTTGATTTTGCTACTATAGAATTATTTCTTAAACTTTAATGATTTTAATCACTCAGTATTATTAATAAAAACATATATCTTGCTATTTGAAAGGTTTTTAAGATTTTAAATCCATATCATACACATGTATATATTGGTCAAGGTTTTTTCTTCTTATCTAGTCAACTTCCTAGACTCTCTCACTATCCTCAAGTTGAATTTGTGCAAGGTTTGGCTTAACCAGGGATTGGTTTTAGTGGGCATGCTCAATCAGACATTATAAGAACACCTTCCATATCATCATGATTTTTATCTCTTTATCCATTTGATTTTTTATTTTTTTATGATGATGAGTTAATATAGATTGAAAACAATTTGAATATGCTTGATAATCTTAGTTGATTATTTTTTTTGTCACTATTTAAGAATTATTGAATCTATGCACATGATAAATCTACTTGCAAATTATTTATTTACTTATTATGTTTATCCTAAGAAATGGTGATTTCCATTTGAGACTAAGCCCTACAAGAATTGCTTATATAACTTCATAACTCTTCATTAACTTCTAATTTAAAACTACCATAGAGATTTAGTTTGTTAAAAAGGCCCTTTAAAGTGGAATAGTTGCACATCAACATGCTAAGTGAATGTCAACATACCAAGACTGGTACATATAGACCTTGGGGAAACATTTTATTACTAGGATCTTATTCCTTTGAGGAGAGAGTCTTAACAAAACCCTACATAATTATTGTTGTGTCAAAAACACCATCAACATGAATGGTGCTAGAAAGAGGGACCACCATGGACACAAATTGAGTCACATCCATATTTTGCACTTAGACATTTTAGAAATGTTTTATTCCATTAGGCCAAACTATCTCTTAAGATGGAAAATAGGAGGATAAACACTTGATATAAGTCTTTTGGAGATAAATTTGATCTCTTATAACTTACTGATCATAGAATACCAAAATGGAGAGCTAACAAAGGAAAAGAAAAGGCTAAGCTCATTTAGTTAGCTGGTAACTCAGCAATGGCTATAAATACTCCTTTTTTCAATCTATTTATCATCCTCTAGACTATACCAATAGCCAATCCCATGGCATGGCTTGGCCAATGTGGGTACCCTTTGAATCTTCTAGGGATTTTGCATAACCTTCCAAATAATCTAGACAATTTTTGTCCTAAGTTCATAGTTGGAAGACCTCAAATAGCTAAAGAACATATAGGTGCATTGAAATTTTCCATTATCAAAATGTAGGTGTAACATTAGGACATTTCCTATAATTTGTTCCTTATTCATTACAAGAGGTTGCCTATGATTGGTACTAAGGATTACCTAGTGGGTATCAAACCACTTGGGGTGGACTGGAAATTATACTTGTAAACCATTTTAGCTTCCCCATTGACCATGTTATTTTATACTAGCATTTCACAACTACTAAGAGAGAACCAAATGAGCCATTTTTCATGTTCAATGCTTGGTTTCATAAACTATACCAGAGGTTGAAAGACCCTACATATTGATGTAAGAACATCATTGTCAAATGCAAGATTGAACTTGGTTGGGTTGGTATAGGGTATTAATAGTATTAATTTGTCTTTTAATACAATAAAAGACATTTTATTGGTCTTATAAGTTGGTCTAGGTAAGTTTGAAGTCTAAAATAAGTTTTCCTTCCAAAATTAGAATTTAAAATTTCAAATGTATTTTATGTAAATACATGGAAATTTGTACTCATTTATGAGTCATTACAAGTTTTTATAAGTCATCTAGGTGTGTGAAATGAATAAAAGTGTCTTCTAGACCTTATTAAGGTTATATTAATCTTTTTTAGTCATAAAAGTTAATGCAACTACAAGATAAGTATATGAAGTTATTTTACTATGTTAAGTTTACGCAAGTATGAGGGAATATTATGCAAGTTTAGTCAATTCCAAGCTTATAATACACTTCAAAAAATTGATAATTATCGATCCCATTAAGGAAGAGTAATTCAAGGATGAATACAAGCATGAAAAAGGCCTAAAGCCATGGCTGCAACAACTAATGAAGAGTTTTTAGTTTAAAATAGAGGTTTGTGTACTATTGAAGTCAATTTTATTACAAATATAGAGATTAGAGTTAATTGAATCAATATATTAATATTATTTATGTAAAAATGAATAAATTTCAAGTGTTTTTATAAAGAATCTATAACCTTTTTGATTTATTTTCTCGTATAACTTTCAAGAACCCTTATTTTCACTAGTTACAGTCATACACGGTGGTATTTTTTCATATATAAGTCATTATATGAGTTCAATTTTGGGATTAAAGAGGTAGGATAATGTTGTTAGATCCTTATTATATCTATTAAGAGGTTAAAGATACTCCTAATTTTTATGAACATTCACTAGTAATCTCTTGGCTTTTTGTAGAACTGTGTAAACCCTACGTTAAGGTTATAGTCACAAAAAGAGTCTTAAAACCTAAAATAACCATTCATTATTATTTAAAATTTTAAGAGAGTAGAGTAAATAAATTTTTAATGAATCAAAAATGATTGAAGGATTTATAATATCCTATAATTTAATCTACAATTGACTTTTTATAAGGTAGATTATATGCCACAGTCTTAGATAGGGTTAAAGAAACCAAAAAGTAGTTTATGGTGGTCCATTGATCCAAATTATCTTTACATTGGTATATATGGTTTAGAGAATATTTTACACATGACCCAATGTTTTATAAAATTTTAAAAGGAATTGAATACATGGATTCTATGATTGAGTTTTTGACAGACCTAAAATATTATATCTAGAAGGGGTTTAAGGTCAATAAGAGTAAATTCTTAAGCATAAAATATTTTTTCCATTATAAAAATTAGTATTTTTAATTAAAATAATATTATTAACTTGGATCAATAGTTTTATTAGAATAGGAGGGAATACAATAAAATATATTGTAGACTGAGTGTCAATAATTTGTGTTATAGACCAGTACAGTCCTAAAGCGAGAAGGGGTTGTTATTAAAATTTTCTTTGTAGAAAAAAATAAAGAGGAATAGGTTTATTAAATTTATAGTGGTATTTAAAATTAAATAATACATACTAATAACTATATTAATGTATTAAAAATTTATAATATCTTTTTTAAGACTCAAAAAGGCCTATACATGATACCAAAATAGAGTCAGGACTGAATTGAGTTCTTGATCAGTTGATGTTTCCAGTTGGTATTTTAGATTGAGATAAATATATTTATAAGTTGTGTCCTTGATATTAATTATTTCATAGGAGTTATGAGTTATTTAAGGAAAGATAGAGTATTATTTTATCAAAAGTGTCTTGATCAAGATTTAAGGTGATAGTCTAGTTAGCATTACATCCTCGACACAGATGCACAAGAAGTAAATTTATAGTGACACAATATATTTAAGATTTCATTTTTTTGTTATGGTGAAAATTGTTTTATATTTTTTCCAAATATTTCCCAAAATAAAAAAAGTAGATAAATATTTACAGTGAGTAGTAAACTAAGGTGATTCATGCTAAAAAAATCAAAAAGATAAAGAAGGGTTGAGTAGAAAAGAAGATTTACCTTGAAATGAAAAGACCAATAGATTTCCTTTGGTTTTTTATGATGATAGTGCAAATAAAACTAGAATTCATGAAATTCTATTGATGAACTCAAAATTTAATAAATACAGTTATGATTATAGGGTAAATTAAATGCACATATCTAAGAAGTATGTCCTAAAAAATGGCTACCCATAATAAATTGCCTTAAATCACATTTGTTTTCAGAGTATAACAGAAATGGAGTATACATAGACAAATTTTATTAGAATATAATAAATCAAAAACTAACAAGATGCATTATAAACACTAATATTAGTTTTAACCATTAGAAAATGAAACCATCTATCATTTACAATGCTTGAGAAACAAGAAAATATGGAAAGCAATGAAACAATGAACAAATTCCAAGAATTCCTTTCTATTTGCATTAATTCCAAAAAATTTTGTGCTAAAAAACAAATGGGGGTGAAACCCCTATATATAGGCCTCTTCAAATTCCTAAGATGGTTGCATTAGTTATAAAATAACTAAATACACAATAACTATCACTAGATAAAAGTTACTTATATTCTAAAAACAAAAAATATTCCCTATTCAAAGAGGGAATATTCTTGAAACATACTGATTGGAACTAAAAGATGAAATTTATCAAATAAATACCTTGATAAATGGCTATTTTGATCCTAAGGTGCCAAATTAGGATCCTACTATTGTTGACGATGATGGAGCTCCCAATGTAGTAGAAGACGAAAGTGAAACTAGAGTGTTTGAAGAGGAATAAGCTCTTGTGGTGACCATTTGTGGTTAGTTATCCACCTATTTTTCATATTCTATTTATTTTTTCCATGCCCTAGAGCACTTATTTTAATCTTTGTCAATCAATTTTAGGTTTAATATGGGTTATTGTAGTAGTTTGATAGTGAAATTTGACATTGTTTCATGTTTAGTTAAGAGAGGTCTTATGACTTTATTGATTTCTAATGCCCTCTCTATTCTTTGATTAGTTGATGATGCCAAGTCCACCATATATTATCCAGAGGTTACTCCTTGAGCCAAAGCCTATTTTATGAAATTGACAATTAAATTTTGGAGTTTTGGTTTGAAATCATCCTTGTTGATGATGGTACCGTATCTATTTTCAAGGTGTGTGATTTTAGCCTCCTTGATTAGAGTTATAACTCTATCACCTTGATGAGTAAGATACTGGACCAAGGATCTCATATCATAAATCCATTAATTTAAGGATTTCTTCCTTACAATGATGTAAGACTAATCAATGCTCAAATCCTCTAAGGGTACTAGATTCAGTTCTTCATATTTATTCAACCTGATCAACTTAACTAAGTTGATCGCTTTGCTATCATAATTCCCATAGTTATTTTTTTCCTTAATAATTTTGTTATAAACCTCATCTCCTTTTACTTTATATCAAGCTAAAGTATTTAGTGTATCAAACATAGCCTCAACTACCCATTCCACTTTGGTGATAGTTTCTTTTGGTAAGGTGGATTTATTTTGCTATTCTAACTTAGTTGTTATTTTTTGCATCCTTTTCACCAATTTGGTGGCCACATCACCATATGCCTTCAACACTGAGAGGGGGTATTATGCATATTGATACTACTAGCCATCCTTAGCCTTCTTCATATTAGTGAGTGAAAAAAAGGTTTATTCAAACTCACATACAACTAACTAATCTAAATGAGTCATTTTCCTTTTGGTTACCCTTTTCATAGCTCCACATTCCTTGTCAAATTTTAGTGAGACATGTAGAGGGTCTACTATAAATAAATATTGCCTTTCTAATGTGGCCAATTGTATCTCCTTTATCTAAGACTTATCTGATATATCACCCCAAGGTTAAGTGTATGGTGGCAACTAAGGAACTAGTGCCAATCCTTGGAATGTAGATTTTTGAGAGGTAGCTATGAAAGTGACTAAGATGAAGGTAGAACTAGGTGTTGGGATGGGAGGTGTTACTTGTGAGGACAACAAAGAAGTTGTTATAGCTAGAAAACTTACTGGGAATAAAGAAACCTATGGTATAAAATTAGTAGGCCTCCCCTTAGGAAATTAAGGACTAAGCCTAGGCATGGGCTTGGGAAAAACTAGGGGTAAATTAGCCATTATAGAGACCTTTGAGGTAGATGACATAGAAAAATTATTGATTGTGAGAAAAGGGTATAGTCATAGACATAACTATAAGACTAATAAATGGCCTATAGGGCATTAATTTCATGTCATTTGGTATTAGTGGCCCACAAGATCTACCCTATGGGTAGCTATTCAGAAACAAGGGAGGCAAATAAACACAATATTGACTAGTCATACCTGGATGTCAAAGTAGGTGAGGTAGCTCTGGTTTATAAGCTATTGGCACCATAGTAGGTGGTGTTACAACCTTAACCAAAGATGAATGAGGCATGATTGAAGGTTTTTTAGACATTGAGGCAACATTTTGAACCTGAGATAGGGTGATGGGTGTTGCTTCTAAAATAGAGACCTGCTTAGTGTGTTTCTCAAGCTCAACTTCTCCCTTACCCAAAGTGGGAGACAATTCTTGAAATATTCTCTAACTTAGATGAGGGTTAGTTGGTATCTCTTATTCAACATTAGTAATATTAATTATAGATGTGGATGTACATACTTGAGCACTTTTAGACTTGAAAAATTCATAATATCCAACATTTTTTAGTATACCCCTAATAAGTGGAACATTAGCATCCTTAAAATTTTGTTTCACCTCTTGATCATCTGTATCATTGATATATAACCTTTCCTCATCCTTAGACTCATGGTGGTAAGAAATGCTCAAAGTTGACCTATGTTTGATGTAATGGTTGAAATCTATGTGCTCTGGGTTCCATTGCCTATTGTCATCCTTTTCTAAGTCAAAAGTAGGTATTTTTGGTAGATGCAATGAAAAAATTCTAGTTTTATATTCAAAACTAGCCAATATTAGACAATTGAGGATGAATTAATCTTATTCTTTTGTTTTTACATAACCTATCCACCCCTGTGTATAATTGATAAGCAATTTCTTACTCAACCAGCTTATCTGGCACTATAATGGGAAACCTAAGGGGGGATATATTAATTCCAACCACCCTCACAAATATGTAATTTGGGTAATACCAATAGGCTCCCAGGATACTCAGGGTTATTTTAGTTTCTCTTGATAATTTGGGTATGGACTTTTCATGGATTGACCTATATACTATGGGATAAAAATGTTTAGATATGGCCCTCAAATCTTGATTTACTTGTACATTCTAACCTTCAATAAGGTATGAGGAATAGTCCATTTTAACTTTGGGTCCCAAATGGTAAACCGAGGAAATTTTTGAGTAACATAAATGGCATTTACTAAGTGGGACATCATGTAAAAATCATCTCCCTAGTTGGACATAACTTTTTTGATTAGGGACACCAATTTAAAAGATATAATTTCTCCCAAAGGGGGAGTATTTTCATCATTGACTATCATGGACAAAAGTAGGATCCATTTTTCATCCACATGACCTGTATCCTCAACCTCAAGCAATAAGTTCATCATGGCCATTGCCATTCTTACTCCCCTTTTAAATTATGTGATAGGAATTTGGATAATTTTAGTTTTTCACATAAACTTACCTTTGTTCTTATCCTATTTCCTTAAAATATCCCTTATATTATGGTTTTGAAGCCATTGAGTCATAGTCTCTTAATTATAACTAATCTCTAGTTTGGGAAAATCATAGTAAGATTGAAAGGCTAACCCAACTATGAAGGTAATATCTTGGCATAAATTTAAAGACTTAATCATATTATAAATGCATTTAGAATAAAAAAATATGGTAGAATATGTATACATAAAGGAGTACCTATAGGTTAGACACTACTTTGTGTAAACCTATGGATTTGAGCACCAGAGTCTCTAGTCTATCCTTTACCTCATCTATGTCTTCTTCACTGTCACTATTCTAGTCTATAGCATTTTCCACATGGTAGAATAGGCCATTTTATTACTTATCCTCGGTAGCCAATGTAGTAAAATTGAATCTGGTATCTTGAAAGATGACATTTGTCCCATAAGAGTAGATGAATGGGATTTATTCTTTTGATTAACTTTAGATGCTTCAACTTCAGCCATGGTTTAAAATTTTATGATTGACAAGATTTAAAATTGATTTAATGGTAGAAGGATATACATAAGTCTATAGAAAACTCATAGAATGCTTAAAAAAAAAAGCAAATAACAACTAAATGTGAAATTATTATTTTTAGGTAATAAGAATTAAACACCAAATTCAAAATTTAGTCTGAACAATATTAGTCATCAATGGAAAGTGTTTTAATTTATCTTGATTTAATGTTGGGGTGACTCTTCAATTTTAATTTAATGGTCTCAAAACTTTACTTTAAGAAACCATCCAATCATTTCCATTGCTTTGTCGATGTGTCATATCTTCATATGCTTGACTTTTTAATGAAGTGACTTGGATTTACATCCCTCAAAGTAAGTCCCATCAACATTTAATTCATGCCTACTATAAACACTTTGAGAATAGTTATATTCCACCTCGGTGCTACTTTTAACATGTACTCAACACTTAACACCCTCTCAAACATTTTAGCCTTTATTTTGAATATCAAACCATCCAAGTGGATTGCATGACACTTTACCAAGTGTCTTCTTCCAATTGGATTGCTCACTTTAATTTTTGCATGAATCAACCCCTCTCATCCTTTACTGACGTGGCCTAAGAAATTTTGATGGTTTTCTAAGTGGAAATTTCTTATTGGCTCATGTTTTCACATGGCTTTGTTATATGAAATTCTTAATGGAACCAAATGCTATGACACTTTGCCAAGTGTCATGTTTTAATTTTATCACATAGTCATTGAGTTTCACGGATTGATTTAATCATATTATTATCATGGGATATGGGTCCACATGCCTTCATCCCATTGTTCCCAACTGCCATGTGGCTTCCACATCACATATAAATACCCAAGGTTAAGCAACTTACTACCAAGTGTCATCTTGTCATATAATATGTGTATTATGAAATTAAAATATTACATCTTAACTATGGGGAATGACTAAGTGGAAAATGACATGATGTGATAGGATTTTATTGTCATGAGACTTAAAAAATAAAATTAGCCTCAAAATGCCATGATTGGATGCCATGTGGTGTGTTCTAATTAAGTTGTGAGGTCATAAACTTTAAAAATTCTTCATAAACTAGAATGTTATAACTGGGTGATAAGTGGAAAACTCCCATTGGGTCACTTTATCACTCAATTTTTCAAAGGTAAAAATATATATGACAAATTCCAAAACTTATGTGACTAAGTCACCAATGCATGTGACATTACCATGTGTCATTTGAAGTTGAGCTGGCATTGGGGTCCCTACCAAATGAAAAGGTGTAAAAGTTAGAAATCTATGAGATAAAAAGAAAAGTGACAAGCTTCAAGTTGTAAACCTCAAGTATGAAATCAAACTTTCACTTTAGTCCAAAAATTAATATTAAGGTAGACCATAGTCCCAAATGTGAATTTTGTCATAATTAAAGCTAGACTATGATTCAAAAAACCTTGATTAAGTAGCCTTAGTTGAATTATAGGGATCATACCTTGGATTTTTGAACATAAACCCTTATAAGAGCACCTATAAACAAGCTAGATTATTACAAATCATAGTGAATTAGACATAAATGAAATATTCAAAACCACCTTGTTAATATTTGTCATGAATTAACATGACTTCTAAATCTTTCAAGTCATATAAGGGGGTTTTAATCATGTAGTACCAAAGGTAAGGTACATATTAGGGTGAATGATCCATATTTTTCATGGGGTACTCATTTAAAAAAAATGGGGTATGTTGATCTTAATAAATGGTGACCTCTATGAGAAACATAGAAATATGTTAGAATTTAGATATCCTAGTTTAGAATATAATCATTAAGTAGTCATTCCTTGGTGGATGCAAAAAATATTAGAATTGATTTTCTAGAACTAAAAAACTTCCACTTGATGGATTAAAGCCTAAAAATATAAAAACCATTTATACTATGCGTGTTCTTTGAATTGATTAACCAACATATCTTTTGGTTTCAGAATCAGTGGCTTCAACCTTCATGGCCTTGAAGATAGGTTCTGAGTAAGCACTTTTTAGATATATATAATTATGCTCAAATTTTAAGGAGATGTTTTAGGAATTTCTCTATTTCTATCTAGGCATCCATATCCCCAATATAGATACCTTTTGATCCACTCTAGGCCTTGCTTCACTACCATCTAGGTATCCATAGCCCTAGTGGAGGTTACCCGAATCACATTCAAAGGAATGCAACTTATAGTGTCAAGTCTATTTCAATTTAATACACATAATTTTTTTTTGTAAACCATTAGAGGTTGGGAACTAGTTTATTGGACAAGTTTTAAGGGATTTCAAAACTTTTTCTCAAGAATAACTCACTTTCAATAACTGAGTTCTACACATGCAATCTTATGATATGGCATTAAGTGCCAATATGCATGAACTTCATAATTTCAAGACCCTCATTTAGTTAGAATTATATTTGTTATAAATATATTTCAATCAAAATAAAAGAACAAAATCCATGTATTGGTAACCTTAGAATTAGATTCTTCCAATTTTTTCAAACTAAAACATAGTGTAGTCTCTTAACTTTGGATAACCAGCTATTGGGATGTACACAAGTTTTAACATTTCAATTCTTAAATTTCATTCAGATGTTATAACTTAGAAAAAATGCAAGAGAAAATTAGAATTCTAGCCAGACGGATTATTACTAAGCTACAACACAACACACAATGACTAATCTAAGGAAAGAAAAGAATCAAAAGCAAACACAAAATGAGAAAGAAAAGTAAAAAGGAAACTAATCTACCCCATATATGCTAAATTAAACCAACTCACAATATTTTGGTAGGGGTGTAGGGCTAGTCAAGAAGTAGTGCTTAAAGTATTATCCATTCACCAGTAGATCTAAGCCATTTCCTTGTAAGTATTTTAATTTGAACACATTATCACCCAATATCTCTACAATTTAATACTGTTCAATCCAAAGGTTCATGAATTTGTCATGCTGGCCTTTTTTCTCATGGGATTTATCCCATAGTAAGACCAAGTCTAAGATTTATTTTTTTTAATTTTAGTCCTCTTATCAAACCACATTTTGACTATATCTTGGTTTTTTATAAATTTATCGAGGGCTTCATCTCTAGCATATTCCATCTAGATGATGTTCAATATTTTTGATTAGATTCTTTCATCATCATCCATAGATTTAGCCATGAAATCATAAGTAGATAGTTGTAATGTGATTGGAAATATTGGTTGCTATCCATACACTAGTAAGAATGGAGATGACTTTAGAGACTATTTATATTTGGTTTAATCTATTTAGAGATCATATTTCAATAATGACTACCATTCCCTTGGATTTTTATCTACTAAATTTTTTATTACATTCATCAGGTTCTTATTTGTTGATTCTGCAATGCCATTTCTCTATAAATAATACTCTAAGGAAAAATTGAAAATAATATTATTGTCATAGGCCCACTCTATGAATTATAAAGATTAAACAGTTAAGCCATTACCACATACTAGAGACAAGGGGGTCCTAAATCTGGTTGTAATATTTTCCTCTAGGAATTTGATGACATCAATTACCATGCAGTTCTTAGTGGAAATTGATTCAATCTAATTGGTGTAATAGTCAGTGGTTATCATCACAAATTTATGTCCCACCAAAGAGTTGGGATTGATGAATCCAATGAAATATAATCCCTAGTGGGAAAATGGCCGTGTTTCGATCACTAATTAGAAAGGCATGGTTGCCCCTACTTCTCTATTATCAAACACCTAACATTAATGACAAGATTAAATATGAGAATGTGTGTCCTTGAATATTATAGGAAAGGAATAGCTTACTCTAATTATTTTATGGGTAGTGGTTCTACTTAAAGGATGTTTGCTTCCCAACTTCTCATGAAAGTTATTGATTATGTCTAAAGCTTCCCTTATGGAAACACATATCAATTAGAACCCTTCATAGTTATTTATATATATCACTCCTCTTCTAATCATGAAGTGTGAAATTTTGATCTTGAGAACTCTCCTCTATTCTATTTTAAAATCTAATAGGGAAAGTGCCACTCAATAGGTAATAGATGATGTCCTTGTACCAATCTTCACTTAATACATGGTTTGATTCCACCTACAAAACATTAATTTGAGGATCAGTCTTGGTAATCAACTTAAATAAACCCTAGCCCTATACCATCTTATCCAAATTAATTTATAAGTTTTATTCTTTGATATTGGTCATCTACTTCCCTCTTCTTTCCCATAACTCATTTTGGCTAAGCATAACTTTAACAGTAGGGTTAGGTATAATGGTGTGAGTCTTATTTTTGAATATGTAGTGTCTAAATTTTTTTATGACCTTTACCAAAGCATAAACTTATTTATCTAGGAGTGAATATATCAATTTAACATCCCTAAATTTTATACTCATGAAGGAGATTGGGTGTTTTTTGTCATCTATTTTCTATGTTAAAATAACAATAATCATGTGACTAGAAGAAAAAGAATAGAGGTATAAATCCTTACTAAAATCTAGGATAATTAATATGGGTGTCTATACTATGGCCTCCTTGATGTATTAGAAGGATTTATTATCCTTGGGAATCTATTCAATCTTTGCATCCTTTTTCAAGATAGCCTTTAGGGTTCTAAAATTTTTATCAAAACTTTAAATGAATTTATGTATGAAGTTAATTTTCTCAAAAAATGATTTTATCTTTTTTTATTATTAAGAAAATTAACCCTAGAGATAACATTAATTCTATTTGGGTTAATAGCCATATCATCTTTTGTGAATATATATCCTAAGAAATTACCTTTGGTTACACAAAAGATACTTTTCTTTTGGTTCAGAGAGATACCAAACCTCCTACGTTTATCCATAACTTTTTAGAGGTGCATCATGTGATCCTTCCTATTCTTAGAGAAAATGATTAAGCCATCCATATATATAATAATGCACTTACCAATTATTCCTTGGAAGGCATGATCCATGGAATGTTGAAAGGTAGTTATGGCATTGATGAGTCTAAAAGGCATCTTTCTATATGTGAACATTCCCCACTTGGTTGTGAATGTAGTCTTTATCATGTCTTCTTTGTTGACCAACACTTGGTTGTAGCTGGAAAAACCATCTAAAAAAGACATCATTTGAGAGTTGCTAATCATTTGAATTACCTCATTCAAAGAGGGAAATGGGTAGTTATCCTTTTTTGATAATCTATTGAGGTTTTGTAAGTCCATAAAAAGTCTAATTTCACCATTCTTCTTCCTGACTGGAACCAAGTTGGCCACCCATGTGGAGTGTCTAACTGGGAAGATAAGTCTTGCATCTAATAACTTATTCACTTATTTATAAATGAGAGGCTCTAGAATGGGGTTCATAAGTCTCTGCCTTTAACTTAAATTTTTGTATGCTTCCTTCAAAGGGATCATGTGAGTGATGATATGGGTGTTGAAGACTCTGAGATCTTCATAAGACCAAGAAAGGGAATCTTTAAATCTAGACAATATTTTAGTAGCTTTGGTCAACCCTTCATTGGTACAAACTAGCCCAATGTTGACATTTTAGGGATTACTTAATGAACCCAAATTGATTTTATTTTAGCCTTTGCCACTTACTTTGGACATATTGGTATCACTTTTTAAATTATCTTGATCAAATATCCTTTCTAGAGAGACCATGCCATTAGGAATTCTATTCTCCTTAAGTTTATTATGCTATCTTTGTTAGTTTTCACCTCCTTTATAGAATCTTCTTCCTGTTCATCAATTATGTGCAACTCAATGATTCTAGAACTAGTCATAAAATTGATTATTTATTTATCATAAAAAAACACCTAAAAATATTTGACATTATCTGGCATGGAAGGTCATGGTATCATTTTAACTATTTTTTTTTAATAATTTGAGAGCCTCATGCAGGGCTAAATTTGATACTACAAAAGGAAACACATCAACCAATTGATTTTGATCCTTGGGTACAAATACAATGTTAAATGCTTTGAAATTCTCGATAAAATCCCAAGATCTAAATTTATATCTCTTTAAATAAGAAAGATTACATTGATACCAACTATGCACCTATTTAATGACTAATTCCTAATCACCATAGACTAACAATTTCCTTACCCTATGCTTGATGGTGAATTGAAGTCCTAGAATTAAGGCCTTATATTCTAAAAGATTATTAGTGCATGGAAATTGAAGTCTATAAGACACCAAATATTATTTATTGACCTGATGTTTTAATAAAATACCTACCCCTAAGCCTTGTTTAGCTCTTGCACTATCAATGTACATCATCTAGAATCTTTCATCCTTAGCCACTGGGTTTCTCTCATTCAAATCAATAGTATCAAAATCATACATGCTTAAGTATATGTATTATAAATTCACATTCTCATTATTTTCATTATACTCTATAATCATAAACTTCATCTGATTGGGCACATCCCTCAAAGGCATCCACATGTGTGAGCAATCCATTAACATGTATCCATTCATGGATTTTATATAGTCTCTACTAAAAAACATCCCATATGATTTTGGAATTTATATGACTTAAATATCGATGAACTACTTAAATCCAAGGTTCATGATCTAGTTACATATGAATGTTTAGTAATTCTCTCACCACCTTAACCTTTGACTTGTCAAATTAAACCATTCAATTATAATTTATTGGAATTAGTCCCATCTTTTCTCAAATACATGTAGGCATTATGTTAGTAGATGCCCTAGAATCAAGTAAAAAATTATGAACATTCTTTCCAAAAATTCTAATAATCAATAGAAATAGAAGAACCTCAGCCTTACTCTTATACATTACTATGTTTGCATTAACAGATTTGGCTTTATCTTTGTATGGTTTCTCAGTTAATGATTTTAGTATCAAATCATGATGCTCAATGATTTGAGAAATCTCATACAAGGGAATATTAGATTTAATCTTCTTCATATCTTCCACTATATTATACCCAACTTTGGATCTAGCTGTAATAGACTCTATAGTAAGTTGAGTATCATTCCCTTGGGGGGAGAAGGATCATTATTGGTTCTATGATCTAGGGGAGTGTCAAATTTGTTGGGTGGTGTAGAAGTTGTCATAGGTTCCTTTTGATCTCTATTATTCAAGGTATAATTATTCTTTTGGTACTATTAGAAAGTGTGAATCTCATCTATGTTGATTTAAGGCTCATTCTATTCTTAGTTTGAAAAATCATAAGTTTCAAACATAAGGTCCATTTAGGTAGATTTGGACCAATTTTTTGGTTCTCCTGGTGGTGAGTAAGTTGTCATAGGTTCCTTTTGATCTCTATTCCTCAAGGTATAACTATTTTTTTGGTACCATTGGAAAGCATGGATTTCATTTGTGTTGATTTTAGGATCATTTTCTTCTTAGTTTGGAAAATAATAAGTTTCAACCATAAGGGCCATTTTAGTAGCTTTAGACCCATTATTTGTTTCTCTTATATTTATGGAATATCAAATATCACTTTGATTATTTGGGATAACTTCATAACTTTCTATATCACTTTGGAATATTTCAAAGACACTACAAAATTCTATGTAGTCCAAATCTCTGTATTAGAGCATGTTATGGACCCTACACCAATTGGGCAAGTCCAATTCATAGATGCTTATTTTAGGTAGCTTATTAGTTGGTGGATCATTATTGTTGTTATTATCATTATACTAGTTGAAATGTCTGTTATAATTTTGAAACATTTAATTTCTATTAGAAATTTCTCGCATGTTTCCCATTTGCCTTTATAAGTTCAGAAAGTCACTACCTAGTTTTTGGACCATTCTTTGAATTACGTCTAAGTATCCCTTTAAGGACTTAGGATTAGTGTTATAGACTAGGTTTTGGAATACATTTTGGGTATTAGAGTTGTTAACATGAACCAAATATTGACTATTATTTTTGGGATGAGCCCTAGTATTAGACTGATTGAAGAATCCTAGTTATTAACTAAGATATACATGGCTTAATGGTAATTGATTGAGGCTAGGTATATGATTCAATATAGGCACATTCTGATTTGCATTTGGATCTAGGTTCAAAGTGGGCAAGGTCGGGTTTATGTTTGGGATAGTAAAGGTAGGATGCCATTGCAAATGTATCTACTCATCGATTTGTATGGCCTATGCATATGTGAGTGGTAGCATATTGATATTCATGGCCTTATGTAGAAAGATAATAGTCATTGGCTCTAGGAAATTTTTATAAATTTCAAGTTCTAGGTTATCTACAAGTCAATAGGGAATTGTGGTGAGGTTATACATCTTCTATAATTTAGCATTAAAATTTATTATGGTCTCACTCAGGTCTCATTTTAGGATAGTGAATTATTGGTAAATAATCTCAAGGCTAATGAACCTTCCAAATTGTGTAATGAAGGTATCATTAAATTAGTTCCACCTTGTGATGGAATCCTTTGGAAAATTAAGGAACCAATCATAGGTTACTTCTTTGAAGGTAAATGGGAAGATTATGTAGGCTAAATATTCATGGATGACATTTAAAATCCTAAGATTTACCTTAAATGAATTGATATTTTATTTCAACAGTTATACCTCTTGATGGATTTAAGAGGGGGAGATATTTTTTAGGGTTCTTGGGCAAATAATGCACATGGCTAGGCACATTAACTAAAGATTTTCATAACCATGTCATGATTGGATGGATTTAGAATAGAGGAGGTGGATTTTATTTCACTAGAGAGGTAGGTTGGGATTTATAATTCCTACATCTTCCTTTATTGGTTCTAACTTTGTAATGGGTTTCAAAATATCCAAGTGGAACTCTAATTTTAGAGTAGGATCTGGTCTAAACCCTAGGTAACTCCAAGATACTATGTAAATGATCAGTGCCAAAAATTCAAAATACCACAAAGGTTCTATAAATATTGTTAAATAAGTCAAAGATTGGTTAAATTACCATAGAAGAACGTGATATAGAGTTCTAAAACTAGGCAGAGTGATCTTATTTTACTTTTTTTGATCTGAATCTTTCAAAACTTTGGATCATATAGAAAATTATCATTAAAATCTTGGTCTAACATACAAAGATCAACATTAGACACAATGATTCAAGAAAACTTTGGTGTATTATGATTATCAAAACATTTTTAGAGTGAAATCATGAAAATATTATCTTAATTCTATGTGAACAAACCCAATTTAGATTTCTAGAGCCTTAGTTTAGTGATATTTGACATAAATAATCAACTAGATGCTGAAATTTACACACATTTACCATATATCTAAAGTCCTTAGTTCAAATTATGGAGACCCTTTCAAATATAGATGAAAAAAATCCTAATCTATTCAAATAATTCAATGCCATGCCTATCCTTTGCCTTTAGATGAAATTTAAATAGATTAGAGGGGTAATGCTAGATTATCTTCAGACTTGAGATAGTCTTTCAAAGACTTTTTGAAATAAAACACACATTCAAAAATATCTTTTAGAGGTTGAAAATATCTTATAGAAATGAAATTAATATGTAGTGTTTACACCAATCTTTATGTATTTAAATAAATTATTCTATATTTCAATCAAAATACGCTACAATTTTACTAAAAACAAATAAAGAGGAAATCCAATGGTCCTCCTTCTAGCACCAAATTTTATCCTATTTATGTGCATCTATGTTGAGGATGCAATGCTAATAGTAGAGTAATATATTTGAGTTTGTCATGTAAATCCTAGAAGACCTTAGGGCTTAATTCAATTCTACTAGAATGATTATATGACTACCACCTTTACCCTATAAGAAGACCATTTTATAGAGACAAAAATAAATTTATAATGACACAATATATTTGAGATTTCCTTTGGTTATTATGGTGAAAATTGATTAATATTTTTTGACAACTATTAATTAAACTCAAATAAGTAGATGAATATTTAGAGTGAGTAGTAAAGTAAGTTGATTCATGTCAAAAAAATCAAAAAGGGAAAAAGGGTTGAGCAAAAAAGAAGATTTGCCTTGAAATAAAAAAGACAAATATATTTCCTTTGGTTCTTTATAATGATAGTGTAAATAAAAATATCATTCATGAAATTCTAGTGCTAGACTCAAAATGCCATAAATGCAGTGGTGATTCTAGGGTAAATAAAATGCACATATCTAAGAAGTATGTCCTAAAAATGGCTACCTACAAAAAATTAACTTAAGCACATTTGTTTGCAAAGTAGAAGAGAAATAGAGCATACATAGATAAATTTTATTAGAATAGTATAAATCCCAAACTAACAAGATGTATTAGAAGCAATACTATCAGTTTTAACCATTAAAAAATAAAACCATCTATCATTTACAAATCTTGATAAATAAGAAAATATGGAAGTAATGAAATAATGAACAAATTACTAGAATTCCTTTTTATATTTGCATTAATTCCACAAATTTCTATTCTAAAAAACAAATGAGGGGGAACCCCTATATATAGGCCTCTTCAAATACTTAAAATATTTGCATTAGTTATAAAAGAACTGAATACATGACAACTATCACTAGATAAAAGTTCCTTATGTTCTAAAAACAAAAAATATTCCCTATTCAAAGATGGAATCTTCTTACAACATATTGATTGGAACTAAAACATGAAATTTATCAAAGAAATAGCTTGAAAAATGGATGTTTTGATCCTAAGGTGCTGAATTTGGATCCTATTATTGTTGAAAATGATGGAGCTCCTAATGTAGCAGAAGAAGAAAGTAAAACAAGAGTGGCTAAAGAGGAAATAATTCCCATTGTAGTTGAAGAAGAATAAAATCCTAGAGGGAATGAAGAGGAATAAGCTCCTATGGTGACAATTTTTGGTTGGTTATCCACATATTATTTAGCTTCTATTTATTTCTTCCATGTCCTAGAGTACTTCTTGTAATCTCTATCAATCAATTTCAATTCTAGGATGGGTTCTTTTATTAGTTTAATAGTGAAATATTATATTACATCATGTTTACTTAAGAGAGGTATTCCAACTTCATTAATTGTTACTACCCTCTTTATTCTTTGATTAACTGATGCTACCAAGTCCACCATCTCTTATGATAATGAAATTATAGAGTTGAGGTTTAAAGCATCCTTATTGATGATGGTACCATCTATTTTTACAAGGTGTGTGATTTTAGTGTTGGGAGAATAAAACCAAATAAAAAAGTTGTGTAGGATATTCCTTTGAATATTCATGTGTTATATATGAAGTTGTTGGCTTGTATATTGTCTTATCCTATTGACTTGTGAAAGGATAGAAAATAAATAGTTTCCTCATTTTGGTGCCAATGTATGAAGATGAATATGAATAGTTAGGAACTAAAGAGATTATAAATATGTATGCTTGTATGAAGAAGTTGATGACTTTTTACTGAGATCAATATAGACTTTTTGGTTCATGGTTACCTATCAAATCTCTTATGTTAATCCTTATTTGTGTTATCATGTTTAATTATTTATTTTTATCTATCTTAATGTAATTTTAATGCGTATTTTTCAATAAATTTTTGTAAATCTTAGTTTCTTCCTATCACATGATCTTTCACTTCTATCATGTTTTGGGTTAACATGAATTCACTGCACTATCTTGCATAAACTACTAAAACATAGCTATCTTCATCCTTAGAAAGTCATTTTGAAATAGGAACCTCTAATAATAATGGTGATATGAGCATGGAAACACTCTTTCTGAATAAAGCTATGCTAAGATGGTTATCAGGATAATAAGACATTAAAACCTGGTTAGAAAAAAAATATGGCACTTTGTAAAAGAAGAATCCAAAAGAATGGGTCTCACCATGAGTGAAATCATTCAAGAACATATATATGGTGAAATATATGAAATTATTTGGTGTAAACTACCCAAATTGTTGGATAATTAGTTAAAAATATTGGATTACTATTTATTCCATACCAGAGTAGAAGAACCCATTACTTAGATAGACCAGTTTGTAAAATTGTAAATTGATTGGACAAGAGCGATAGATTACTAGGTTACAACCACTATAAATGGATACACTACTAATTTCATAGTATAAATCTATATATAATTTGAGGTTGTATATGACCACTTCATCTAAATAATCAGAGGGAAATTTTTATAGTGATTCCAATTTTATTGAAAATGTTGGTGATGGAAAACTCTATGGTGCCTATTGCAACCTGTATGGAGTAGTTACTTCAGGTATATGGAGATGTGTGCACACGATGGTGAATGATGGATAGATGAGTGACTAGAGATTTATCGTAAATATATAATGGAGATGTGAGAGAAGAAGAGTTATAAGAAAACTCTAGATTTAGAAAGGGATCTATGACAATAGAATAGATATAATACATAGAAGGATACCCAAGTAGTTATGAATATAAGTAAGAATAGTAGTAGAGTAGTTTATGAATGAGTGCATAGAAGTGATGAGAAAGATGATGAAAAAAGGTTGAATAAATAGAATGATTTTGGATGAAAATAGAAAGAGAGATTATAAGAAGAGATGTGTGAGAAAGAAGATGGGAGTAGTTTAGGAGTAGAATGGATGGAAGATAGAAGTAGTGTGTAGCTACAAAAAAGGGTATTGATAAAAGAAGAAGAATTAAAAATAATAATAGAATTTAGTTTCAGGTTAATTATAGGCTCAAGTGTAGTAGAGAAATAAATCATTGGAAAGGATTATTCACCAGAAGTGTACACGTCCCTGTAGCTCAATCTTATATATCCTAGTAGAAGTTTTCAGCTAGTTGAGTAAGGGGAGAAGAGTTGGGAAAAACTATTTTCAAAGCACATGAACTATGTGGGAACATATATTCAAACAAAATAAATTAGGAAGCCTTTGAAGTATATAGTATTAGGTTAAGTTTAACAATAATAACAAGGAAGTGTAGACAAGAAGAGTGCACATGAAAATTCCTCTGGTGCATAGAGTAGTATGCATGAAAGAACACCTAGGATGTAGTCACCTCAAATAATGGTTATGTAGAAGAATATATTTACACCAATCATTATTATGAATCAATTAGGAGGATTTTTTTAATTTGACCATCTATGATGGGTATACAAACCCTGAATAATGCCTTTTAACTTATAAAATGAAATAGCAAGTTAAGGGTGTTATCGATGAAAACTTACAAAAGTGTGAATTGATAAGGGATCTAACTAGGAGAGCATTAGATTTCATGTACAAAAGACATCTAAAATAGGCAACTCTTAAAGATGTGATAGATTTGATTGTCACAGAGTTTAAGATTAAGAAATGTACTAGCTAGATAATATAGGACCTCAAAGAGATAAGGCAAAAGTCTGAAGAGTCAATTTATGACTATGATCATATATTTTATGATGTAATGAACAAAGTGGAATTTGCTTTGATAGATAAGGATAAGGTAGCATGGTTTATTAAAGGATTGTAATACAGGATTTGGTTTACTACTGCATAATCTAATATGAGACAAAAGTAGATGCTAGAGCTACTGCACTATGAGTATAATAGATTGATGACTATTGAGAAGTTCCTACTACTAACTCTAAATTTGAAATCACATTATATTATTTCATGAAAATAATGAAGTAGTATCATGAAATTGGGCCTATGGTGTATAGAGTGTGGAAAAGAGGGGTATCACTAAAATTATTATCTAAAATTAAAGATGGAATTTTGTGAACTTTGTCAAGTAGTAGGGCATGCTATGACAAATTGTCATCTATTGAAACCATATATTGAAAATCCTCAGAATCTATACTATAATTTTTGTAAATCAGCTAACCATGATGAGAAGAATTATAAAGTTATATAGGAACTTAAAGATAATATCCTTAAAATGTGTTTATCATTAAAACACAACAAGTATCCTCAGTGAAGCAACCTATCCTAGGCCTTGAGCTTGATAAGAATTATGTGACCCATGTGGGTCCATAATGGATTTTGATTTCACCATAGTACTAGCCTCATGGTCTAGTTGGATTGACTCTTTCTTTTCCAAGATGGACAGCTATGTCTCTTCAATACCAATATGTAGTACCTTAGAGTTCACCCATCATGTAGCCATAATAAATGACTTGGAATCCATCAATTATGCAATAAAAATTTAGTATAAATATAATAATCAATAGTACGAATAGTGAAAATTTTCATAATCACAAGGAAGATATTGAGGGGGATATCAATCTAATAGAGGAGGAGGTTGAGGTGGTTATAGAGGAGGATACCAAGGCAGTCAAGGAAAAAAATATCAATGGCCTCCTATGAAATGCTACCTATGTGGAGAGTATAATTATGTATGAAGAATTTTCCCAATGAATATGTAGAGATAATCATATTGTACATACTATAAAGTCTCCAATTCACATGATATAGAAGATTATCCTACAATAGAAAAGTAGAGGAAGGATAAAGCTATCCAAAATGTAAACATGGTAAGTGTCAAACCTAAATAAAATGCCTTTTTAAATGTAGAAACATGGGAACAACATGCAAAAAAAGGACTACCTCAACTTGAGATGCCTAAAAATCAAGGCATTAGAAAGGTTAGATAAGAAAAATACCTAGATCTAGACATAGAGAAGAGTATTATGAATGAAGATGCATAGTTGTTGAAAACAATTCAATAATTGGAAACTATTGTTGGTGATGTTGCAGCCATTGATGCAAAAATGTATGGTCAAATTGTTCACATCATATGACAAGATAGAGTTGTCACCGTGCTAATAAATTTATTGAAACTCTTGAGTACTCTGCATAATGAAGACATCATATAACATCATCAACCTATTACATAATATTTTGGAATGTGCACAACATGGCCAACAAAAGATAGAAAATATAGTCTAGTATATCAAGATGAAGAAACCATGAGATGTGGATGTGAGGATTGATATTAACGTTGTAAGATAATAAATTCTAAATTTTGTCTTTAACTTCAACAACATAGTAAACATGATTCTTAGAACAACATGGGAAGCAATTGGATGATTGGATCTTAGTCATATCCCAGTAAATCTAAGCTTGGTTGATTACAAGGAAGTTGAGCCTATTGGTTGATTAGAGGATGTTGAGATCAAATTCATAGATTTGTCTCTATGAGGAGACTTTATGGTCATAGATGTGAAGACTACACTAATGCACTACCCTACCTTGATAGGAAAGAAATGGGAATATGATGGTCAGATGACTATCAATATAGTACATAACCAGATTGAGGCACATCAAGGTGATAAGGTTATGGTCATTTCCCTCAATAGAGTACAAAACCATACATAATTCCTATTGAACTAGATTCTCCACATGTTCCATAAGAAACTAGCTAGATGAAAGTTGATATGGAGGAGAATCCCAACGCTCTACATGAAACCCAATGTAACTTCCTATAATAATAATCCAAACCTCAAATATAATTGATACTCACCCAATAATTGAACACATTAGAATAATGGAGACCAAAACCCATAGTGACATATTTGGTTGTAAATTATTCTATTATTGATGATTATGCCTCCATGTCTACAAAATCTCCCACTCACTTAGAAGGTGATTTCCTATACCAAGCTGATGATCATATAAAGGATTACATAGAACCAACAAGGGAAGGCACAGTGCCTTGGGAAGCAACTTCTTATATCAGTGGTGATTTAGATATTAATTTACTTAATTTGGCCCATGATGACCATGAATTTCAACCCATGAGGATGGTGTTTATGAATGAGCAAAAAATTCTTGTATGCTATGCAATAGAAGATATCAATGATTTTATTTTATATTTGCAAGTTCATAGTCTGACTATCAATCAGTGGGTTAGCTCTCTAAGTTATGATTTAAAGGGAGTTGTTGAAACCTAGTGGGAATCTCATCAAGATGATCAAATTGAGTGGGATGATGCTTTTGAACTCATGATTAATAGATTTTAGCTATCATAATTCATCTGCACTAGCTAGCCATTTTTTCAAGATGGATAATGCCTTGAGATTCATGTACATAAATGTGTTAAATTTTGGAATACAAAACATGTGATACCTAAGTATTGGGTTCATATTTTTCACTATACACTGGCTTCACTACCTATAGCATGGTACATGTGCTAAGATCATAGAAGATAAACCAAACATTGGGCACAAGTGTAGAGTGACTTAATACAAACTTTTATTTTTGAATATGAAAATTCATTAGTTCAAAATGCACTTCAAAAACTAAATTAATTTATATGCCATGGGTGTGTGGAATATTTGAGCACCATAATAGAATATCAACTACATAGAAAAACATAAATTTTGATCTTAATTCTGCACTTCAAAGGTATAAAGCTGTTAGGACTAAAGAACAAGATTTGACATAACCTTGTCATCAAATCCAAGATGAGGTAGAATATACTAAAGACATTGATGTAGATTTAAATTTGAATGATTTATTTGGACTTGAGTGGCTTATAAAACCACTCAAGGACACTGATGCAACACTAACTAAATAAGATAGGTTGTGCATCATCTAGATCCTAGACAAGGAAGGGCAAAGGAAGATCTAAGAATTAGTGGATGAATAAAAATGAAATACATATTAGTAGCCTCTAAAGAAACATGTTTTTAACATAAAAATAGAAGAGGTTTTAAAAATAGAAAGTGTAGGTGACTATTAGATGGAGACTAAGATTTTAAAAGCCCTACAACTTCTAAGAGACTACCAAGGTGTATTCCCCATTAAGTATTTAGAGGTTAAATGAGTCGATCCATCTCTTGGTGAGATGCACATAGAATTGAAAGAGTGTTCACATCAAATCAAGAAGTGACCATACAAACTCAAAACCAATATGAAGCTAAAATTAAAGGAAGAACTAGATAGAATGCAGGATGTAAAAATAATTTATCCAGTAGAAAAAGATAACTAGGTAAGCCTAATGGTAGTATAGCCCAAGAAAATAGGAAAAATATAGGTATGTGGAGACTACCATATTATGAATTATGCCTACATAAATGATCCATTCCCCATACCACTTATAGTTGAAGTTTTGAAGTGTATCATAGGGCATGAAGTATACTCTTTAACAGATGGCTTCAATGGATACCATTATATTCTGATCATAGAGGAGGATTGAGCCAAAATGACTTTTGTAATAGAGTGGAGTTATTTTCCATAAAAAGTCATGTCATTTTGTCTAAAAAACACACCTACGGTGTTCTCACTTATAGTAGTTATAGCATTCAAATGTTTCATCCATGATTTTTTGGAAGTTTACTTAGATTATTAGGTCATTTTCTCCCTATTTAAAGGGCATTTATCCATGTTGTGTTTTATGTTATAATGATGTTGAAATTTGTGCATGACTTTAAATATGAATAAATTTATATTCTTTACACATTTTGGTGTTTTACTTAGACATGTTATTTATAGTGATAGCATTTTGGTGGATCAGGCTAAAATCACAGTAATCCTAAATATACCACCACTTTTTAGTTCCACTAAAGTACATTCCTTTATCAGACATATGGGATACTAACAAAAATTTATCAAAGGATATGTAAAGATATAATCTCTACTAGATTATTTAATTTTCAATAATGCTAATTTTGTATGGACATCTAAATTCCAAGTAGATTTCATTGAGCTCAAACAATGACTAGTCACTATGCCTATACTTGTTTTCCCAGATTGGACTAAGCCATTTCATGTACATGTAGATGCTTTAGGCATCACATTTAATGAAGTACTTATGTATCCTAGAGATTGTGATCTTGATAATCCCATTTACTTTGTTCTCCAAAATTTTTTTGATGTAGAGAAACATTATACAACCACATAATGGGAATCATTGGCCATTGTGTTTTTACTACAAAAATTTTGGCACTATCTTCTAGCAACAACATTCAAAGTTTTCATGGACCATCAATCTTTGTGTTACTTAGGAAATAAACCAATGATAGGAGGATGAATATCTCACTAGATGATTTTGTTTTAGGAATTTCAATTTTGAATAAATGTAAAACTAGGCAGAGAAAATGTGGGACCTAACAACCTCAGTCGAATTTTGAATGGCAAAGAGATAGAAGAACTAAAATAAGATTAACCTGATGCCCACCTCTTCTATGTCTCTATAATTCCTAAAAAATCAAATCTATTGCCAACTTCATAGAGAAATGAATCTTCCTTGAAAACTTTCAAGAATAGAATAAAAAATATTTTATGACCAAAACACTACCCTACACTATCATTAAAGTACTGCTATATCACTTGGGAAATGATGAAGTCTTGCATAGGGTTGTCCTCAAACATGAACATCCTCAAATTTTAGAGGAAGCTCATAAAGGAGTCATAGGAGGACAATTATTAGGAGATGATAATTTTTGAAAGATTATATAGAGTAGAGTGTGGTGGCTAAATTTGTTTTTAGATGCACATAGAGTTGTGCAACATTGTGATGTTTGCTAACATATAGGAAAACCATTATAAAAAGATGAGATGACATTGCAACCCCTATTATCAAAAAAACCATTTTAATAGTGGGGTATTGATTTTTTAAGACCAATCAACCCTCCAAGCAAGCATATCAAGGTTAGTAATATCATTATTATGACAAACTATTTCACTAAATGGGTTGAAGTTGCTACCACACCTAGATATGGTGCAAAGAAAGTAGCAAAGTTTTTATATATAATCATCATCACTAGGTTTGGATGTCCAATCAAAATATTAAATGATAGAGGAATGAACTTCCTCAATAATACCATCAAAACTTTTATGGAAGAGTTCATGATTGTGCATCATGAAAGCAGTGCCTATCATCTGTAAGCGAATGGCTAGGTTGAATCTTTAAATAAGGTACTAGGTAAAATGCTCACAAAAATTTGTGATGTCAAGAAAGATGATTGGGAATATCAAATTCTTATGATCTTATGGGCATATCACACAAATTATAAAAGAGATACAATATTTACACCATTTTATTTGGTATATGGTCAGGAAGTTATTAGACCAATGGAGTATCTAGTGCCTAGCCTTTGCATTATTATGGTCATGTATTTAGGAGATAAAAAATATATTACCAATAAAATATTGGAATTGAATAGAATGGATGATTTTAGAATAAAAGCAACATGGATTCAATAATTACATAATCAAAGTCAAAAAGCATGATAGGAACCTACACCATAAGGAATTCCATAAGGAGCAGCTAGTTTTGCTGTATGATAGCCGGTTTAGGGCATTCCAAAGCAAATTGCAAATAATATGGAAAAGGGCCTTACATTATTCATGACTTAACACAATAAGGAATAGTAGTTTTAAGGGACTATAGGGAACTATGTTTCCAAGGTGAGTAAATGGCTATAGGCTTAAGCCTTACTACCAATAGTCTATTTGATCTCATTCTAAAAGCTAAGTGGGTACTAAGTAACACCATGTAGATTAGGATTTTTTAATTTTAAAGTTTTTTTTGTGTGTGTGTGTTTTTGTTTTTTTTGTATATCTTAGTAATGACAATGGTGAAATACATAGACCAAGAATCGAGTGTGCTAGATGTGCATAGGAATATCCATGTGTACTGATAGAAAAGTCAATGAGGAGATAACAAAAAATATTAAGTCTAGGAAAGTAGTTGAAATGTCACATCTAAAATTTATCCATTGGATAACAGTCATCTACCAAAAATAAATATAGGATCCAAGGGTTGATGAATGTGATATTCAATGAACCGGTGGCTAGTTAAAATCAATAGCTCATACCTATCACAAAGACACCTAAGGGCATAATGGTGTAATTCCACACATGCACCAATGACTAACTATTTTAATGGATAGATAGGAAATTGATTTACCATATCTACTATTACATTTAAGACAAGTGGATAGCTAGGCATGGCTTTGATGTGGAAGCCAAGAAGTGTAAAATTTATAAGAATTTAAGTTCAAATTCCATGTCTACATTTCATTCCTAGCACATTTTTTGAGAGCGATAGATATCAAAGAGCCTAACCATTTTATTTACATAAAGCACTCAAATGCATTCAAATTCTATAGTCATGGACACTATACTACTAATTTAACCCCTTTCAAAAGTATAAAAAGAAGCTATGGGTGTTGACATGGTGCTTGTATAGATAAAATATAGTGATCAAGAGCCATTCCAATACCTATACAAAGTTGAGTAGAATATATTTTGACCAGATCTTGTAGATGCTACACAACCACTTGCCCTTGTAGTTCTCCATAAATTCCATAATTTAGATGTTGAGTGCCTACTCTGAATTCTAACCTTTAGAAACACGGGTGAAATATTTTAAGTATTACTTGGATGATATAATGATAGAGCTATCTATATGGGACTGAATGAGATGATCATCATTAAAACATAGGTCATGGCATAAGCATTAAGCATGCCTACGTGAGGAGATTCACTGTTACCATATAAGACTAAGACACCATCAATTCTGCAAGAAGTCTATGACTGCTATGTGTGATAGAATAGAGGAATCCTAGTAGATGATATCCAAATAAACCTATGCACATCCTTTTCTAGTGCATCACCAGGTGATTTTGGCAAATGACCAAATCTACTAAGTAGATACCAAAGGGAGTTGTAGACATCACACATAAGATGATACATTGAGGCAAATAATTTAATTAGCTAGAATATTTTGTACAATACTTTCCCACAAACATAAAAAAGTGTTATAACACCATAAAGTAGATCTTTTAGTACTAATTTTTGATCCTCCTCCTTTGTTTTACATAGTGAAAATTTCCCAAGGGAGAAGTGCACCTAGATATAGACTACGAGACAATATAGCAATTCCAAAATATTATCTAGTTGCAAGAATAGGGAGCCCTCATACATGAGGAGAAGTTTAAAGAATAGTGGGAGGAATGCTTGAATCTTATCACAATACACCCCTAAGTCCCCCTAGATGTCCTTTAGTATCTAGGACAACATGCTAATGTCATGCTACTACCAAAGGGAGTTTTCATTACAATCCAAGATTGAACTGCCATGCTCACCCTTCAAACCACTTCCATTTTTCATCACAATGGAGATGGTGTAGGCTAAGGTGGCTAGATAAAAGGAACACACATCAAGGTGAGTAACTCCTTTACAATCCATACCATTGGGTATAGATATTCCTATGGTGAAAACATCAAAACTAGAATCTAGTTCACAATAACAAAAGGGGAAATGTAAAGCAGACCCTCACTCAATGTCACCTTCTTTAAAGTGTATAACACATAGTATAGAAACATGGAATGATGACTTCAAGGTACCCTAGATAGATGTTTCCTAAGATCTCATATAAATATAAACTAATGCACATGAGGTCTACCAAGTCATATTAGCAGACATGGTTGGAGACTACTATGATAAGGAAGAAGAAAAAAATTCTTTTGTTGGAAGCTGATGTGCATCATGCAAATCCATAAGTAGGTTCCAATAGAACTTTGAGTGGAACTCCTTGCCTATCTAGCTTTCATCATTATGGATAAAGTTAAAGAAGATAAGGATAAAATGTGATGTAGAATTGAATTCTTCACACTAGTGACTTTTATAACATTTAAACTAGATGTTGTCTTCACACCACTGCTAGAGAGTCCACTAGAACCACTTGTGCATAGGCCATGAATGAGATGGGAGACTAGAGTCTCACCTACACTCTAAGAATTCACATTTGGCTAGCCAAATGCTAAGTAGGAAGCACAACCTACCTTAGAATATTTTTTACCACCATCATGGCATAGACTAGTCATCATAGGTAGAAAGAATAAGTAGGTGCCCAATTTATAGGTGCACCCTGATGAATCTCCACCATCACTATAGGTACAAGAGGAGGAAGAAATTATATGAAATTAGATAAAAACTAAAGAATAATGGGATGTAAGAGAAGAAGCTGATTGTGTTACTAAACATAGATGTTAAAAGGAAGACAAGACAAAAAATAAGGAAGAAGAGCAATAATAAGAAACATAGCAAGTTGAGGAATCAGAGGCCTCCAAAAAGGCCAAGGATGTAGAGGTATAATTTTATAAGGCTCAATATATGGCCTATCAATCTCAAGAAGTAGTTTTCACACAATAGCAAGTGTAAGAAGAGAGAGAGAGAAAAAGGAAAAATAAGAGTAAATAAGACATAGTAGCCTAGGCACAATAATATGCAGAGGAAGCTACCAAGATGAAGGTATAACATGATGAGTTACTATGGTAATAATAAGTATAGGCACAAGCATAATCTTAGGTGTAGGCCTAAGATATATAGGAATAAGAATTGAAGAAAGAAGAAGAGGAACATAGGTAGAAGCAAGAACAAGAGAAGAAGCATAAGAAATAAGAAGAAGAACACAAGAAAAATCAAGAATAAGAGAAGAATAAGAAGGAATAAGAAGAGAAGAGAAGGAAGAAAGAGAGAGAGGAAGCTAAAGATAAATAAAAAAAGGAAGAGGAAGAAAAGAGGAAGGAATAAGACTAGAGAAGGTAGGAAGCAGAGAAAAAAGAAGAAATAAGAAGAGGAGGCAGAGAAAAGGAAGATGGAGAAGAAGCTAGGAAGAACAAATAAGAAGAAGAATCTAGATAGATGAAGGCTGAGGATTTTGTGCAATAAGTAAAGCTGGTAGTAGAGGCTACAACACAATAGTATCACCCATCATGATATAAACACAAAATCAACTACCATAGGCTCTACTAGGAGGTGTTTTGCTCTAGGATGTTTTAATAGTCACCACTCAGTGCACCACTTTGTCCCTTCCTCTATCCAACATGACACAATATGATCCTATAGAACCATCTAGCACATTTTAAACTATTTTGATCAAGAAAGAAACATCTTTAGATGTCTCTTACCTGACCTTGAAGAAAAAACTGAAAGGAGCCATAAAATTTCAAGAATCTATCACATAAAAGGTGGCCTACTTAGAGCAATAGTAGGACCAATCAAAGGCTAAGAACATTGAACTATAAGCATGATTACATAAAGTAGTGAAGGCCATTAAATACACTTATCCAACTTTGGTTTCATGAGTCATTAATGAACAAATCATGTTGGATCACTACAAGTGAATGACCTTGGTAGTAGATCTTACCCAAGACTAGTGCACCATGCAACAAATCCATGCACTTGGAAACTTGGGCTATAGTGTGAATAATGACACCATGAATTTGATTAATCTACTAGAGGAGTATCAAGATATATTGAACATCATATCCTTTCAAGTACATCAACTCACACATAGTCTTTTGGATTGGAGACAATAGTTATATAATTCCCTAACTAGTTCTAGCACAAAATTTAATGTAGCTACCATCACATAAAAAACCATACACAACCTAACTGCATCAACTAATGAAACTAAACTTACACTCCAAAAATTATTCAATGGTCATTGTTATGTGTGTGACTAAATTCTCAGCTGACAATATGACTTATGTCATAGTGCATTTATAGGGGAATAGGTAGAGAGACATGCAAAAAAGTTGGACCATCTGAGCGTAGAGATCTAATTGAAGGTCATCTTGATTCACATGATCTAAAAAATCATGATTGATTAGGATGCATTCAAAATTGACTTGGATTTATTCTGCAACAAGGTGAATCTAATGCTCAATATTTTTGCATAAATACCACCTTCCAAACTTCATCAAATGATCATGCAATGCACGACAACTTAGTTAGAGGTCAAATATCTTATTGGCCAACCTTATTCATCAAAAACACCACCTCCTACTAGTTGAGTATTATGTAATGTAAATTTTTTGAAAAATTTTGTGTAATTTTGAACATTTTGCATTAGGGATGACTAGTGAGACAAGTGGGGCTGGGATGGTTGAAAACCCATAAAGAGCAGCCACCTATTTATGCTATCCTATTGAAAAATTGAAAGGGTATGTAGACACCGAAATCGTGTCGACTCCCCTGGTCATTCCTCGTCTTCTTTCTTCTTCGCCTATTGAACCCTTGCCGATCACTTGTTTCACCAGCATTGACCCTGGCAGCATGTAAAGAGGAGCACAGAGCAAAAGGTAGACTCTATCCCCATTATGCATCTGCCGACGACGGTCTTTACCCGACCGATGTCGCCGACGTCGGTCACCTATCGGCCGACGTCGGCAATCCTGCCGACGTCGGTCACCTTCCCCTTGTCCGTTATCAGTTACCATTCGGTTTCCCGAAATGGTTGACGAACCGTTTCTGGAACCGTCCCCGTCCTCCACCTTCATCAACCTCCGCCAGCCATTCGAACCGGATCCCCAAACGCTGATCAACCGAACGCTGAGCAACCAACCTGCGAATTCCTCCACGAACCTGCGAACTCCGAGCAATCATCGACACTACGACATCAACTAATCTGCACACCATGGCTTTCATCGGGTCTTCTACCAGGTAAGTCTTTATTCTGTTTATTTTCATTTTCTTTTCTTAGTTATTATTTATGTTCTGTTATCCCTGCCTCTGTCCTCAAACCCCCGGCCTCTGTTTCGACTCTGTCTAAACCTCGTCCCTGTCCTTATCAAAACCTGTCTCGACTCTGTCTAAACCTCGTCCCTGTCCTTATCAAACCCTACCCTGACCATATCAGACCCTATCCCGACTGTTCAAACCTATCCCGACTCTGTTCAAACCCCCCAGACTCTCCCTGAACCTGTCCCGACTCTCTCAGAACCTGTCCCGAACTTTTTCCCAGAACCTGCCCCTACCGACGCCGGTCACTGCCCCGACCGACGACGGCACATTAACCGACGTCGGCACCTTCCTTAACCGACGCCGGCACCACAGAGACCGACGCCGGCGACTGTACAGAACAGTGCCGCATATCAGGTACGCCTTTTATTTTCTGTCATTTATTTCTGTCATTATCATCTACTTTCGTCCAATATTATGCTTTTTTTTATCAGTGGGTTGATATCCTTCTAGGGAGTCTTCGTACTTCCGGGATCGGGCGTTCACCTGACAGCCCACCATATCTCTTATTAACGTTTTTTCGTGTTTAGCCTTTTCTTCGCAGGTGTCATTCCTCCACAGCAAAAGAGGAGAATCTTTCAACGTCTGATTTCGGTGCGCACGACTATATCAGGTACTTCTAGCCTTAACCATCTTTCAGTTTCTTATTTCTTCTTTGAATGTAGAAAGCAATTTAGCATTAGAAACATTCTGGCACGCCCGGTGGGACCCTAGGTCCTCCTTGGGTTCTTTCTTTCTTTCATTCATTTAGGTGCATTAGGTTTCTTCCTTTTCGCCTCCTTTCGTCTCTTCTTAAAACAACATCATAAGCAGAACTAAAACGAACACTTCTTTCTTTCTTGCATTTCTAGACTAGCTAAAACTCATATTCTTCGACTCTTTCTCCATTCGTCTTCATACGAACAAACATTTTGACTTGGACATTAAAACACTTTGCATTCATCTCTGTTTGCCTGCATCTTTTAGACCACACATAGTAATTAAACCGCATATTGAATTAATCTAGTCACTTGATGTTACACGACCAAACCACATGCACTAAAACAAACATTTTAACTTACCTGAGACAAGGCCCGACTGGGATTTCATCACCCAGCGGATACCTTACCTGTCCCGGTGACCCTACTTGGATTTCATCACCAAGGGGGAAGCCCACTCCGTTCTCTGGCGGAGTCTAATCTCTAGGCGAGGTATATTTTGGCTAAGCGAGACCAGCTAACCACTGGAATCGTGAAGTGAGGGGAGCTTGCTCCTTAGCACCAGGCCTATACGGACCCTAACACAGACTTCTTCAGCACCATAACAAAACCCGAAACCATCCATAGACTGCTTCTTCTAGGACCCATTTTTCAACCAACCTTCCTCTACACACATTCTAAGGCATAAGCCACTATAATCCTAAAAATTTACTTCTAGGGTTTTAGGATCTGCTTGTGTCTTCTTCTTTTTAGTTCTTATCTGCTTTTTTGAGCTTGTGAGGACGTTCTCCCTTGCCTTGAATGGTTCTGACACATAGTCAAACCAAGGCTCTTCTTGACCACACTAACCATCAATCGCTTTCGCCTACCCCATCTACAACCAATCACATAATGGAGTTCTATTCAAAGACCGAAAGAATTCCTACTAGACTATCTCTAACCCAGACGCCTATCATCCCAGAAGGGGACCAAGATTTTGCAAGATTCTTGGACCTCAATACCGCAGCCCTCCAAAACTATCTCGCAAGAAAACCAATGCGGGAGCTTTCGGACGACGTGGCGACGACATCAACACCGTTCGCCACCCAACCTTTTACGACTCAACCTTTCGCCTCAACCATTAACCCGACCATGGCCTATACGCAAAGTTCGGCCTCCTCGTCTATTTTTAGACCAACCTCCACCGGGGTTTCATTACCCCCTCAACCGCTCGCAATTCAACCAAGTTCTACATCATACCAGAACTTGATTGTCTCGACCCCTCACACTCTTGCGCCTATATATGCAGGAGTGCCTACCTCGCCCTTTGTTAATGCCGTCACACAACCTCCTTTGGCGGTATCTAGTCAGCCTATGCCTTCTACCTTCATAACCCAACCACCCTTAGCCTCTACTTCTGCCCCTGCGACTAGCCATCCGTATGTTGTACAACCGACTATGTCGCACGCCTCTTCTAACCTCTTTCAAGCGCCTTACAACCTAGGGGGCGCTCAAACCGCCAATCCGTCAGCAGATCTTATCAAGATGCTGATGGATAAAATGTCCCGTCTCGAAGCTTCTATCTCTGGTTCAAGCAATACTTTGTCATATGAACAAGTTTGCAGCGAGCCCATCCACCCTTCTGTCCCTATCCGACCATACCCCAACCATTGGGAGCTTCCTAGATTTACTCGCTTTCAGAGTAAGGAAGACCCACAACAACATCTACGGGCATTCAGACATGCCTGTTACCTTATCGCCCACGACGATGCGTTACTTCTACGCACGTTTCCTATGTCCCTTTCTGGCCCTGCCCTTGACTGGTATAGTTCTCTTGCCAGACATTCTATCTTTTCATTCATCCAACTCGCCCAACTATTCGTTGACCATTTCTCTATCAATATCACTAAACAAGTTTCGATCACAGACCTTTACTCCATTAGGCAATTTGACGACGAATCAATCGTCGATTTTGTCGCCCGTTGGAGAAGCTTGATTAATCAGCTCTCCTTCTCCTTGCCTCAACCCGAGCTCATTGAGCTCTTTTCTCGAGCATGTGTCAGTCACATCTCGTCCACCTTGCGGGTTCAAACATTCCACACTTTCGACGAGGCCTTCACCATGGCCCGAAAGCTTGAACTCCGCGCCATTGAAAAAGATAAGGTCAAATTTTGTAACACTAACAATGACTATTCTTCTTCCAGACCTTCTTCTGCCCACTCTCAATCCGAGGAGTCGGCAAACACTATCATCTTTAGACCATCATCTTCAACAATAACCTACCGCTCATCATCTTCAACATTAGACTACATCAATAAACATTTTCAACGTCAATCCATACAGCGTCAATTCACTCCAATTAGGGAGTCATATGCCTCTGTCTTGGATAAACTCGACAAGGGGAATCTTATTTTAGATAACCCGAACGCACCACCTAACCAAAACCTTGACATCTTCAAGCAACCCTTTTCTAATCACCCACCTACTCAAGACAACGTCCAAACCATAACTAATGACCCTCAAGACCATGATATACACACGGTCGACACTATCTTTTCTCTTATCCCTGACCAACCTCTTTCACAGGTGGAAGACCTTTCTTCCCCTATACCTCCTCCACAGGGTGAAGAACTTTCTTCTCCCACTTGTCCTCCAGCGACTTCTCCTATATTGGAGGACGCTTCGACCACATCAACGCCAGCTACCTCGCCTTCATCCTTATTATCATCCATAGACGATCATACCTTTTTGACTCCCCAACCACACACAGAAGCCATGACTACTCCGGTGCTCTTTCCACTTAAAGAGCCCACACCTTTAATCTCTTCTCCATTGAGAGAAAAACCGTCCACATCTAAGTCCAAACCCGCGCAGGCATCCATCATGCCCAAAGAGATTAAACCTCTTGGTGTTCGCCCCACATCTAATCTCGCCTCGCATAAAGGTGGCCCTCAACTCAAATCAAAGAAGGCTACTAAACCACACCGGAGGATTCCTCCCCCACCTTCGTCACTGCCCTCTATCTTGGGCCCACATCCGTCTACTTTACTCGGAGTGCTTCCCACTCCCATACTTCACAGAGGTAAGTCACCTCCATTATTCTATCAACCCGTTAGACTTATACCTCCTTCAAACCATCGACCAACGCCTCTTACGCCTCCCAAACCAATGTCACCAACCCTCTCTGCAATAAAACATTCTGACCCGTTAGCAGGTTCTTATGCCTTGCTCTTACGGCAATTGTTGCAGTCCTCTCGTCTCTCTCTCCCGCCTCTTAGACCATATCACTCTCTCGGACCAAAACCACCATGGTTCGATGACACTCGCATTTGTGCGTATCATCGCACGCCTGGGCACGACACGGAGCATTGTCATGCCCTCAAGGTCATCGTTCACCAATGTTTGGAGAATGACACCTCCCTTCTCGACCACGTCATCAACAAACCTTCAACACCACCCCACTCATCAACTCTCGGATCAAGGCCATCTTGGTTCGACAACTCTAAATTCTGCCACTATCATCACACTCCAGGACATGACACCGAGCGTTGTTGCGCTCTTAAAGCTGTCATTCGTCACCACCGGAAAAAGGACACCCTTCTTATCAAGGATCCTCTTGACCTCCCCTCTGACAAATTATCAACACCGACCCTTACCTCTCCAACCTCGTCACCTAAATCAGGATCTCCGTGCCAGACTGTGGTCCCTTCGCTGCCTTTAACCCCCTTATTCGACATCAACACTGTCCATCTGACCACTAAACCTCAATCAACCTTAACTAATCCATCAAACATTCTCCCTTGCCGCTGGGGGAACTCAACCTTCATCCAAACTTTGACCAATTTTTCAACACAGTCTCAACCACATATCAATCACTCTTTCAACTTAGCCTCAACCAGACCAGCAACCAAACATTTAACCCGACCTCAACCAAACATTCGACCCAACCTTTTTATCAAAACATTCAACCTTTTTTAATCAATCCACAACCATATCAACCAACTTCACATCCACTCATCAATCAACACCTGACCAATCTGGAAAGAGACAAATGGGGCAAGTTTGCTCCTAATTGACTCGGACCTTATCACGCACATGTATACACCAGGGACTTATCAGACCCTGAGCCCTCTTTATGCGTTGCATCTGCGACCGTTCTACTGCTAGTCGAGTATTCGTCCACTTGACACTTAACTTGAGCTCATCCCTTGAGCAATCCCCGTCCTCTTTATCCTACTTCTTTTCAACCCTATTCCTCTTAACAACTCCTATAACCCTTTTATGATGTATGGATACTTTGTCCTACTAAAAGGGAGCCCTTGACCTTCTACAGTCTTGTCCATGACTCACATTTCTATCAAAACAAATCAAGATGTCAAAACATATCCATGGTCACTATATCTATATCAAAAAAACACAAAAAATAGACTGCTCCCTCGAAGGACAGCTGTACCATCATTACTGTAATAAATAGACTGCTCCCTCGAAGGACAGCTATTCAAAAGCCTTATTATTAAAAACAAAAATATAGACCACTCCCTCGAAGGATGGCTATGACTACTTTGGCAATAAACAGCAACTTATTTTAGAAGCTTCCCGCATTGATCAGCTTCGCAACCTGACCACCAAGCAAATGACATCTCTATGCAGGCTTCCCGCATCGATCAGTCTGCCTCTCAAAAAAAAAAAAAAAAAAAAAAAAAAAAAAAAACGAGTCACGGACTTGGCTTGTGGTTGTCTCAGGGTCTCCTATAAAAAGGGGCAAAGTTATCTCTGCTCTTAAAATGGGTTACCCTCTTTCCTCCTCCTATTACCTACTCAAGGGACTTCGAGCTCACTTTAATGTCTAAGTGATTCGATTACCGCTCTAACATAACTATGGTCAACGACATCACGCATAAATGGGGCTCTTGGTTCTCATAACCCTTATCTATGCCGTCTTTTTGGTCCTTGTCAATGAAAGAGCAATTCGCCTTTCATCTTCTTCTGCCCTTTGGTCACATTCACCTTCATCACTTGTCGATCAACTCAGCTCAACTCTCTTTTCAGACCATCAACATGACCTTGCCTATTCACCCTAGTTTCTATGGACACCAATACACATGGAAACTATCGACTCGCCCCAATTTGTGTTAAGCATAAACCAATACTTGCTGAAGCATAAATTAACCTCAATTCATTTTTAGCATACATCCATCACGCAAATGGAATATTGCTAGGGATGAAAAACCCCTCAACCAATGTTGCAGAATACACCATTTGGAAAAGGCTGCAACATCTTTTTTTTCCTCACCATCCCTTTGACCCTTCCTCCCTTCTAGGGAGAACTACATCGGCCTGAGGCCCTATCACCAGGGCTATGTAGGCAGCACTCAGTTGACATGGGGTCTTCTGGGGTTAGCTCGGCCGCATCCTTTCATCCTTTCATCCATTCATCCTTCCATCGACCACCAACCATTGGAGATCATGCCTATCTCCTCCGACCTCGACCACTTCCAAGACGTTGTTGCCTTGGTTGTTTTTGCATGTATGCTACCTCATGACTGGTTAGCAGAATTGTGCGCAGACCTTTTTGGACCCTCACAAGTATAGGATCGCACACCGGTTGATCCACAATACTTGTGACTTTTTCGTGTTTTTAGGAGCACTTCCTGAGCCCGGGATACCTGGAACGCGACGACCCATTTGGAGCTTTAGCTTAGATTGAGTGACCCGATCAGCAGACGACTAAATGCTGGGGCCTGGTTACTTCAATTTTGGCACTCCTCGACCCTTGACCTGTGACACTTTGACCTGACCATCTCGTGTAGTGGTATACGCGCAATCACGACCTTTGCAGCGTTCACCCTCACCCCTTTTTTCATCCACTCTTTATCAAATCAGCACCCGATTCCCGGTTCCCTTTCCTCGACTCCTGCTTTGAGGGGGAATACCTCATCCTTACTCAGGGCATTTCGCTTCCTATTTTTGTCTTGCAGTTCATTCGAACAACCAACAAGACGAAATCAACCTTATCCCTCACCTGGGGCACTCACTCCTATTTTTGTCTTGCAGTTCGTCCAGAACAACCAACAAGACAAAAAGGGGCAAATGTAGACACCGAAATCGTGTCGACTCCCCTGGTCATTCCTCGTCTTCTTTCTTCTTCGCCTATTGAACCCTTGCCGATCACTTGTTTCACCAGCATTGACCCTGGCAGCATGTAAAGAGGAGCACAGAGCAAAAGGTAGACTCTATCCCCATTATGCATCTGCCGATGACGGTCTTTACCCGACCGATGTCGCCGACGTCGGTCACCTTCCCCTTGTCCATTATCAGTTACCATTCGGTTTCCCGAAACGGTTGACGAACCGTTTCTAGAACCGTCCCCATCCTCCACCTTCATCGACCTCTGCCAGCCATTCGAACCGGATCCCCAAACGCTGATCAACCGAATGCTGAGCAACCAACCTGCGAATTCCTCCATGAACCTGCGAACTCCGAGCAATCATCGACACTACGACATCAACTAATCTGCACACCATGGCTTTCATCGGGTCTTCTACCAGGTAAGTCTTTATTCTGTTTATTTTCATTTTCTTTTCTTAGTTATTATTTATGTTCTGTTATCCCTGCCTCTGTCCTCAAACCCCCGGCCTCTGTTTCGACTCTGTCTAAACCTCGTCCCTGTCCTTATCAAAACCTGTCTCGACTCTGTCTAAACCTCGTCCCTGTCCTTATCAAACCCTACCCTGACCATATCAGACCCTGTCCCGACTGTTCAAACCTATCCTGACTCTGTTCAAACCCCCCAGACTCTCCCTGAACCTGTCCCGACTCTCTCAGACCCTGTCCCGAACTTTTTCCCAGAACCTGCCCCTACCGACGCCGGTCACTGCCCCGACCGACGACGGCACATTAACCGACGTCGGCACCTTCCTTAACCGACGTCGGCACCACAGAGACCGATGCCGGTGACTGTGCAGAATAGTGCCGCATATCAGGTACGCCTTTTATTTTCTGTCATTTATTTCTGTCATTATCATCTACTTTCGTCCAATATTATGCTTTTTTTTATCAGTGGGTTGATATCCTTCTAGGGAGTCTTCGTACTTCCGGGATCGGGCGTTCGCCTGACAGCCCACCATATCTCTTATTAACGTTTTTTCGTGTTTAGCCTTTTCTTCGCAGGTGTCATTCCTCCACAGCAAAAGAGGAGAATCTTTCAACGTCTGATTTCGGTGCGCATGACTATATCAGGTACTTCTAGCCTTAACCATCTTTCAGTTTCTTATTTCTTCTTTGAATGTAGAAAGCAATTTAGCATTAGAAACAGGGTAATAGGTTGGTATGTTACTTATTTAAAAACCTAAAAGGGTAGCTAAGTAGTGCACAAGAGGTGAAAACTGAAAATGATGCCTTGAGTGATTACTACAACTCTTTCCAGTCTACCCACATTTTATTTTGCCCTTGGTGCATAGACAAATGATCCTATGATGTTGTCTTAGGATGAAACAACATTTTAATTCCAAGAAAGTGTTGGGAGAACAAAACTGCATAAGAAAGCTATGTAGGATATTCCTTTGAATATTTGTACATTATATATGAAGTTGTTGGCTAATGTATTTCATCCTATCCTCTTATCTTATGAAAGGATATAAGATGAATAGTCTCCTCATTTTGGAACCAATGTCTAAAGAATAATATGAATAGTCAAGAACTAAAGTGACTATAAATATGTATGCTTGTATGAAGAAGTTGATGACCTTTTACTGAGATCAATATAGACTTTCTAGTTCATGGTTGTCTATCGAATCTCTTATATTAATGTTTGTTTGTGTTATCATGTTTAATGATTTGGTTTTATCTATCTTAATGTAATCTGAATGCTCTATATTTTTCAATAACTCTTAGTTAATCTTAGTTTTTCCCTATTACATGATCTTTCACTTCTATCATGTTTTGGGTTAACATGAATTCACTGTATTGTCTTGTGTAAACTACTAAAACCTAGTTATCCTCATCCTTCACATATTTTGTTGAAATAATAACCTCTACTAAAAATGGTGTGGTGAGTGTGAAAACACTCCTTTTAAATAAATATATTCTAATATGGCTACTGGAACAATGAGACATTAAAACCTAGTTAGACCAAAAAATATGGCACTTCATAGAAGAAGAATCTAAAAGAATGGGTCTAACCATGAATGAAATCATTTAGGAACATATATATGGTGAAATATATGAAATTTTCTGGTGTGAAATACTTGAATTGTTGGATAATTAGTTAATAAGCCTAGATTAATAATGCTTCCATCCCAGAGTAGAAGAAACCATTACTTGGATGAAGAAAAGATAAACCAGTTAGTGAAACTAGAAACTAATTGGACAAGAGTGATAAATTATTGGGTTGTAACCACTATAGATGGATACACTACTAAGTTTATAGTAAAAATCTATATATTATTCAAGGATACATAGGATTGCTTCATCTAAGGAATTAGATGGAAATTTTTATAGTGACTACCTCTTTTGTTGAAAATATTGGTGATGGAAAAGGCCATGGTGCCTATTCTATCTAGTATGGAGTAGTTACTTTGGGTGTATGGGGATGTGTGCATGATGGTGAATGATGGATAAATGAGTTACTCAAGATTAATATTAAATATATAATGGAGATATGAGGGAAGAAGAGTCAGAATAAAACTTTAGATTTAGAAAGGGAATTGCAAGAATAGAATAGACAAAATAAATAGATAGATACCCAAGTAGCTATGAATAGAAGTAAGAATAATAGTAGAGTAGTTGATGAACAAGTGCATAGAAATGATGAGTGGGATGATGATCAAATTTCAAATAAAGAAAACAATGTTGGATGCCAATATAAAGAGTAAGAAGATGAAGAGAGATTAGAAAAAGAGATGTGCGAGGAAGAAGATGAGAGTAGTTTAGGAGTAGAACATATGGAAGATAGAAGTAGTGTGAAGCTCTAAAAAAGGGTATTAATAGAAGAATAAGAATTCAAAAATAAATGTAATTTATCCATATTTTAATTATATGCTCAAGTGTATTAGATAAAGAATTCATTGGAAGGGATTATTCACCATAAGTGTACGTGTCTCCGTAGTTCAATCTTCGATATCCTAGTAGAAGTTTTTAACCAGTCGAGTAAGGGGAGAGTTGGGAAAAATAATTTTTAGAGCATGTGAACGATTAGGGCATAAAGATTAAAAAAATTAATTAGGAAGGCCTTGAAGTATATAGGATTAAGTGAAGTTGAACAACAACAATAAGGAAGTGTAGACAAGTAGAGTGCACATGAAAATTCCTCTAGTGCATAGAGTAGTACATAGGTAGGAACACCTAGGATGTAGTCACCTTAAATAATATATATGTAGAAGAATACATTTAAACCATTAATTATGATGAATTATTTAGGAGTATTTTTGAATTTGGCCATCTATAATGGGTCTATAGACCCTAAAAAATACCTTTTAACTTGTAAAATGAAATGGGAAGTTAAAGGTGTTACCAATGAAAACTTACAAAAGTGTGAATTGATAGGGTATCTAAATGGGAGAGAATTAGAGTTCATCTACAAAATATATCTACAATAATAAATTCTTAAATACATGAAAGATTGACTTGTCACAAAGTTTAAGGTTAAGAAATGTACTAGCTAGATAATATAGGACCTTAAAGAGATAAGGCAAAGGTTTGGAGAGTCAATCTATAACTATGATCATAGATTTTTTGATGTAATGAACAAATTGGAATTTGATTTGATAGATAAGGATAAGACATCATGATTCATTGAAGGAATGCGAGGTAGGATTTAGTTTTCTATTGCATAATCATAATATGAGATAAAAGTAGATGCTAGAGCTGCTACACTATGATTAATAGATTGAGGACTATGGAGAAGATCCTACTGCTAACTCTAAATTTTAAGGGCACATTGAAATTTTTTATGAAAATAATGGAGCAGTATTATGAAATAAAAAAAACCTAAATTGTGTCTATGGTGTATAGAGTGTATAAAAGAGGGACACCACCAAAATTATTGTTTGAATGTAAAGATGGAATTTTGCAAACTTTGTCAAGTAGTAGGGTATGCTATGACACAATGTCATTTTCCAAAATAATAAATAAAAAATCCTTATAATATGTACTATAATTTTTGTAAATCAACTAACAATGATGAGAAGAATTGTAGAGCTCTATAAGAAATTAAAGAGAATATATCCAAAAATGTGTTTGCCATTGCATCATAACAAATCTCCTCAATAAAGAAAACTATCCTAGGTCTGGAGGTTGATAATAATTATGTGACCCAAGTGGGTCTAATGGATTCTAAGTTCATTACATTACCAGCCTCATGGTCTAGCTTGATGGACTCCTCCAAGATGGACACCTCCATCTCCTCAATACTAATATGTAGTACCTTGGATCTCACCCATAATGCAACCACAATAACTACCTTGGACTCTGCCAGGTGCACAACAACAATTTAGTATGGGAGACAATAATAAATAATGCCAATAGTGGAATTCTATGTGATCACAAGGAGGATACTGAAGGAGATATCAATCTAATGGAGGAGGAGGTTGAGATGGTTATATAAGAGGATACCAAGGTGGTAATGGAAATAACTATCAATGGACTCGTCTACAATGCTACCTATGTAGAGAGTACAATCATGTCCAAATAAATTGTCCAATAAATCTATAGAGACAATCATATTGTGCATACTTTAGAGTCTCTGATCAACATGATACATAAGATTGTCTTATACTAAAAAAGTAGAGGAAGGACAAAGTTGTTTGAAATGTAAACATGGTAAGCATCAAACCTAAATAAAATGCCTTCCTAAACATGATAACATGGAAATAGCATGCATAAAAGGACTACCTCTACTTGAGATGCCTCAAGATCAGGGCATCAGAAAGGTTAGACAAGACAAATACCCAGATCTAGTGACATAGAAGAGTCTTATGAATGAATATGCATAGTTGTTAAAAATCGTTCAACAACAAGAAACTACTAATGGCGATACTACAACCATTGATACATAAATGTATGGTAAAATTTTGTGCATCATACAACAATATGGAGTTGTCACCATGCTAATGGATTTATTGAAATTCTTGAGTACTTTATGAAATGAAGACATATCAAAGAACATCATGAACCTATTACATAATCTTTTGGAATGTATGCAACATGGATAACAAAAGATAAAAAAGTTGGTTTGGTTCATCAAGATGAAGAAACCATGGGATGTGGACATGTAGATTGATATTGATGTTACCGGATACAAAATTCTAAATGTTATCTTTGACTTTGATAAGACAATAAATATGATTCCTAGATCCATATGGGAAGTAATTAGATAACAAGATCTTAGCTATATCATAGTAACTCTAAGTTTAGATGACTATGATAAAGTTGAGCCTATTTTTTGATTGGAGGATATTGAGATCAAAGTCACATATTTGTCTCTATGAGTAGACTTTGAGGTCATATACATGAAGACTATGGCAACACATTACCCTACCATGATAGGAAGGAAATGGGCATATGATGGTCAAATGACTATCAATATATTACATAACCATCTTGAGGCACATCAAGGTGATAAGGTTGTGGTAATTACCCTTCATAGAATGCACAAACCATACATAATTCCTGCTAAACCAAACTCTCTACATGTTCCATAAGAAACCAACTAGATGAAATACAATACAAAGGAGAATCCTAATGTTCTGTGCATAACAAAATGTAACTTATTATACCAATAATCTAAACCTCAAGTATAGTTGATACTCACCTAGTAATTGAACACATCAAAATAATGGAGATTGAAATCTATAGCAATGCAATCAATTGTAAATTAGTCTATTATTGACGATTTGGCTTCTGTGCCTGCAAAATCTTCCACTCACTTAGAAGTTGATTTCCTATACCAAGATGATGATCATATACATGATTACATAGAACCAAAAAGGGAAGGCACAGTGTGTTGGGAAGTATATTATTCTATCATTGGTGATTCAGATATGTATCTCCTTAACTGGGCCCATGGTGACCATGAACTCTAAACCATGAGGATGGTCTTTGTGCATGAGTGACAAATGCATGTATACTATGAAATAGAGGATATCAATGATTTTATTTTATGGCTAAAAGTTCATATTATAACTATCAATCAATAAGTTAGTGATATGAGATATGCTTTAAAGGGAGTTGCTACAACCTAGTGGGTAACTCATCGAGATAATCAACTTGAGTGGGATGACACTTGTGAAATCATGATCAAATTTTTTTATCTACCATAATTCATTTGCACTAGATGACCCTTTTTTTAAAAAGGAGAATACCCTAATATTTATGTACATAAATGTGTTGAAATTTTGAATGCAAAACATGTGGCACCCAAGTATTGGGTTCATATTTTTCACTATACACTAGCTCCACTACCTGCAACATGTACATGCACCAGGAGCATAAAAGAGAAACCAAACATTGGGCACATGTGCAGAGTGACTTCATACAAAATTTTATCTTTGAAGATGAAAATCCATTAGTTCATAATGCACTTTAGAAACTCAAGTGCTTTCTATGTCATGGGTGCATAAAAGATGTGAGTACCATAGCAAAATCAACTACGTATAAAAATGTAGCTTCTGATCTTAATTTTGTACTTTAAAAGTATAAAGTTGCTAGGACTAAAGAATAATATTTAACATATCCCTATCACTAAATCTAAGATGAGGTATGTGATACTAAAGACTCTGATGTAAATTTAAATTTGGATGATTTATTTGGACTTGAATGGCCTATATAAACACTCAAGGACATTGACATAATTCTAACTAAAGAAGATAAGCTACACAACATCTAGATTCCTGAGAAGGAAGGGCAAAGGAAGATCCAAAAATTATTGGATGAAGAAAAACACAATTTATATCAGTAGCCTCTCAAGAAACACATGACTAATATCAAAAAAGAGGAGGTTTTAAAATTGGCAAGCGTAGGTGACTATTAGATGGAGATAAAGATTTAAAAATCCCTACAACTTTTGAGAGACTACCAAGATGTATTCCCCATTAAGTTTTTATAGGTTTGAATATTCTATCCATATCTTAGTGAGATTAACTTTAAATTGAAATATTATACACATCTAATAAAAAAGTGACCATAAAAACTCAACCCCAACATGAAGCTAAAAGTAAAGGTAGAACTAGATAGAATGCAGGATGTAGGGATAATCTATCTAGTATAAAAATTTGACTAGGTAAGCCTAATGGTAGTACAACCTAAGAAAATAGGAGAAGTATAAGTATGTGGAGACTAATACATTATAAATAATGCCTATGTAAATGATCCATTCCTCATACCATTTACATATGAAATTTTGGAGTCTGTCACAAGACACGAAGTATAATCTTTCACAGATGGGTTCAATGGATAACATTAGATTTTGATCATAGAGGAGGATCAAGACAAAATTAGTTTTACAATAGAGTGGGGTTTGAATATAAAGTCATGTTGTTTGGTCTAAGGAATGCACCTATGGTGTTCTCATGTATAGTAGTTACAACATTCAAATATTTCATCCATGATTTCTAAGAAGTTTACTTAGATGATTAGGTAGTCTTCTCCCTATTTAAAGAGCATTTTTCCTAGCTATGTTTGATGTTAGAAAGATGCTGATATTTGTGCATCAATTTAAATTTGAATAAATATATATTTGGTACACCTTTTGGTGTTTTACTTGGACATGTTTGTAGTGATGGAATTTTTGTGGATCAAGATAAAATTATAATAATCTTGAGTATGACACCACCTGTTAGTTACACTAAAGTTCACTCCTTTCTTATACATAAAAGACAATACTAAAAATTTATCAACTATGTCAATATCATCTCCACTTAAATATTTACTACACAAGAATGCTAAGTTTTATGGACATCTGATTACCAAGAAAATTTTATTGAGCTCAAATAATGACTGTCACTGAACCTATGCTTGTTTTCCTAGATTGGACTAAGCCATTTCATGTACATGTAGATGCTTTGGGCATTATAGATAATGAAGTACTTTCACATCCTAGAGATGGTGTGTTTGATCATCCCATTCACTTTTCTAGCCAAAAATTATCTGATGCAGAGAAAAATTATTCAACCATAGAATGGGAAGAATTGACCATTATGTTCACTCTAAAAATTTTGGCACTATATTCTAGGAACACCATTCAAGTTTTCATAGATCATCAAGATTTACACTACTTGGTCAACAAACTAATGCTAGGAGGATGAATATCTTGCTAGTTGATGTTGTTTTAGGAATTTCAATTCCAAATAAATGTAAAAGTAGGTAGAGAAAACATGGAACCTGACCACCTTAGTCAAATTATTAATGTCAAAGAGATAGAATAACTACAAGAAGATTCACCTAATGTACACCTCTTCTGTGTCTCTATGATTCCTAAAAATCTATTGACAACATCCTCAAGTAAGGAATCTTCCCTATGCTCTTTTAGGAATAAGATAAAAAGTAGTTTATGACTAGAGCACTACTATACACTATCATTAAAGGACTACTATATCACTTAGGAAAGGATGAATTCCTATGTAGGGTTTTCCTCAAACATGAACATCCTCATCTCTTAGAGGAATCTCATTAAGGAGTTGTAAGAGGACATTTTGTAGGAGAGGCTACTACTATAAATATTCTACATAGCAGACTATGGTGGCCAAATTTGTTTTAGGATTCACATAGATTTACATATCATTGTGATGTTTACCAATGTATGGGAAAACCACTTTAGAAAGACAAGATGTCATTACAACACCTTTTATCAGAGTAATCAATCAAATAGTGGGGGTATTAACTTTGTAGGACCAATCAACCCTTCAAGCAAGTACATCAAGGCTAGGTATATCATTACTATGATAGATTATTTCACTATCTGGCCCACCATCTCTTATTCAGAGCTTAATCCTTGAGCTAGAGCTTATTTTATAAAATTGATAATGAAATTGTAGATTCCTACTTTGAAATCATCTTTATTGATGATGGTACCATCTCTATTTGCAAGGCATGTGATTTCATCCTCCTTGAGTAGAGTTATAACTCTATCACTTTGTTAAGACTAGCCCAAAGATCTCATATCATCAATCCATTGATTTAAAGCTTTCCTCCTTCTAATGATGTAGGATTGATTAATGATCAAATCCTCCAAGAGTACCAGGATTAGTTCCTTAAATTTATTAAACCTGATTAATTTAATTAAATTGATCACTTTGCTATCATAATTCCCATAGGTATTTTCTACCTTAAGAATTTTGTTATAAACATAATCTCCTTTTAATTTATATTGAGCTAAAGTATTTATATTATCAAACATAGCCTCAACTTACCATTACACTTTGGTGATAGTTTATTCTAGTAAGGTGTTTTTATTTTGTTATTATAACTTAGTTGTGCTTTGATTCATACCTTTAACCAATTCGGTGGCCACATCACCATATGCCATAAACACTAAGAAGGCATCTTCTGCATATTTTTTCTTCTTTATATACTTATCCTTCTTCTTCTTTGTGAGTGAAAACAAGGTTTCTTTAGACTCACATATAAGTATTGATCTAGATGAGTCATTTTTCTTTTGGTTAGCCTTTTCATAGCTACAAATTCCTTGTCAAATTTTAGTGAGACCTACAGAGGGTCTACTATAACTAAATATTTCATTTCCATTATGGTTAATTACATTTCCTTTATCCAAGACTTATATTATACATCACATTGAGGTTGAGTGGATGGTGGAAACTAAGGAGCTGGTGTTGATCCTTAGAATGTAGATGTTTGAGAGGTAGCTATGGAAGTGACCAATATGAAGGCAAAAATAGGTGATGGTATGGTACATGCTACTTGTGACGATAACAAATAACTAGTGCTAGCTAGATCACTTATTAGTAACAAATAAAATTATAGTATAAAATAGTAGGCCTATCCCTAGGCAATTGAGGATAGGGCCTAAGCATGGGATTGGGAAAAATTGGTGGTAAATTAGCCATTATATAGACCTTTGAGGTAGTTGACATAATAAAAGGATTGACTATAGTCAAGGGTATAGTCATAGGCCTAACTATAAGACTAATGAAGGTCATGTCGGGATTAAGTTCATGTCATCTAGTGTTGGTGGCCCACATGATCTACCCCAAGGGTAGTTATTCAAAAATAAGGGAGGCAAATAAATGTAATATTTAGTAGTCATACCTAGTTCCTACTTGATGGGAAGTAGGGGAGGTGGATCTAGTGTATAAGCTATTGGTACCATATGGGGTGATGTTAAAGCCTCAACCAAAGGTGAATGAAGCACCATTAAAGGTTTTTTAGGAATTTAGGCAACATTATGAACCTAGGATTTAGTGTTGGATGTTATTTCTAAAACAAAGACTTATTTAGTGTGTTCTTCAAGCTCAACTTCTCCCTTACCCAAAATGAGATATAATGCTTCCAATATTATCTAACTTAGTTGAGGTTCAGTTGATCTCTCTTCTTTAACATTAATAATCTAAATTGTAGATGCCAATACACTTGTTTGAGAATTTTTAGACTTGAAAAATTCATAATAGTCAACATATTTTAGTTTGACCCTAACAAGTGGAACGTTAGAATTTTTAAATCTTTGTTTCACCTCTTAATCATTTGAAGTAATGATATAGAACATATTCTCATCCTTAGACTCATGGTGGTAGGAAATTCTCAAGGTTTCCCTATGTTTGATGTAATGGTTGAAAGCTATGTGATCTGAGTCCCACTACCTATTGACATACTTTTCTAAGTCAAAATTAGGTATTTGTTTAGTATATGTAATGACAAATTCTAGTTTTCTATCTAAAACTAGTTAGTATTAGACAATCAAGGATGAATTAATCCTCTTCTTTTATCCTTACATAATCTATCCACCCTTGTGTATAATTGATAAGTAATTTCTTGCTCATCTATCTTATTTGGCACTATAATGGGAAACCTAATGGGGGTTATGTTGATGCCAAACACCCTCACAATTATGCAATCTAGGTAATACCAATAGGTTCCCAAGGTACTTAGGGTTATTATTATTTATTCTAATAATCTGGGCAAGGGCTTTTCATGGATTGACCTATATACTATGGGATAAAAATGTTTAGATATGGCCCTAAAATCTTTCATATACTTTTTCATTCTGAACTTCAAGAAGGTATGATGAACACTCCATTTTAGCTTTGGGTCCCAATTGGTGAAATGAGGAAATATTTGCGTAGCACAAATGGAATCTACTACATAAGACATCATGTAAAAATGATATCCTTGGTTAGCCATAAATTTTATAATTTGGGATACTAGATTACAAGATATAATTTCTCCCAAAGGGGAGTATTTCCATAATTGACTATCATGGATAGAAGTGGGATCCATTTTTCATCCACATGACCTGTATCCTAGGCCCCATGCAATTGATTCATCATGGCCATTCCCATTCTTACTCCCCTTATGAATTATGTGATGGGAATTTGGCTAATTTTATTTTTGCACACAAACCTCCCTTTATTCCTAGCTTAGTCCCTTAAAACATCCCTGATATTATGGGTTTCAAGCCATTGAGTCATAGTATCTTGATTGTACTTAATATTTGGTTTAGTAAAATTGTAGTAAGACTAAAATACTAACCTAACTATGAAGATAATATCTTTTCCTAAATTTAAATACTTAATCATATTATCAATGCATTTAGACTGAAAGAACATATGGTAGACTAAGTCTACATAAGGGAGTACCTCTAGGTTAGACACATCTTTGTGTAAACCCATGAACTTGAGTGTCAGGATCTCTAGTCTATCCTTTACCTCATTCATGTCTTCTTTGTTGTCACCATTTTGGTCTACAGTGTTATCTATGTGGTATAACATGCCATTGTAATGCTTATCCTTGGTAGCAAATGCAACAGAGTGTTAATCTAGTATCCCAAAAGATGACATTTATCCTGTAAGATTAGATGAATGGGATTTGTTTTTAATTATTGAATTCATATGCTTTAGCTTCAAATATGGTTTAAAATTCCATGATTGAAGAGATTAAAACTTCCTTTAATGGTGGAGGGATATACATAAGTCTTCAGAAAACTCACAAAATGCTTCAAACAAATCAAATAGCAACTAAAGGTGAACCTATTATTTTGAGGTAATAAGTATTAAACTCCAAATTCAGAATTTAATCTAAATAATGTGATTCATCAATGGAAATTTTTATAATTCACCTTGATTTAATGTTGGGGTGACTCTTTGGTTTTAATTTAATGGCCTCAAAACTTTACTTTAAAAAACCAGCCAATCACCGCCCTTATTTTATCCACTATCTTATCATCATAAGCTTGATTTTTTAGTGAAGTGACATGGATTTATATCCCCTAGAATAAGTCCTATTAACATTTAATTCATGCATACTATCATCACTTTATGAATATCTATATGGCACCTAGGTGCTACTTTTGACACATACTCAACATTGGTACCCTCTCAGGTATTTTAGCCTTTTATTTTGAATATCAAACCATTTAGGTGGATCACATGACTCTTTTCCAAGTCTCATATTTTGATTAGATTGATCATCTTTAATTATCACATGAATTGACCCCTTTCATCCTTTGACTGATGTGGTTTCAAAACTTTTGTTAGTTTTCCAAGTGGCAAGTTATTATTAGCTCACATTGTTGCATGGATTTGTTATATGAATTTATTAATGGACCCAAATGTCAAGACACTTTTCCAAGTATCATGTTTTAATTTGATCGTATAGTTTTTGGGTTTCATGGATTCATTTTATCATATTATTACCGTGAGATATGGGTCCATGTATCTTTATCCCATTACTACTAATTACCATGTGGATTCCATGTCATATCTAGATACCCAATATAAAGTGAATTGCTTCCATATATCATCTTGTCATGAAATCTCTATATTATAAAATTGAAATATTACATCTTAACTATGGGGCATAATTGAGTGCTAAGTGGCATGATGAAATAGGATCATAATTTCATGAGACTTAGAAAATAATATAATCCTTAGAAGGCCATGAATAGATTCCATGTGGAATATTACAATTAATTCAGTGGGTTACAAACTTTACAACTTCTTCATAAGATAGAATGTTGTGACTAGGTGACAAGTGGTAAACTCCCATTGGGTCACATTGTCACTTAGTTTTTCAAAGGAAAAAATATATGTGACAAAGTCCAAAACTTATGTGACTGAGTCACTAATGCATGAGACATTGCCTCATGTCATTTGAAGCTGAGCTAACATCAGGGTTCATGCCAATGAAAAGTTGCAAAAGTTATAAATCCATGAGATAAAAATAAAAGTGGTAACCCTAAATTTTTAAAACTTGAGCACAAAATGAGGCTTGGACTTTAGTCAAAAACTTAAGATTAAGGTAGACCATAGTCCTAAATGCGAGTTTTTTTCATAATTAAATCTAGACTATGATTCATAAAACCTTGATTAAGTAACCTTGGTTGAGTTACAAGGATATTACCTTGGATTTTTGAACATAACCCCTTATAATAGTACCTTTAAACAAGATAGATTATTAAAAATCATAGTGAATTAGACATCAATGAAATATTCAAAAACACCTCATTAATATTTGTCATGAATTAACATGACTTATAAATCTTTCAAGTCATACAAGGGGGTTTTTAATCATGCAGTACTAAATGTGAGGAAAATATTAGGGAGAATGATCCATTTTTTTAATGGGTTCCTCATTTGTTTTTGTTGATCTCACATGTCCTATATAAGTTGTAGACTTTTCAGAGAAGATTTTAGTGAAGATCACCATTTGGCATCAATTTTTAGAATTATAACTTAGTCTAAGTTTGAGATCTCAGTCAGGGAATTTAATTCAAATAATTCAAAGTAAAGATAACTAGATAGAAAGAGAAATGGTAGAAAGAGTAAGAGGACAAGGAAGAAAACCCACTCAAGTTATGTTTCTTGAGGAGAAGAGGAGTCTCAATACCAAATTTCAAGCCATGGATTTTGAACAAATGATAGGAGTAGATATAAGATAGATTAGTGATAGAGAGGACAAAGGACCTAAATAAAAATTAGCTATAGAGATGGAGGAATAAGAAACAAAATAAATATTGGTCAAAGTAATAATGGGTGTTAGTGTAAATCCCAAGATAGAGGTTCCAATGTATGATGATAGCTTGGGTGTGGAAGACTCAATTTATTAGCTAAGTGATTTAGATAAGTAATTTGACTATGAGAACATTGATGAGGACAATAAATTCAAATTTGACATGCCAAGGTTCAAAGTTCATGTATCCCTATGGTGGGATGGAGTGTAAGAGGAGAGAAGAAGAAGAGATAAGCCTAAAATCAAGAGGTGGGATATGATGGTGGAAAATCTTAAAGGTAAGTTTATTCCTAAATATTATCAAATTAATATTTTAATAAACTTCAACATTTAAAATAAAAAGACATGTTAATATAAGATTATATTGAAGAATTTTATAAGTTGACTCTAAGAGAAAACCATATTGAGGAAGACATGGAGAAGGTGGATAGGTATATAAATGGATTTAAATTTAATGTTAAAGATGAAATTAGTCTTATTTTACCTAGATCAATTGAAGAGGCATATCAATATGCCTTGAAAATAGAATAAAAGTTATTAAAAGGACAAACTCAGTACTCAAGGGGTAGAAACAAGCCTCTTAGAGGTAGAGGAAAACATGTAGATAAAAAATAGTTATAGGTATATGAGGAAGGAGAAGGAAACCTATAAAGACAAAAAGAAATAAAAAGAGGAATATATCCATCCTAAGGTAAGAGACCAATTGATAGAGGTATAAGTAGAGGATTTATTGGTAGATGTTTTAACTATGGAAAATTTGGACATAGATCCTATGAGTGCCCTAAAAAATCATATACAAGACAAGGAAGTGCTCACATAACTCAAGATAATGAAGAGGAGAGTGTTGTACCAACTATTTATAAAGATGATCCTGAAAGTGGTGAATCATTACTCAAGAAGAGGATGCTTCTCAGGCCTACTAAGTAGATCCAATAACCACTTCAAAGGAAGACACTCTTCAAGACCACCTATAAAACACACGCTACATATTGTAAAGTTATTATAGATATTGGAATCACATATAATCTTATATCTACTGAGATGGATGATAAATTAGGCTTAAATAAGACAAGGTTTCTTGGCTAAAAAAAGGCCATCAAATTCTGGTCAATGAACAATGCCAAGTTGACTTTCAAATAGGGAGTTATAAATACTAAGAGGTGTATGATGTGATGCCAATGGATGTCTTCCATGTTCTCTTGGGTATAAAATGGAAAGAAGATATGAAATAAATTCATGGTGGAGAAAGAAACACCTATATCTTTGAGAAAGAGGGACATAAGCATATACTTATACCACTAGAAGAAGATGATGTAATAGTAAAAAGAGTTTCTAAATTGTTGCTGACAAGTGATAAAGAGTTATTAAAACAAATAAAAAATGATGAGGTAAGTAATATATCATTTAACTAGTAAAAGGTAGTTGTTACATCTCATGAATAATCTAATTTGTATTTAAAAATTTATATTTTGTCAAATGAACATGTGAATAATTTTTTTGTTAAGTTGTCTAACATGTTTTCCTCCATAAGAAGCATGGGATATTTTGAGTTCATTGAGAATGTTAATTTGTTAAATTAAATTTATTTGGATGGTATTAGAAGTGCAAATGGTCAAATGAGAAGTAGGTGGAATAAAAGAGTGGAGTTTTCTTCAAAGAGAATAATGAAAATTTCAAGGTTGGATATCGAAATAGTGAAAAGAAGGAATGTTACAATAGGTCCACGATAGCATAGAATAATAGTGGAAAATAAGGTAGTGATCAACAACCTAAAGTGGAAGAAATAGCCATGAATAAATAAAAAATAGAGGTTCAAGTGTAGGATGATGTAGACGAGATAAAGATAATGCTCATAGTTAATGAGAAAAAGCCTCAAGAGTATAATGAACATGTTTATTTTCTTAACTTGTTTATCCAATATGAAGGTAGAACAAAATAAAATAAGAAGATAATGAAAGTGAAAGGTATAAATCTCTTGATCAATGAAGATAGTCCATCAACCTTGCAAAGAGCCAATCACAAGAAAATGAAGAATAAAGATGGAAATTCAAACTCCTATCAACTAAACAGGCCATGGGATCTAGGAGGAATTTTAAATAATTAATAAAGGAAGAATGAAGATATAAATTCATCATCAACGATAACATATAAGTTTTAACCCATGAATAGGAGTCCATGAAGAAATATTTTTGTACTCTTGTGGTTTGATGTATAAGCATCATTTTCAAATGAAAGATTGTACTTGGTTGGGTTGGTATAGGGTCTTAATAGTCTTAATTTGTCTTGTAATATAATAAATGACCTTATATTGGTCTTATAATTTGGTCCAAGTGAGTTTGAAGTCTAAAATAAGTTTTCCCTCCAAAATTAGAATTTGAAATTACAAATGTCTTTTATGTAAATACATGGAAAATTTGTACTCATTTATGATTCATTGTGATTTTTTATAGTTCCTTTAGGTGTGTGAAACATATCAAAGGGTATTATAGACCTTATTAAGGTTATATTCATCTTTTTTAGTCATAAAATTTAATGTAATTACAAGATAAGTATATGAAGTTAGTTTACTATGTTAAGTCCAGGTAGTTTTGAGGGAATTTGATGCAAGTTTAGTCAATTCAAAGATTATAATGCACTTAAATATTTTTATAATGATAAATAAAAATAAGGATGATATATTTAAGGATGAATACAAGCATGAAAAATGCGTAAATCCATGACTACAACAACTAATGAAGAGTCTGTAGTTCAAAATATAGGTCTATGTACTATTAAAGGAAATTTTATTATAAATAAAGAGATTAGAGTCAATTGAATTAGTGTATTAATTTTTTTATGTATTAATTAATAAATTTCAAGTGTTTATATAAATAATTTATAACCTTTTTGATTTATTTTCTTGTATAACTTTCAAGAACCCATGTTTTCACCAATTACAGTCATACACAGTGGTCTTATTTCATGTAAAATTCAATTTATGAGTTTGAATTTGGGATTGAATAGGTAGGATAAATTTTTTAGGTCCATATTAGATATATTAAGAGGTTAAAAATGCTCCTATATTCTATGAACATTTAATAGTAAGCTCTCAAGTTCTTTAGAACTGTGTAAACCCTAAGATAAGGTTATAGTCCTAAAAAGAGTCTTAAAACCTAAAATAACCATTTATTATTGTTCAAAATTTAAATATATTAGAGTAAAAACCATTTTAATTAATAAAAAATTATTTAATACTTTATAATATCCTATAAGTTCATCTACAGTTGACTGTGTATAAGGCAGATTGTATGTCATAGTCTTAGATAGGGTTAAAGAAACCAAAAAGTGGTTTACAATGGTTTAATGATCCAAATTATGTATAAATTGGTATATAGGGTTGAGATAAAATTTTACACATTATAAATTTTTTTATATAGTCTAAAAGTGACTTGAATGCATGGATTATATGATTGAGTTTTTGATAAACCTAGTATATTAGGTCTAGAAGGGGTTTCAAGTCAAAAAGGGTAACTTTTTACCTTATAATAGTTTTTACCTTATAAAAATTAGTATTTTGAAGTCAAATAATATTATTCACTTTGATCAAGAGGTTTATTAGAAGAGGAGGGAATAAAATAAAATATATTTTAGACTAAGTGTCAAGAATTTGTATTCTATGCCTATACAGTCCTAAAGGGAGAAAGGGTTATTATTAAACTTTTATCTTTAGAAACCAATAAAGAGAGACTGGTTTGTTAAATTTATAGTGGTATTTAAAATTAAATAATCCATCCTAGGAACTATAATAAGTCATTACAAAACTATAATATCTTTCTTAAGACTCAAAAAGGCCTATACATAGTACTAAAGTAAAGTTAAGACTGAAATGAGTTCTTGATCATTTGATGTTTCAAATTGGTATTTTGGATTTATATAAAGATATTTATAAGTTATATCCTTCATATTAAGTATTTCACAATACTTGTGTGTTGTTTAAGCTAATAGAGTGTAATTTTTCTCAAAAGTGTCTCAGTCAAGACTCAAGGTGACAGTCCTATATAAGTTATAGAATTTTTAGAGAATATTAGAGTGAAGGTCACCATTTTAAATCACATATTTGTAAAGGGCCTTTATATTTATATCTACTTTAGTTATATGTATTATTTGATGGCAATGTTCCTTATAATAAACCTAGTTGCACTTATCTTCCTATCATTGCCCTATAACAAAGATGTGAACATTGAACACTAAATAGTACCTCAAGGGTATACCATGAGTGCCTTGACATTTTTAGGATAACCATGAAATTTTAACTAGGTTCCCATGATCAATAAATCTCTCAACCAAGTCAATCCATTAATAAAACCCATATTTATAGCCTTATATGGAATTTTGATTTCAACTTATAACCTAAAACCAATGAACCATGTGTATAGTGGTAAGCCCTATATGCCTCCAAATCATGATTAACCATATATCTAGCTAATACTCATATTTTCCTAGTTACTTACAATAACAGAACTTTCATGCCAAGTACTAGCGACTATCTTGCATCTAGGAGAAACCCATTAAAAGTATCCTCATTATTTAAAAATTAAACCATTTCTAATAATAACCTTAATACAACACAATCTAATACCCAAAAATTTATAAATACCAATGCACATGTGATGAACCCACAATAGAAAATTGTGAATCAACCAAATGGTGGTATAGACCCTGAGATAGGCAATCTAAAGAAAATAGTCCAATGATTATCCAATTATGTAATCAATATATGTAGGCATAAACCTCATAATTCAAATAAAAATTCAAATAACCCACTTTAGGGTAGAAATTTCAACTTATAAAGGTCTAATGATAATGGAATATTCAACCTAATAATGGAAATGTGCCTAGTCCTCTTGAAAGTGGCATTTGTAATAACAATAATGTTTCCCATTTGGTGAATTTCACAAATTTTGATTTATACACTTACTGTAGAGTGCATAACATAGCTAACCATGCATAAAACAATTTATTTGAGTTTTTAGTTTCCTCTAACATCTTATAAAAGTACATAGATAACAAGGAAACAATGCCTACTCTAGGTTATAATCCAAACCAAGATGGAAGAAGCCTAGGCACTGCTCTAATATTGGAGACCTATGAATTTCCATTTGAGGATGAAAATGAGACCTAAGACAATTTGGGTTAGATTCATGTTTTAAGATAGTTACAAAGGTGGAATAATTACTAGATTAGGTATAAATTATCTAAACCATTGATAACCTTTAATCATCTAAGAAATATTCAAGTTCCACATGATGTGAACCCAAATAATAGTCCTCCCCCACCTAAAATACCTCCCATCTCTTACCAGTTAAAGAACTATGAGGCCCATACTCCACCTAGAAATAAATAAGAACAAGCCAAGCTTACTTATGACATTCTAAAACATTTAAAGAAAACCAAATCAAACATTACTATGTTTAAATTACTAAAAATATCTAATCAAAATGAGTTTATTTTGAAATAATTTATAGTAATAAGAGGAAAAAATATATGAAAGAGTTTGATGCAATGTTAATTTATATAAGGAAAAAATTGAGACTCCATGCTTTCTTCTAACAGTTAGGATCCTTGGCAAGAACTTACCTAATTACTTGGTTGATTTAGGTGCCTTTGAGAACATCATGTCATATTTTATTTGCCAACAGTTTGGTCTTATATGAAATCTAATTAGAAGGTAGTAAAACTAGATAAAATAGATGTGAATGTAGTAGGGTAACTGAATCATATACACATGAAATTGGCCTCAAACCCAAGGATTCATTAATTTATTGATATTCAAGTGGTGGATATCTATGATTCTTATGGTATGTTATTGAGTAGAGAGTGGTCGAGGACACTCAATGTCTATATGGAAACCAATTTTTCTCACATGTGACTACCATGGTGTGGTCTACCTAACCAGATCATAATTGAGAAAGAACCAAAGATGGCACATATGATTATTGAGTATAACTAGGCAAACAAGGTATTTTATGAAGAATCATTAATGAGATTCTACTCGTTGGACAAAAGAGAAAAGACCCATGATAACCTCTCTATTAACATGTTCAGTGTGCAAAAAATGCAAACTTAGAGAAATTAGACTAGTTGGATGAAGAGGACTTATATTTTGCCATAGAGATAGTCTCATTGCAAAATTTATCTCTATCATGTGGAATTTAGAATCTGATGACTTAAGCAAGAACAAATAATTTTTATTCTCTTACAAGATGAAATAACCACAATGGATGACTCTATTATTGTTTCTCCTATAGAATAATTATCCACCACATATTTGTCAACTAGAGGACCCTCAAAAAATGAGAAACATAATGGGTTCTCAATCAAATATGAGAAAATACACCAATAAGTTAACATTGCAATTTCTCTCCCCTTGAAAAGATAACCAACATGTTCTAGTGAAATAACATGCTCTAGCACAAAAAAATTAGACTTATGGACATTGAAATTTGATGGTTCCAAGTCCAAAAGTGGATTTGGTATTGGGGTAGAATTGGTTAATCCAAGAGGTAAGTGCTACTTAGCTACATTCCACCTACAATTTGCTTGTACAAATAATGTGGTAGAGTATTAGGTATTAGTCCATGGACATAGATTCACCCTAAGAAATAATGTGAAGAAAATTAGAATAATTGGAAACTTAGAATTAGTATTTAAATAAGTGAGGAGCCAATATTCATGTAATGATAAACATTTATCAAAATACTACAACTAGATTTGGAACATAATATTATATTTTAATGAATTTGACATCTAGACTCTGCCTAGACAAAAGAACCACATATCATATATAATATAAATAATTGATACTAATATTAATCTTGTGTATAATTTGAATATGATAAGATTTTTAGTAGAGATGGTATCTACCCCTTCATTCCTTGATAGTATTACAAAGTTTCAAGTCTTTAGTGATGAAAAACACATATTGGGTTTCAAACTTGGTATCGATGATGAAGAAGAGTAGGGAGATCATAATTTGTGTTTATTTACTTAATTTTAATAAGGCATATGAAAAGGATAATTACCCCTTTCCCTCATTATATTAAGTTTTAAAAATTGTGAATGAAGCTCAAATGATGTCCTTCTTGGATGGATACTTCTATTATAATCAGGTAGTAGTTAGCTATGTGGACCAAATCAAAAAAATGTTTACAACAAAGTTAGGCACCTTCACTTATAAAAGGATGAATTTCAACCTCATCAATATCAAGGATACATTTCGAATATCCATGGATATTTATTTCAAAGACCTTATGGGCAAGTGTATTGTGGTATGCATGGATGACTTGATAGTCTTCTACAAACACATAGGTGACCATGTCAAAGATTTAAGGAGAGTACTAAAAATATGTAAAGATCATGGGATATCATTAAACCAAAATAAGTGTATATTTATGGTCATCAAAGGGAAACTATTAGGCCATATCATTTCATAGCAGGGTATATCAATAGACCCTGAAATAATGCAAGTTATTCTAGAAATTTCCTTACCCATCACAAAGGAGCTAAATAATCATTTTGGAAAGATAAAATTTAGGAGGAAGTTCATATCCAGATTTCATAGAGATAGTTATATATTTAAATATAATGCTTAAGAAATATGCTAAAATTGAGTGGACAAGTGAATCGCATGTAACTATCACCTAAATTAAAGAGGTAATTATGCACACACCAGTGTTGATTAGACTTGATTACACATAATTTTTTTTATATTTACTCCTTCACTTTAGAGTCTTTGATCACTATTATTTTTACATAAAGAAAAGGGGTTAGATATGAATTACATGTTTCATTTATGAACTCCCATTTGAGGAATGTATAATTAAAATAAACTATGATGGTTAAATATGAGTTTGCATAAATCAAGGTTGTCAAGAAATTATGCCACTATATTACATAATAAAGTCTTCATTGTTATGTTTGATCCAACAGTCAAAGCCATGTTAATGCATAATGAATTAGGCAAGTGAAAATTCAAGTGGATGACTATCCTTCAAGATTTTGACCTATAACTTCAGTTAATGGATATTGTGAGAGGACAAAGTCTTAACAAAACTAGAGCAAAATCAAATCTATAAATCACTTGCCAATAATATAAGATTGAAGACATCACCAATGATGATTGGTACAAGTATATAGTCCATTATCTACATAACAATGAATTCCCCAATCATTTTAACTCAAAAAAAAAAGGGTGTTGTTCCTAAAGAGTAACCACTTTATGATCAAAGTTGACGTGCTCTATAGAAGGAACCACCAAGGCATTTTTATAAGGTGTCTTATAGATATTAAATAGAAGGCATGCTTAGTTATTTTTATGGAGAATATGGGATTGGGCATGGTTAATGTGATACCATAGCCCACCATATATTAAGAGTAGGACAATATTGGTTGCATCACTTTAAATATGCACATATACATGTCTATAATTAACATACATGGAAAATAACTACACATAGATAATGTACCCTAGCAATGCCTCTGCTGCCACTAGTGAAAGTTTAACCATTTATAAAATGGGGACTATATTTTGTGAGAGAGATCAATAATAATTCATCTAAAGGACACAAATTGATTATGATATTGATGGACTACTAAAATCATTAAGATGAGGCTCAACCACTCAATAATTTCATGATTGACATAGTTATCTAATTTTAATAAGAGCACATCGTCACAAGGTTTGGTATGCCTTATGCACTAGTATGTGATAATGGACCCAATTTATCCTCTTAATAATTTATATAATGGGCATAGGATTTCTAGGTAATACTCAAATTCTTTTCTAATTATTATCTACAAGTAAATAGACTAGTTGAGTCCACTAATAAGAATTTGATAAACCTAATTAAGAGGGCACCAGAAAATAATCCTAGGAATTGGCATAACATCTTAAAATCTACATTATAAATTGATAGGATTATAAATAAAGTAGATTTACACACTTCTTACCAATTAGTTTATGGCCAACACCCTTTTTTCCAATTAAATTAAAGATTCCTACCTTGCAGTTTATGATTGATTAGCTTGGAAAATAATGACCAAATAAAGGTCTACCTCTTGAATCTTATGCACTTGGATGAAAAACATGATGTAGCCTTGTTACACTTTAATAAACACCAAGGGATTTTCAAATGTTGTTTTGAAAAATGATCTAGATTAAAATCATTTTGGGTCTCAAACCTTGTCCTTATGTGGGATAAGGTTCATGAATAAAAGGGACAACGTAAAAAAGTTGAAGCTTTATGGCTAGGTCCTTATCTAATTTCTAAATTCTTGGGTGAGGATGTCCTATTGATTATTAATGGAAAATTCCTTAAACACTACTTCCAGGATTGAATTGGTTTATAACACCCTATAAATACTTTCTTATTTCTTTTATCTTTATTGTTTTCTTTTCTTCCTATCATTGGTTTTAGTTTAATTTGTTTTTCATGGATTTCTATTTGTTTTCTTTATTTTTTGATGCTTGGTTCATTTATGTGGTGTTGGTTTTTAAGTTTAACCCATTGTTTTGACCTGAAGGTTCCACTAATTTTTCAAAATTTTATAAATGGATGGCTTGCATGTAAGTAACACCTATGGTAGTCCTAGGAGTAAATGTGAAAATTATTATCTAAATACTTGAATAAATTATCATGTTTTCCTTGTAATTTTAGAATGATGAAGGCCAATTATTTGAAATAGAACAAATGGATTTATAAAGGTCTATTTTTTTTATTTAAAGACCATAAAATGCACTAAATGAAATATTTTAATGAAGAATGTAGCACTAGAATTATGATTTGTCTTATTTGTCATGATATTTCTAATTTTCCCTTAAACCCATGGCTTGGTCCCTAACCCTCCATAAATGTAAAAGTAAATTATCTTTTAAAAGAAGTTGAAATAAAATGCAAAAATTGAAAATTCTCCTCAAAATGGTGATATTGGCAACATCCATCATAGGATTTATGTCCTGGTTAGTAGTGGAGCAAGGCCATTAAAAGAGATTAGAGGTATCTTTATTGGGATATGAATGATTGGTTATTATTAGACCAATGGCCATACCATTCCCCCCTTAAGCCAAATTATAAAATTTGTCCTTGTTCAAAAGTTATTATCATTTGGGAAAATTTGATTTATTGTGTGTGCATGTAAAGTAATTTAAATAATCACATGACACACACATTGATGGTCTTTAAGTAGAATTATAGCTTAGTATGCCATGCATTGAAGCATAATTTTGTGCCTTTATTTTTTGATTTTACCTTGGATGATTAATTATAGATAATTTTTATATTTGAATGAGAATTTGAGATTCTAAATTTTCAAGAAACTTAGGAGTATATCTCAGTAAGAGTCACCATTTTTTATTACTTTCAAAACACACCCTATTTTTAGACTAAAAATGGGGACCATATTTTTTTTTGACTAGTATGAATATTGATACATCTAGTCTAAAGGACCTTTCATGTTTGAGGGTTTGATTAGGAGTGGGATTTTTCATATTTGTGAATAGTTAAATCTAATAAGTGTTTGTGCTTACTACAAGATTCATGGGTAAATATTGAGTTAAGATATTTTCAATTGTAAGCTTAGGATAATCAATTTTTATATTTAGGTCTTAATTTATTTTATCATTTGAATAACCCATCTATCTTTAACCTTTTAGGGAAGATTTTATTTCTAATTTGTGCTAAACTCAGATTGACTGAGCCTTTACCCATTGAGCTCAAGTACCTTGAACTTGAGTCACCTAAGTTATCTAAGTTGAGCTCTCCCAAACTCCCAATCCATTGATTCAAACTCTCCCAAGCTCCCAATCTACTAATTCAATTCAAATGAGATAAAAATATGATAAGTCCAAGATAACCAGGTTGAGTCAACCATATCTTCAAAATATGGGCTCGATGCCTTAGTCATTTTTATTTATTCCAAATTTAGGCCTTTAATCTTTTTATTTCTCCTATACCTTTTTATATATCAATGATAGATCACTTCAAAGAGCTCATCTAGTTAAAAAAAGTTTTTATGTTAAAAATTTTAAAATCCCTTTTCATGCCCCGATCCTTGAGATCATGCCATGTGGCATGATCCTAGTAACCCAAGCCAGTGAGGAATTGATCAAAATTTTAATGATTTTATGGCCATGAGGCCCCAAGAGGTCATCATGTGGTGATTTCTTAGGAGCCAAAGACTATGAATAATTCAATAATAGTTTAAAGCATCCAAGCCCCTAAGGTCCTAAGAGGTTGTTATGTGGTGATTTACCAAGAGCTTGAGAGCTCAGATCAATAGAAGACCTTATCAATAAGATAATAGTCTCATGGTTTTAAGGTCTTAAGAGGTCATCATGTGGTGACTTCTTAGGATCTTAGGATCGTGGATATGAAATAAATTTAAGTAATGAACTCAAAGGTTTGGCTCACATAGAGGATGCCACATAACATCATCCCACATGCCTAGACTAAAGACCTAGCCTGACGAGGTGCTGACACATGCCACCCTGAGGATGTTAACATTCTTTTGATATTAATTTTAACAAGTTTCTACCTACTAATAATCCATAAACCCTAAACCTCCAATAAAATAAGGACATTCCATGTGGAAATTAATGAATTTAAATTGATGACCATACCAAACATCAAAACTAACAAAATATTGAGGAAAATGTTGATCCTTTAAATGACAAATTCCCATTGGCTAGTTGGGCCTCATAATAACCTCATTCCATTTTATAAGGCTAAATCTAAATTAATGATGGATGTTTATGTTTTATGAATATTAAAAGGCTTATGTTTGGATCGAAATCTGATTAATGTGAATGTTTATGTCTAAATAGCAAAGTCTTTCATTTTTTATAACATCTGATCTAAATTGGTTGCATCTCCTTTATTCATGATTCAATAATTTAAATATTTTTGCCTTATATTTTTAACAAAATATGTATTCTTGACCCATTTTTTTTGATCTTATGGGGTTCATATTTTAATCTAAGTCATTGATTTATACACATGTCTTCATCAGGGAATTTGAACCCTCAACCAAAGTATAATGTAGAAAATACAAAAATAGATGAAAGATCATTTGAAAATCATGAATCATAATCAAAAGGGGATGATTCAAGGTCTTTATGTGGTAATGAATAAGATACATGTGATAGATCTAAACTAATGAGAAAGTGATATATGGCCAATAATGAATGGGATGGTGGATCCCAAAGTTATCAGTTGATGATCAAAATATGATGGTGTGGCCTATAACTTTAAAGCATGGAAACACCTCTAGGTATGTTAGAAAACCAAGACCCTTAACTACATTTCATCAATCAACAGTCAATGTTTGTAACTTACCCATTAGTGGGCTGAGTTAGAAATCAAGGGAGGTGGTTGACCCCCTCATGTATATATATATTTTTGAGATCCTTTCTATAGGCAATCATTTTTTAGGATTAGAGGATGTTTCACCTAGATGGATATTTGTGAAGTATAATAGAGACATATATAACCAAACATAATTTCATGCATTTTACTATTTTTTAGGATAATCTCTCCTTTTCTCTTGTTTGTCTTGCTTCTACATAAAATTTTATTACATTTTAATGATTGTAATCACTTAGTATTATTAATCAAAACATATATCTTGATATTTGAAAGGTTGTTAAGAGTTTAAATCCACATCCTATACATGTATATGGTGGTCATGGTCTTTTCCTCTTATCTATTTAGCTTATAATACTCTCACACCATCCTTAGGTTGAGCTTGTGCTAGGTTTGGCTCAACCAAAGATTGGTTTCATTGGGTGTACTCAATCAAATGTTGAAAGAACACCTTCTGTCTCAGCAGGATTTTTATCTCTTTATCCTTTCTCTTTTGTATTTTATTTATGATGATGAATTAATCTATATTGAAATAAATCTAACTATGTATTCCTATCTTGGTTGATTAATTTGATTTGTCACTATTTAAGAATTATTGAATATATGCACATGATAAATCCACTCAAAAATCATTTATTTACTTGGTGTGTTTATCTAAAGAAACAATTCTTTTCATTTAAGGCTAGGACCTAAAATTAATATCTAGGGAACTTCTTGCCTATTACTTAACTTCTAAGTTAAATATTTCATAGAGATTTATTTTTTTAAAAATGCCCCTTAAAATGCAATGGTTAAACATCAACTTGTTAAGTGAATATTAGCATACCAAGACCTATTACATATAAACCTTGGGGAAGCATTTTATTCTTGGGATATTGTTATTTTTAGGAGAGGTAGAGTCTTAAAAAAACCGTACCAATTGTTTTTGTGTCATAAACACCATAATCACAAGCTATATCACTACATGCACTCATATATAGCATATTTCAAAATTATTCACACACAAGTCCATATAAGGGGAATAACAACATTGGTTTAAGGTCCTTTTCATAGTATATGTATATGTAGGTATTTATCATTGGTAGATGGGTCTTTAATTTCAGTTTGACTTCAATTAATCCCACTAACTCTTATTTTATAAGGTGACATGCCCTAATCATAGTACCTATGGTTTTCAGCTACATATTGATATTTAGAACCTATGTGCATGATCCAAGTTAAGAATTTTTAAGGAGATAATGAGAGATAAAAAGTGTAGGTGTTTGTTCCAAAAAATGATAAATATTTCATATTAAAAAAAATCTCATAAAATAGTACATAATCATTGATGGTAGTGTTGATATTTTGATGGTAGTGTATACGCTACTAGAGATCTAATTTATAGAATATAATAAATCAATGTGAAAAATCAAATTATATTATCATTCATTTTCCCTTATTATATTTTCTTACACATAAGTAAATAATCTAAATATTTTTTAATTCATGTTTCTACATTAAAATTACTATTTTGCATTGTAATTTATATATTAGCATACTTTCATAATTGAACACTGTATTAGAATATTATGAATTTGAATTATTTAATTGGCCTTCTTTTAGAATAACTTAGCCATTTGTTTAATTAGGATATTCTCCCCTAACTCTTTAAAAAAAAAATTAAATACAAAGGTAATAAAAATAGGGTTATTGATGACCTTAACAAAAGAACTTACATTTCTACACTTTCTATTTTGTAGTCAAATTTTAAAACTGTTATCCTAAAACAACTAGAAGATTATGTTTTTAGATAAATATATATAGAATTGAGTAAAGGAGAAGTAAAAAAAGTTTGTTTTTATTATTCAATTGAATCATATAGAATTTTGAGATATAAAAAAATAATTTATGTACTAGAATCCAGTAACTTAAGAGATAAATTATTGGAATAAATACATACTACACCTCATTTTTATCACCTAAGTGTTACAAATATGACATGATCTAAAAAGGTGTTATTTTTGGCTTGGATTGAAAAATTAAATGGTTATTTTTGTTTGTATGTTCATATAATGGTAATAGTTAAAATCTAAACATTGTAATTTAAGAGATTTTTTATATCCACATTCAGTCTTAAAAAATAAATGGATAGTTATTTTTATTGGATTTTATATTAGGAGTGCCTAAGTCACGAGGTAGGCATGACAAAATTTTGGTTGTCATTAAAATAGATACTAAAGTTTCACATTTTATTTTAGGAAACTTAATTAATGATTCTCTTACTTTTACCAAGACATTTGTGAAGGAATTTGTCTACCTTCATGAGCTACTTGATGTAATTATCTATGATAGTGATAAGTTGTTCACTTGAAAGTTTTGGCAAACATTTACTATTGAATTTGGTACATGTATAAATTTCATTTCATATTATCATCAAAAAATGTATAGACAAACATAAATAATGGACATGCTTAGAATATTTTCCATGTATCATTAATATAAATGAGAAGATTATCTCCACTTAGTAGAGTTTTCATATAACAACACTTATCACTGAGTGATAAATATGTCACCCTTTGAAGCCTTATATGGTTGAAAATGTCATACTACTTTTGGTTGAGATTGATTATAGAATGGAGTTTTAGATGGTTCTAAACTATTGTAGGAATATGATAGTGAAATGTCTCTTATTTGGAAAAGGTTGAAGGTTACTTCAAATTGGCACAAAGTTATGTTTATTAAAAAATAACTCTAAGGTAATTTAAATTCTTGGATAAAGTTTTTATAAGAGTGATACCTCAATAAATTTCTATAAAATCTATCAAGGCATCCAAACTAATTCCACATTTTGTCAGACCATTCAACATTGTGGAACAGATTAGCCCTATTATCTATCATCTAGCTCTCCCACCTTCTCTCTCAAAAAATGGTGTGTTTTATGTTTATTTATTAATAAAATGTGTACATGATACATATAATGTTTTTAATTGGACTAATCTCTAGGTGGTGTAAGAGGGGTCAATCATGTTGGACCCAATCCACATTTTGGATCATTGTAGTGTCAAACTACATAAGAGGGAAATTTAGTAAGTGTTGGTCTAATGAGACCAATTGAATGAGAAAAGTGCCAAATTATAAGATGAATTTATTTTTCAAGAAAAATTAACCTCACCTTTATTTATAGGCCCTAATAAAATTCCACTTTTTAGGGGGAGTGGATGTCACGTCCCACATTGTTAAATCATAAATTAAACACTTGCAGTACTTATGACAACATTATAATCTGATTTGTTTTATAGTTAAGTATCTCAATAATATGTATATGTTGATTATGAATATATTTTACTCTTAATTTAATTATATTTATGATATAATTACTATTGATGTCATTTTTTTGATTACAAGTACATTCAAAGAATGAGTTAGTCTTCAGGATGGAATATTTCCATAAATCAACACATAATAATATTATATAGGTATAAAAAAGGTAAGATACAAATATGATCTATAAGAGTTATACCAATTATTTTTATCTTTTTCTCATAGTCTGATTACATTGTGTTGTGTGTCACTTGTATTTATGTTTTTATTTTCCAACATTGGTATAGACCTAATTATACTTATTATTTATTTGTTTAAGTATTTTTCATTTATGGTTTTGACATGAAATTTTTATTGAAATTTATAAAATGATCCTTTATTAGTTTATATATGAATTTTTATCTTTACCTTGACCTCACCTTGGTATATTTTGAATTGAATTAAGATTTTGACATATCCTTGAAAAGCCTTGACTTAAGCTTATGCAATTATTATTTGGTGTCCAGTAAAACATTTAATGATTAAATTTTTTAGACCATAAATTTGGTCATGGTTAATTTAATTTTGATTAAAAAATTATTATATTCTAATAATTTATTTAGGCATGTATGGTAATTGACTTAAGTTAGGTCAAGATAGACTATGATTAGGTTTTTGCTTTATTTTGAATTTATTATTTTTTGTTTTGATTAGATTGTGTCTCTTACTATAGCTATTGACTATGGGATCAAAACCCTATGTAAATGAGACACATAAGTTTGAAATAGATAGTGGATTATGAGTCCTTAATTGTATTTAATTCATATTTCACCATTTTTCTTGAGCCATGATAGCACACATATTTCATGATTTTTCTTGAGTTGTGGTCATTATTTTTTAGCACCCATTATTATCAACACTTATGGACACATTATTATGTGTATATTTATAGGTGGATAAAAATGAGAGTGATATATGGGATCAAACACACATAAAAATGGGGTAGAGAAAACAATGAAGATATTTTAAGGAGAAAAAGAAGTAGAAACTATTGTTTTCAAATTTGTGACATTTTTAAAGGTGAGTTCATAAATATTCTCTTGTCCTTAATTATTTATTCTTCTATTACTTGGGAATATTGTGGTTAAAAAATTTAAATTTAAGTTACTTGTGGAATTAAAATGAAAATAAATGATGGTCATGCAAAACCCTAGGTTCTAATTGACCCCCATTTATTATTATACCCATTTATGATATTGGTATGTTATTTTTATTAATGATAAAATAAAGTTTTGAAAAGGGACCCTACCCATTAAAAAAAATTAAATTCATGGTATTAAAAAATAAAAGAACACAATGTTTCCTATAGAACAACCAAAATACTATAAATAAATAACTATAGCATTAAAACAATAAAAACATAGCAAAAAGATGACACAAACATAACACTAATATCTAGGACATTTCCGCCCATCTAGAACATCATTACATTTCTTCTTCATATTAATAATTATTTTATCCATACTCTAAAGAGTTTAAGAGTCCTATTTCTCCATAGTTATTCCCTTCTTCATATCTTCATTTTTCTCCTTAGCCAATAGATTTAGCCATTCCATGTTATGAATGCATGTTTTCATAAAATCTATACTAAAGTCACTAACCATTCTACGATTATCTTTTAGGTTTTCTTTAACTCTCTCAATCCTTGAAAGGTTTTCATTCAATCTTTCCATCTACGAGATTATTTACATCAAATCAAGCTTTGAACAATAAATTCCTTCACTTTTTTTCATAGTATTTACCACCTCCTTGAGTCTAACATGTTCTCTCATGAACCAATGCATAAAATCCTTATGGAAATGAATCTCTCCCATTTTCTATATTTTATCTTAATTATTAATAAAATCCATAATAATATCAAAGTTCATATTCATATTGTCCTTTTTAGAAGAAACTTATGGCCATTTTATATTCCTCCAAGTCTCCAAACCCATTTTCATAAGCATTTACAACCTTTCAACAAACTCATGGATTTTTTTCTCATCCTTGACTGTAAAAGTGTTATCATTAAAATTGTTATAAGTATTATATTTTTATTTCTCTATATTAATAAGCCTATCCGTTCCATCATCCAAATTTTTTGCCTCTAAATTCTTAGTTCCCTCCTTTTCCAAATCTAAATATATGGGGCTCTTAGTTTGATGACCTTATACATCCTTCCTCTACTTTAATCTAGTGGTACATCTCAAAATTATTTTCAAATACCTTTCCATATTAAGAGTGATATTCTTGGGATAGGGGTGGTTAGGATAAGGGTTAATACCTTTAATGAAATTATAAATCAGAAAGATTACATCTTGATGTAAAGGAAACTAATTCTTACCCTTATTCACATTCATAATAGAGCTTTCCAAAGAATTCAAAATGTATAAGGGTAGAATGATAGGAATATAATGTTTGAAGTAGTTCAAAATATGAAAATGATAATAATGAACAATAATAAAATTGGGAAATTAAATATATAACCTACCTTCAAGAGTCACTCCATCATAGGGCTATGGAAAGTCCTCCCTTAAAAAAAACCCTTGGTATTCTATTAATTTTTTATTCTCATTCATAAATTCATCCTTATCTTCTCTATAGGCCTTGTTGGATTTGACATATTTAGTGTCCTCAACCTTAAGACCTATAAATTCATCAATTAACCTTTTATAAACCTCAACAATCACATTATTAGTTTCTATCATACACTAATTCCATCTTACAACAAATTTATTGGACAACTGTTGATCATAACCATAAATTATATCCCTAAAAGTGGAAAGACACCATATTTGAAGAATTTCCCAAAATTTCCCATTATCTCTAAGCTTCTCAACTGACATTGGATCTACATGATTCAAATTTTTACCCATTTGGATGAATATATAGTTTATGGTTCCCAGGATAACAAAAAAGAAATAGAAAAAAAATATCCTTATAAAATAATCCATCCACTTCTTCTCATGAAACTTCTTAAAAATCATCCTTATAGATATCTATTTATAATAATTTTAACACATAATAGTAACATTAAGGCACAAAAATTAGTAATACCCATCATATCAACACACTTCACCATAATGATACTTTTCTCACCATCCTTATTCCAATATTTCATAGGAAAAAAATCAACATATTTCCCATGTAATTCCATCATAATATTTATAAAAATTAGAGTTATTCTCTCTATCCATAATGGCCTTGACTTAATTGGGAATTTCATCTTTTTTGGATCACTTCCTAAAGTAAGAATTAGTCACACCCCTATTGGAAAAGTAGTATGCCAATTGGTTGCCTTCTCTATAAACATGCTAAAATCTAATATATTGAAATAAGGTTCTTAAACTCATAATTTATTTAATAACATGATTAATACTCCAATTGGATTTATTTTCCTTGTTAAGGAATTAAATATGTTTAAATATTCTCCCTATATAATAAATTTATTAAGACCAATATCATTGGCCATTTGAATCCACCATAACACAATAAGATATTCTATCAGATGATTTATTTGATAACCCATACTACCTTCATAAACACCTATAACTTGACCATTCTCATCCCTAAGAACTCTACCATCACTAAACAAACCTAGATTAATTTTATAAGAACCATCAAAGTCCAATTTAACCCACCCAAGAAAAGGAACCACCCATGTAACATGTTTTTTATATCAATTATTGGATCCACTAGGGGATTGATTTAAATATTGAGATTTAAATTCTTAACTATGATTTATTCTTGAGGGGGAAATTTTTTCTTCTTAACCCAATTAATACTTTTCTAGTTTTACACAATAATATTAATAATATTGTTGGCTACTTTTTTATAAGACCTATTGGAATCCCTAAAAATAATGTTGTTGTGTTCATTCCAAATCCCCCAAAAAAGGTGAGGGAAAACCATATACCATAATTTATTTAACTCTTGATTTAAATACTTCACATACATCCATAAATTCATCAACAAGGAATTATGAGCCCAAAAGATATGAAATTTACATATAATATCTCCCCATACCTTAAAGACAAATAAGCACTCCATATAATATGTTGCATAGATTCATTATCTGATTCATAAAGAAAACATCAATTAACCAAACATCAAACCTCTCTTTCTTATGTTATGCACTATGATAATCTTATTTTGAATACATAACCAAAAGAAGATGTTGATTTTGGGGACAAGGTCTTAATCATGTACTCTTATCCAATGAATAACCTTATTAGAGGGAGTTAAATAAGAGTAACCTAACTTGACATTATAATGGTCGTTCTCTAAATCTATCTATACTAGTTCATATTCCTTTATTAGATTAGTGACATGAATGAATTTTATAATAATATTCAAATTAGATATAATAATCTTTCCTTCATCATTTGAATTAAAAATGAAAATTTGTCTCCATTACATTCTACCATTATGAAAATGTATTTAATCCTAAACTTTAATACCAAAGACTCTTTGAATTTGAAGACTAATATGGTTCCATAGATCCAAATAATTTAAAGAATGATATAACAAAAAATAATCCTCATCGAATCTAATTCTATGACCATTCCCAAGATTCTAATTTTAACCATTGATAATAATATCCCTATTCTTAACAAAAAAGTTCCAAATGTAAGAACCTCTTATGAAAAAATATTTATAAAAGAACACAATAACATTTATATTATTTAAATACTTATCCCTAAAGATATTAATCTACAGTTTTGAGTCCTTCATAAATATCCAAAAAAGTTTGGAAACCATCACTTTATTCATCCATTTAAAACTTTATAATCCAATCCCTCCATTTTTCTTGGGAAGATATAACTTATCCCAAGTGAATCTTTATTTTACCTCAACCCCATACCACAAAAATATTTTTGAATCCTTTCTAACTTCTCTTGAATAACTTATGGAATTTTGAAAAGAGACATGAAATAAATAGGAAGACTTTGAATAACACTTTTAATCAAGAAGATCTTACCTAATTGAGAAATAGCTTACCCTTTCAATCCTAATAATTTATTATAAAATATATCAATGAGTGGACTCCAAAGAGGAAGAGGTAGAGGACCAACAAACAAAGGCATACCAAAATACTTTGAAGGCAAAGTGTTAATTTGGCACCTAAAGATGAAATCAATTTTATGGCATCTAAGAATGGGAGATTTGAAAAAGGAAAATAAACTTTTATCAAATTTAACCACTTGTTTTAATACCTCTTCGTAGATGGAAAAAATCATTTTCAACTCCATGGCTTCTTTGACTAAAGCAACAATAAAAGCAATAGAATCATCAACAATTTTTTGATGAAGAGTAGGTTTCATTCCACTATCTAAATTAAAACCTTTTATATTATCTTGTCTAATAGTATATAAAAAATTATTACTCAAAGAATCTCCATAATGATAAACAAAAAAGGAGATAGAGGATCCCCCTGTCTAATACCCCTTTTGGTACTAAAAAAACTAACAGGAGATCCATTTATAATAATGGAAAACATAGAAGTAGATATTCAACTTCAAATAAAGAGACAAACATGAGAGTGAAATGCAAATTTATTACAAACAAAATCAATAATTTCCAACCAATTCTATCATACACCTTACTAATGTCCAATTTGAAGACCATACCTAGTTATTTGTTCTTTTCCATGGAATGCACCACAATGATCCCATAAATTTTCCTACCACCAATGAAACCCACTGATTAATTGAGATGATATTTTCCATAAAATACTAAATTCTCAAGGCAATAATTTTTGTGAATATCTTATAGAAGTAATTTAAAAAATTGATAGGGTGAAAGTCTTTAAAATATATAACTCCACTTTTCTTGGGAATAAAAGTAATTTAAGTATTATTAAAATCCCTAAGCATATTTATATAATCAAGAAAATCATTAGAAACTTCCACCAAATTAAACTTGATATTCTCCTAGAAATTTTGAAAAGAAACCATGGGAAAAACATCAATCCCTATGGCCTTGTCTTTATTTAACATTATTATTATAGCCTTAACCTCTTCATCTATTATAATTTTTATCAGAATTGCATTATCTTGAAGAGAAATCAAAGAAGGGATACTATCAATAAACTCCTAAACCAAGGCATCATTAATATCACCATTAACATCAATCATAGTCTTAAAATGATTAATAGCTTATTCCTTTATTAGTATGGGATCATAACAAAAAACACCATCATCCCTTCAAACTTTGGAAATTATATTATGGATTCTATGATTGTGTGTTCACATGTGGAATATATTAGTATTCAAATTTAATTATTTTAGCTAGATGGCCCTAGATTTATACCTCAAAAAAATTTCTTCATGGGCCATAATGGAATGATAATCATTCAGGAGAACTTTCTCCTTAATAAAGTTTTCCTTAGTAAGAACATTATCAACATATTTCTCTAATAAACCAATAAGATAAGATATAATCTATTATTTTTGGTTGAATATATTACCAAAAACATCTACATTACACATTATTAAATTTATTTTAAAATTATTAAGTTTTTTTGATAATCTAAACATAACAATCCCTAAAATCTTAAGGTTACAACATTCTTAAATTATGTCAACCAATTCAGGATGAGAAAACCACACATGTTCAAAATTAAAATGGGTTCTCTCCTTATTGATTTGATCATCCATAATAAGAATATGAATATTATGGTTTAAAGCAATTCTAGGAAGAGAAGACACAAAAATATTGAGATACTATCTAGCCAGTAGAAATGAGAACATGATCCAGTCTAACATGAATCAGATTATCCCCCAACCTCCGATTTGTCTAGGTGAAAGAAGATCCTCTCAACCTGACATAAAAAGGACATTAGTATAAATAAATTACACTAAGTCTCCCATATTATCATTGAAATCATTTAAACCACCTTTATTTTCATTAGGGCTAAGGGGTGTATTTAAATCTTTAACAATCATCTAATAAATTTTCTTACAATTAGATCTAAAAATATTAAGATCATTCCATAATATATGATGAGTAGTATGTGTATTTGAACAGACACATTTGAAAGGATCCAAGTGAAATCTTGGAAAGATGATGAATATTCTTAATCAAAATATATCCCTTAAGAACCTTATCATCCCAAAAATTAACAATCCCTCTTGATGCACTTGAAGAACTAACACTAGTAACTTTGGCCTCCTAAAATTTATTTCTCATTTATTCAACCATGGATTCATCTATTTTAGTCTTTTAAACTGATAACATACTAGGAAAATTATTTATTATTAAATCCCTAAATGTTTTATGCATACTAATATGATTCATCCTTATAATATTATAACTTATTAACTAAATCTACAATGTCTTGGGGGTCCTTTATAGCCTCTCATTTAAATCATGGATTAAAACCCATGTACTATTTCCTTTTCAGTCTTCCTTCCACAAGTTTCTAATTGAGACAGTTTCCCCACATTTTTGGAAGAGCCATCATTAGGTATTCTATATAAACCATTTTGTTTTAATAGATTATTATCAACATTTTTATTTTTCCCTTTTTATAATCAATGAGGACATAATATCAAAAATTATATGGAGTGCTTATAGTATTTCATTCCATAGAAGGTCTCCTTGTCCTTCAATATAACCAAAGTAAATAATATTTTGCATGTTAAATTATTTTCTTCTTACACTGAGAATAGTACTACCTCATAAATTTCCTCCTTTTCAAATGATTCTAAGTGGTGAAACTATTTGTTAATAATAAGAGAACTTTATGACTCACTTAGAATTCCAATCTTTTGGAAATTTCTTACCTCGACTCCAAGATAGAAGTGTGAATGGATAGAAGTGATGAAAAGGGGACACCCTAGGGTCAAACACTATAGTCCAAGTTAGGAACTATTATCTTGAGGGTATGAGACCTAGGGGAATGCAATAAAAATTGAAAAAAGGTCCAAATTAATCTAGAATGAGGTCTTAAAAGCCTATAAATGATCGAGAATCAGTGAAAAGGTGCCTATAAGGGTCATGAGAGAAAACTAGAGGGAACTATGGGTTGGGTGTCATTATCCACACTCAAGTTACCAATTTTTGCATTTTATATGACTACATTTACCCCCTTTCATTCTAGTGATGCAACAAAGTTAAATACTAGGATAAAGGAAAAATGGAAAACATACCTAAACTTACCTATAAGGGTGAAGCTCATGAAGATATTATGATATTGGGTATGTATAGAGAGAGAATGTTGTGAAGCATGAATCTATTGTGATGTTGAATGATGATAGATTATGTTGAGTAATGTTGTAAGGTGTTGTGCCAAGAGTAATATCATAAACATAGATGATTGTTTAATTCCATGAGAGTGGCTCAAAAATGCAAGGGCTGTCCTTTGGCTCCATCATCACCTACTAAATCAAGTTATATGATCATTCATGTGTTAATCAATGTCTAGACTATATGTCCAATCCCTCTGAATAGGTGGCTCAAGATACAAAGGCTAACTAGTCCTTTGACTCTATCATTGTCCCATGAAGTGAAGCTATAAAATAATATTGGTATGAAATGTGTGTCAAATAAGATGGATCATGAATCCCATGAATGTTCTATAATCTGACAAAGTTGGCATGGATATCCAAATGCCTACTAGAAACTAATCCATTCTTGGCCACTCTAAAAGATGGAGATTAGGCTTGTATAAAAGCCACTCTAAAATTAGAAACTAGACTTATATGGAAGCCACTCAAGAACTCAGGAACTTGAGAATGTGGAGATTAGGCTTGTATGAAAGCCACTCCAAAATTATGCCAACCACTTATAGATGGAATAAGGCACACAACTACTGAGAATGCTTGGGTAATGCTAAAATTGAAAAGAAAAGAAAATAAATACATTGTGCACATTGCCCCCAATTAGTGGTGTCTAAAACATGGATTCTAATTTGGAAGTTATAGCAACTACCATATCTAAAACTAGAAGAGACATCATTCCATGCATTATTCCCATTATATCTATATTTTTTGATAAAAAGTGTATTTAAAACTATTTATTTTGAACTAGTTTAAATGTGCAAAACTGTAGTTAAACCTACTTTTCTACCTACTTTTAAAAAATTTAGTTTTTCTAATATTTGGATAGGAGTGCCAAAAATAGGACACCTTGGTGTCTAGTTCTATTTTCCATTTTTATCATTATTTTCCTTTACTAAAACTAAAAACTATGCTAGAATCATCACTATTTTTTTGATCTATTCTACCTAATTTGACCTCTAATTGTTGTTTTGAGTTGTTATAAAAGATAAATTTTGCCTATAAGGAGTTATAATCTCTATGAAAAAACCCTTGTTTGTTTCACCCTCTTTTGATGGTAGGAATGAAGACCCTATAATGACTAGCCTCAAATAAATATCCCTACAAATGTGTTATGCTGTAAAGATACATGATATAACAATGATAACCAAAAAGATATCTCAAGAGATATCATGGTTTGTATTGATAGATTTTTAAATCAATAGAGGTATGCCTAAATAGATATAAAAATGTAATATAAAGTACTAAACTAGAACTAGAATGAGAATTATGGCTAGTTTTTATTTGTTAGTTATCATGGAGGGATGGAGCACGATGTCCATCATGGCATCCAAGAAAAAAAGATAATGCATGATTAGGATCATGGAATTGCAAACAATCAAAAATAAATCAAGAAACAAACACACAAATCAAGAAGAAAGAAACATGCACAAGATGGCCAAGGGGATAAGAAAACAAGGTACATGGTCACATTCACTCAATCTAAAAATCAAGCATACAAGGCATGTTCAAATGTTGCATACACATAAAATTAAAACAAGTACATAAAAGAGTAAAAACAAGGGACATTTGAAAATGTCCAAAGGCACACACATGAATAGAAGTGAAAGACATTGGAAAATGTCCTAAGGCACATATAGGAGACAAACATGAATAGGAAAATACAATGACACCAAGATAATACTAAGCAAGAAAAGAAAACATGTAAGAACTAGAAATACAATCATGGTCAAACTAATCAAATAAATAATGTGAAGGTATGCAAGACATGTTAGTATAAGACTAAGTATATGCTAAGATATACATAAGTGATATATACTAGTGGAGTGTTAGTAGAGTAATCTGTGTAAGCTAGTAAATAATGTACATCATCATGATAAGTAGAGTGTGTGGTGTAAGAATAACATAACCTAGATGGTGTAGTCATATAAAATATTCCCTCAATGGGTATTTATATCAATGTATGTCTTGATTTAAAAGTAGGATGCCCCCTTAATGGGTAGAGTGAAGCAATCAAAGAGTTGGATGTCACTGCACACACTCAAAGAAGATTAAGTAAAGTATGGTAATGTAGATAAATTAACAAATAATAGTATAGAATAGTAGATGTAAGTATATCATGATAGTATAAATATAAATCATGAATAATATATATAATCAAAATGTTTTTGGTATTTTGGAGTTATATGTTTTTATATTTTAAAAATTTCTATTATTTTTGAATTTTTGAAAGTTTTGAGCTATGTAAAATCAAGAAATAGAAACTATGTATAGGTATTACTGGGTAAAATGATAATAACTAATGAGTCTCATGGGAGACTATATATCATGGTGTCTTTTATCAAGGAGAGGAATTATGCATGATCTTGAAGCATGATGGAGAGGCTAAGGCTATGGATCTAAAAGCTGTATATGCTCTAAAATCTCTAAAGTGGAAATTAATTATGGGGTCCCCCTATAACTTTGAGAAGTGGATGTAACTTTAAGGATCTTATGGACCCATTTGAAATTAGGAGAATATCTCTAAAAATGTGCTTTATGTGTAGTGCATGAGATCTCAATGATACTACCTTGGGTGTGAATAATATATCTAGGAACTATCTAGAATCTTGAAACTATGTCTGCTATGAAAGAGACCTCTATGGAGGTGTATGAAATCATTTTGATGGTGGTGGATGCCTCAAATATGTTTGAATATAAACTATAGGAAGAAATATAAATGGTGGAGAAACTAAAATTAGTGGCTAAATTAAAAACTGGTGATTAAACTAAAACTAGTGATTGCAAAGTAGAAGATGGCTTTGAAGTGGGGAGTGGTAACTCATATGAAACTATACCAACTATAATAACAAATTAGTGTGAATTAATTTCATGCATCTATGAAATCTATAAGGTACTAATTAAAGTTTATGAATCCATGGTCTACCAAGTAACATATCAAAAACTCCTACATTGGGAACAATAGTGACAGGTGTGGCCACATGTGTTGGACCCACCTATAGAGGAAGTAAAATATCACCCAATTAACTCTATATATTCCTAATAAATCCATTTATAACTATGTTTGTTAGTGTAATACCCTACTCTGAATATCCCAAATGTTGAAATAATGTCATAGTACACATGTTCACACTAGATCCATTATCTATCAAAACACTATGAATAGGATGATTATCAATGTGAGCTCTAATAAAGAGTGCATGATAATTCGTATCATCCTCAATGATCTCCTACTCTGAGAAGGAGATGGAAGGTCTAGTTGGAACTCTAGAATTTTATACACCAATCATGTTTCTCAAAGGATGTAACTCAACTGAAGGTGCCCTATATGTATCTAGTGGGGGATGTGTATGATATGAAATATGAAACCCTGATGTATCCCCTATCTCCTATTTGGAATGTTGTGGAAAATGATCTAAAAATATTTTTAATGCTTTATCCTATGTTGACTTGGCTTGAGGAGGCTCAACTGAAGTGCCAAGATAAATATGATTGCCATCTATTAAATCTTGTATTTTGTGTGTCAAAATGATGCATCTATTTTTTGTATGGCCTAGTGCCGTATGAAACTGGTAAAATACATTATGATCATATCCCAATGGAATAGGATTTTTTGGGTCAAATTATTAAATAGGAGGAAGAGATATGATGTTACATTCCAATAGCTATTGTAAAACTTTGGCTAGAAAAATTGGTAGATTGGTAAAGGTACATTGAGGAGGTGTTGATAAAACCACTCACTAAGGGGGATTTGAAGCTATATTAACTGTAGGTTGATTCTAACTCTTATTATCATTTACCTTTAATTCATATGGGACTTTGTTGTTACTTTTGTTTGTTGTGTCTGAGATACTTGTGTACTTGAATTTGACCATTAAAATTAACTTTACTTCTCTTTCCTTTAGTGTGTGACACAATTTAGTGAAGGAAAAGAATATTTTAAAAATAATTGATTCATGCAAATCTAGTATAAAACTTTGTTTAAAGAGATCCTATAACTCTTGATTGGCCATGGGGCTAGTCATCTTAGCCAAGATAGTCTTATATCGAAGAACATAATCTATGAGATCCTCATTGGCCCTTTATTTTTGTTGTGTAACTTAGGTGTATGAAACTTTATCAATAGTGTAAATTCTGAAATGAGATAGGACCATGTTGGCTAAAATATTTAATGAATTGACTGACTGATTCGTAGATCATAGAACCATTGTAAAACATAATCCTTTAGGCTCCATGGAAATAGTTTGGTAAGTAGCTAGTCATTTGGTACATAGTCCAAGCATGTTACATGAAAGGCTCTCAAATGTGTCTCTAGATCACCCTTACCATCATATAGAGTAAGTTTGGGTTGAATAAAACCTTTTGATAAGGGTGTTGAATCAATATGACATGCCAATGGTGTATGTAGAAGAGCAAAAGAATCCAAAGCCTGTGTAGGTCTATAGGCACTTTATTCAAGATGTATCACCTTGGATTGAAGAGATTTTATCTTTTTCACAAGGGCTATCACATCAAGAGACAAAGATGTACTAGATGTAGCTAGTGGTAAAGAAGAAGGTTGGGTTGTTATAGGGGGTTGTTGAGACATAGTTGCCCCTGCAGTGTCATTTGTAATTGGTTTCTCTATGGTTTGATAAGATTGACCATTGTTCACTCTTTGTTGTTTTTATTGTAGTATTTTAAGCATGTCATCTTGCATGTCAGGGTGTTTAGTTAAGGTTTTTTGAAGGCCCCTTTTATCAATTTCATCAAAATTAGTGTATTGGGCAATTGGTAAATTAGAAAAACAAGTTAAAATTTGATTGAATTTTTTACAAAAATTTGTAATAGGAAAAGTGTGATATAAAGAAAATATTGAATATAGGAAATGTAAAGTCCTAAAAAAATAAATCTAAAATTGCATAAAAGGGATACAAATCTCACAAACATGTAAGGTGATACCTCAAGAAGCAATGGGACCTAGTATGGGAAACTAGGGTTTTAACAGATAATTATTTGAACAATAATTATGATAATTTGAAATTGAAAAGTGGATTTATGAGTTAGATATGCAAGTAAAAAATCATAAATTTATAGGAAAATTAGTGATTTAATAGGATCTAGTAGATGCAATTAGGGTATGGAAAAATAAATATTTTGATAAACTACTATGAAATTTTGAATGGATTTTTTGATTTAAATATGCTAGTAAAAATTCAGAAAATGATTGGAAAATTACTAGAAATTTGTTGGGACCTAGTGTGGGCAACTAGGGTTTGAAAGAAAAATATTTTAAAATTTAATGTTAATTTCTTATTTTATTATGTAGATAAAAAATTAGAAAAATAGATATAAAATTAGTAGGAAATTTATCCTAGGGTTTCTATGGTTTTTATGTGCACATGAAGTAAGTTAGGTTCACCAAATGATTTAACCTTTTTGGGAAAAATTAGGGTTTTTATTCCTATTTAGTTAAAATTTTGAGTAAAGTAAATCAATTAATAATTATGCCATAATTAACTTACTGATTTGTTAATTCTAATTATTGTTTATACTTTCTAAAAATAACAAGTGAATAGAGAGAAATATAACTTAGCTTAGAACTATGTTTATCTAACTAAGATAAAGGCTGATATTGACTATGTAGGACTAGGATAATATCAATAACCTAGATTTGGCTTTCATTCAGTAAAAGGATAAGAGCACCAAAAATAGGACACTTCAAGGTCTATGCTATAGTCTAATTCCTACCACTATTGTCCAAATTGGTCATATAGGTCTAAGATTTGTGGGTTCTATTTTCCATTCTTGCATGACCCTACCTATGAAATTTTGAAGCTTAACTCTCAATGGAGCTCCTTGTAGAGTTGATTTATCTTCAATCCTAGGTCTCCAATAAGCTTGAATAGGACTTTGAGAAAAGATGGGGATTAATGTGTGTAAGATACACTGGACGTGCTTCACACCTCATGTGTGGGCACACTGCCTACATACCAATACTCCAAAAATGGATCAATCCATATGTAGTTGTCCCTTTAAAAGTGTTTAGTGCAATTGTTATATGAGAATGCAAGAAATGCTAAAATTAGATATTCTTGAAGTGGCTAGGGGTTGGTGTAAGGATTTGAATGATATTGTAATTATATTGGTTGGATGTATGTAGAGAATAGGGAAGACTTATTGAATAGCCTTGCTTGTATTCTTGATTGCTTAGTGATATTTTCTAACCCCTTTCCAAATGATCTTTGAATGGGCTTATATAAGGATCTATTGGTCATGGGTTAAATGTAATTGTGCTAAGCTAACATAATGAAGAGGAGGAATTAAGGAAAAATGATAATTTGGGTTAAAAATGTGATTAGATAGGAGCACCAAAAAGGGGACACTTTAAAGTCTAGCACTATAGTCTAAGTTGGGTGCTATTGTCTTGGGGGTATAGGATTTGGGGGGATGGAATAAGCATGGAAAAAGGGTCTTGGCTAAGCTGGAATGAGGTCTTGAAATCCTACGAATGACTAAGAATAAGTGAAAAGGTGCCTAGAAGGGTCATGAGAGCAAGTAAGAGGGAACTATGGGTTAGGTGTCATTAACCATACTCAAGTTACAATTTTTTGCATTTTATATGACTACACATGTACTAATTGAGTTATTTATTTAGTGGAAGAATCAAAACCTATAATGTTTCCAAATGTTTTGGCCACACTTATGAATAGATCCTCTTACCATAACTCCATATAAAGACAAAAAATCCTCACCCATATTGGCATAAGGTTGACATTTTATTTTTATGGATCAAAGTCAAGTTTTTAATTTTTCAAAAATCAGCCTAATCTTCCCATAAACCATGGCCCTCAAATCAAAACTCTCACTCAATACTCATCACAATTAAAATGAATTATGAAGAAACCATTAATAATCAAATATATTTCTATATGACCTCTTGAAATATTAGGTTTAGCTCCCAATAACTTACCCACTAATGCATCTATCATTCTTGAGGAAGCTCTGTCAATAATTGAATATGGGACATAAATATGGAAATATATTGAGTCTTTAGAGACGAATATATTTGGGTGTATCTCCTAAATGCCCCCTATTTTGCCTTTAAGTTTTTATAATGAATAAAAATTTCCATAGAACCCTCCATTAAAAAATTACTTGACCTTGCTATCGTCACCTATGGTCTTATTCTTACTCTGACCACTTTTAACCCCTAGACATTACCTAAGACAAAAACATGTATTTGGGTTTATTTACGAGTTTTGTTATTTAATGTAAGAACTTTTTGAAACCTAAGTTAATATTTGTCTTAAGATGGTGTGTATTATGAATATCCTATAAAATGGTTTATGCACATGTTGATTGTTAGTTAAAAGCTTCATTTTCTAAATTTTATTATGGATGCATTTTTGAACAACCTTATTGGGTAGTAACCAAGTCTCCATGTAGTATTTTTCCTTGTTTGTATTTTTTGGTTTGACGTGGGGTTTCAAGTATTATTATTTATTGATATTTTTAATGACTTGTTGTGATTACTTCTTAAACTAAGTGGAACCAAGATCTATTCATATTTATTACTATTTGTACATTCATATATTTATATGATTGTATACATAATTATTTAAAACTTGAGGTTGATGGATGGGGTGGTAAGTGACAATAATGGTTGGACTCATCTTACTCATTTTTTTTATCTTGCATCAATAACTGCACAGAAAGACTCCAGTTGAATCAATAGTGTTTGCTTGAATAATTATTTAGGTAGTATAGATTAGATGTATTCATTATTGAAATAAGTTATTAATTACTTTTGAGGTATTAAAATTTGTGAAATTGTTCAATGATATCACTTATATTAGTAATAGATTAACCATGTAAATCTTGGTCTTAAAACTTAGATTTCATTATAAGTGGTTGAATTAATGACTGGGAACTAGTTGTGGTAAATTATTATTAAATTAGATCTATATTTGACAAGAGGCATTTTTCATGGTGTGTTTTTTCATTTATGTAATTGCTTACTTTTGTATGTGCATTTTATTATAGAAACATTTTCTTATCAAATATAAATTTATTTATATGAGTATAGACTATTTTGATGTGTTTTTCAAAGTAGGGTATAATTGTATTAGTTAATACGATTCTTTTATATCATTAATTTTTATATGAAAATTCAATATTTATTTGAAAAGTTAGACTTCCTATTGAATACACTATCCCTTATGGAGTTAAATGGTTTGTTTATTTAATGTGTTGGAACTCTTGTTGGGAATGTCTTTGATAATACAATTTAGCCTGTGTTCATTTTCACTTGTCTTATTATATAATTTGATTCCTTATCAAGTTATTATTTGGTATTTGGACTAATTTGGATGCATAGTTTAAAGTTAATTTGGGTTGGTATGTGTTTTTTATGCCTTGAAAAAATTCAATTATAATTTAAAAAAAAATATATTTTGAGTATGAGTATATGAACTCAATTTAGGTTTGATCAGGTCATGAATTATCAAACATATATGTTGATTATGTTGCTTTAAACTATCAAGACAAGATTTTTCAATTAAATATGTATCAAATGCTTGGGAATTTATTTTTACTAAGTTATATTAATGTCAAAAATATTCGAAATATGGGAAATGATATTTAATTTAATTTTTTTTTTAAATTCCTTTCATTCATTTGCATAGATTTCATATATTGGCAATTTGTAGACTATAAACTTTTTAATAGTTAGGATAATATTAGAAGTAAATTTATTATTTAAAAAATAATAGTTTCTTACATAACTATATTTTTTTTATTGTAATATGATTTTTTTACTTCAAACATTATTCTTGGATGCAAGTATTAATGTACTATCATTAATCTAACTAGAAATGAAATGATTTTACATCTTTGGTTGTATATGGTTAGGAAATTAGAAATGTGAATAATGTGTATTTGTTATTTTTTTATAAGATTATATTGAGGTAACATTTTATATTTGTTATAAATATTAAACAAAGTCTAATTAATATTAAGGTAAGATGTTTAGTTACCAAATCTAATTAAGAGATGTAAATGTGGTATCATATTTAAAAAAATTGTTTGTTCTATTTTAACAAGTTTTTATAATTTGATTTTTCTTATATATAATGTATAAAGGTATTCTTGGATCAGTGTATATAAATTTAATAAATATATTTGCATATTTATTATAACACATAAGAGTGATTTTGAATTGATCATTTACATTATTTTTATTAATTGTAAAGGTAGGTTGTTAAGGGGGCCCACCCATTAAAAATAGCTAACGTGAATGGTCTTTTAACCATAAGTAAACAAATAAGCCTATTTATAAACCAAAATAGAACACTAAGAAATATTCCCATAAAAATACAACAAAAACACCACAAAAAAGTAGAAGAAAAATAACACTAACAACCCAAACAACTCCACCCTTCCATCACTTCACTCAAGTTATTCTTCATGTTAGTTATCATTATATCCATTATCTAAAGAGTGTATGGATCTTGTCTCTCCTTTGACATACCTTTATTATTATTGAGAATTATTCCATGCTTCATTTATTCATTTTTTCTTTTGGCCAATAATTTTAAGCTTTGGATGTTTTGGACACAATTCTACATAGAAATAAGACTAATTTCTATTATCATTCTCAAATTATTGTTGATTTTTTCATTATCATGATCAATCCTTGAGACCTTTTCATTCATCCTTTCCATCTTCTCACTAGTTTCCATCAAATCAACCTTAAAATAGTAAATGCCTTTATTCATGTTCATGTTATTCATGGTGTTCTTGAATCTAGCATGATCCCTCATAAACCAGTGCATAAAATCCATATGTAACTTGATTTCATCACTCATTTATTCATATCTATTCTAGTTCTTAAGGGACACTGTAATTATATCAAAATACATGTCCATATTGTCTTTATTAGTAGTTACTTCTTTCCTATTTATGTTTATACCTTTTTCCAAACTACTCTTATTAAGTAGTTGCATACCATAAAAAAAACCTCATATATTTTATTTTATTTAGTGGCCTTATAAAAAACTTCAACATTGTCTTTCAAAGACTGCTCATTGACCATTTCCATATAATTTAGTATTTCCAACCATTCAACCACCTTATCCATGTCCAAAATGTTAGGGTCCTCCTTGTATAGATCAAGAGGACTCTACTCTGCTCTCCCTATGGATATTTCCTCTATTTTTTTATTGTAACACTCCTCAAAATTATTTTGGGGCCCTGTGTTGGTTTACAAAATTTATTCTTAGAACAAAGGCTAATAATGGAAGGTTTAATCCTATTGTATATAATAGCCCAATGTAAAGGGTATTACTTATTCCCTTTATTGACATCTAAAATAGAAATTTTTAAGAATAAAAATGTAAAATGGAATACTAACATGGATTTGGCATCTAAAGTAGTTGAAAATAAGAAAATGGTAATAATTGGCTACCATGAACCTAACTTTGAATGTCACATACCTCATAATTTGTTCTTCCACTTCATCATAGGGTTGTGGAAAACATTCCCTTATAAATCCCCCTTGATAATTAGCTAGATACTCACCCTCATTTATAGATTTAGCCTTATTTTATTTATAGTCTTTGTCAAATTTGACATAATTTATGTCCTCAACCCTAAGACCCATGACTTGAGAAATTATCCGCTCATAAATTTCCATAGTCAGATTATTGATTTTGACCTTCAAACCATTCTAACTTTCAAAAAAATTATTAGTTAGGTATTATTCATAACCATCAATTTTGTATATGAATGCCTAAAACCCACCTATTCAGAGGATCCCCCATACCTCCACATTCTACATAATTATCTCAACCAAAATTATCTCCACATGATGTAATATTGCTCCCATTCTATTTGATATAGAGCTAGCACTTCTTAAAAATCAAATAAAGAAAAAATCCAACAAATGTGTATTGAAATGTAATGATCAATCCTTATAAATAATATTTTTGAAGATCCATCAATACATCCTTCTTGATGGCTGTATGAAATCATTAAAACATAGATTAGTGTTTTTAACACATGATTAATAATTAATACCTATTATTTATATAAACTTATTCTAAATTATTTTTCAATGCTCCTTACACCATAATTCATAGTGTAAAAGACATTAAAATCATCATGAAAATTCATCACAAAATTAATGTATATTGAAAATCTCTCTATCCATAATTACCTTGATGTCATTGGGATATATGTCATCTTTAGACCAATTATTTAGAAATGGAGAAGTAACTCCCTTATTTTTAAAGAAGTTTTCCAATTGGTTACCTTCACTATAGATATGTTAGAATCTAACAGAGTGAAATGAGTTTCCCAAGCTTGTGATTTATTTAATTATATGACTTATAATACAAGTGGCCTTATTCATATTATTAAGTCAATTAAAAAATCATAGAATCACCCTTTACAATCAATTTTTCACCCCACAAATCCTATGCCATTTGAATCCCTCATAACCTTACAAGATCTTCTACCATATGATTCATATGGTACCACATACTACCTTCATAAGCTCTTATAACTTGACCATGTTCACCCCTTAGTACTCCACCACCACCAAACAAACCTAGACTACCATAAGAAGAACCATCAAATTTTAATTAAACCCAATGAGGTGGAGGATTCATCCATTTAACTTGTTTTCTAAGTTATATTCTAAGTTCCACTAGTATCTCATCTTCCACATTAAGGTTCTAGTACTTAGATATAATTTATTCATGAGAGGAAAATTTATGCTTCTTATACCACTTAATAGTTTTACAATTTTTCACAAGGAGATTTATAGTTTTGATTGTAACTATTTTAGAAGACACCTTTGTAGCCCTAAAATTTATGTTATTGTATTCCTTCTATATTCCCCATAGAATGTGGGGGTAAACCATTATCCAAAGTTTTTTTAACTCCTAACTCAAAAATGGTGGATTCTAGGCCATCCAAGAATTTAGTAGAGAAGTATTATGAACCTAATTTAATTAAAATTTACATAAAATTTCACCCCACACCTTAAAATCAAATGGCCAATCCATCTTAATATGTTAAATATATTCATTATCTAATTCACATAGAAAATAGCAATTGACCAATGTTAGACCTCTTTTAGAAAGTTTATCCAAAGTAAGAACCTTATTGTGTATGCATAACCAAAAGAAAATGTTGAATTTTGGAATAAGATATTAATCTTAGACTCTCAACCATGGAATTAACTTGCCATTGGGAGGAGATAAAGAAGAGTAACCCTATTTGACACTATAATAACCATCTTCTAAATCTGACCAAACTAATTCATCTTCCTTAATAAAACTAGTAATATAAACACCTATTAAAATAATACTTAGATCAAGGACAATACTCTTAACTACAACATCATCATTTTGAATGAAAATATTTTTCCATTATTTTCTACCATTTTGAATATGAATATAGCTGATCACTTTAAATCCAAAAACTATTTGTAGTTGGATACTAATATGCTTCCATGGATTTAAATTTATCAGTGATTAATCTAAAATCTAAGAATCCCCCCAACATCTGATGTTGAAACCATTCCTAAACTTCCACTTGCACTTGTTTATAATAATATCTCTATTTTTAAGAAAGAAGATCCAAATTGAATAGAGTCTTATGAAATAGTCCTCATATAGTAAAGTAAAAACATTTATATTGTTTAAATACTTATCCCTAAAGATATCAATCCATAAATTTGAGTTCTTAATAAACCTCCAACATAGCTTGGCAACTATTTAAACCTTTTAGGGTTTTACTAATGTAAATCCTATGTAGATTAAAAGGATGAGTTGAATAAATAAATGAAATAATATTCAATAAATAACCATTGATTTATTAAAAAAATTGGCTTGCTTTGATTCTATAAAAAGAGTAATAAATATGTGTAAATGGAGACTTATCTAGAAAACACATGTCACAAAAGATATAAGTGCTGGAAACTAGGTTACAGATAGGTTTGAGTGTCATCTACAAGATCCTTGAGTGATGTCCTCTCTTGGATACCATAAAATAATTTGCCAAGATCTTTGTATTAATGAATGGATATGGTGAAGTGATCATGTGAGTTAAGAAAGCACACATCACACTATTAAAATTAATTAAAACCATCAAACAGGAATATTTCACAAAGATATTGGATTCAATAATGGAGATAAATTGCTTATACAAATGCTCAAAGTTCATAGCTCTCAAAGCTATCAAAGCTCATAAGTATCTCAAAAAATCCATAATACACAAAAGAACAATAGCTCTTTGGCTCATTGAATGATGAATACAAAAGGCGAGAGGTATATCTATATATAGGTTGGAGAGAAAAAGATACCACACATTATAGTGAATGTGGGACTAATCTTCCCAAGTAACCCAAATGACCTCTATAGCCCTAAGAAAGCTAATAAAATAATGTAGTCAAAACCCAATGGGTAAAAAGGCCTACAACAACACCCCCCATAAGCGTAAATTAGGTGGGAGATGATATAAAAAATGGGTCTCGACAATGAGGCCTAATAAGGTACCCAAGTACAATTCAATTCCCCCTAAAAGATAAGTATCACCCCCACCAAAGAGAGTACACCCAAAAAAATAAAGAGAGAAGTAAATAAAGAGATAAGAAGACCCCTCAAAAGATGAAATCCTCCTGCAATGATAGTATATACTTGACACTAAATGTTGAAAATGATCCAATTACATCAAAAAACATTCCTACCCTTAGGAAGAATTAAAACTACATAAGATTGAAAATAATCTCCCCATTCCAAAAAAGAATATGAGGAAACAAATATCATCAAACGTGCTTCTAAAAACATCTCAAATGTCACCATGTCCATAGGTGAAGATGATACAATCCAAACAAGTACATGCCTAATAAAATAATTAGGTGACAAATCATGACCATGTAAAATTGGTTGATGAACAAGATCTAGAGATGATGATGATGAGACAATAGCTGTGATGAGGCTATCATCAAATAAGAGAGATAAACCCTCAAATATGTCCTCCATGTCTATAATATGATTTTCCATGAACAAGTCTGAAACACCTATCAATAGATTATCACTTAATGTTGAAATTAAAAGACTATGTATGTTTATAATCAAATAAAATTTCCAAATTGGTAGATTGAGTGTGGCTTGTGACACCCTATCCATAAGACCTTCTTGCATGCTCTTATAACCCTTATAGACACCTTTTTACTTATTCCTATTAATTCATAGCCTTTTAGAGGATCATTCCAACTCAACCAAGCTTTATTTCCCAAGCCAATTATATCCCCCTAAGTCTCGAGCTTGTAGGATAGGAGTGCCATACTTGGACTATAGCACTAGAACCTAGGGTGTCCCATTTTTGGCACTCCTATCCAATCACATTTTATGTCCAAATGACCATTTTCATCTGATTCTTATCCTTCATCATGTTGGACTAGTATGAATACATCTAACCCATGATCAATAGTTACCTATAAATTCCATCCAAAGGTCATTTAAAAAGGGACATGACAAATCTTACAAAGAAGGCAAGAATACAAAACAAACCACTAAGGCAAATTTCCTCATTCTTTACATACAGTCACCCAACACAACTGTAAACATATTAAACCCTCACACCAATCCTTAGCCACCTTAAGCACTCTCAATTTAAATTTTTTATATCTTCATTACACTATTGCAAAAATCACATCAAGTGGGAGAACTACATATGACTTGATCCCTCTTTAGAGTATTGGTATGTAGGTAACATGTCCACACAAGGGGTGTGGATACATGTTTAGTAAATCTTATACACACTAACATCCATTTTTTCTCAAGTTTTATTAAGCATAATCATAGGTCTAGGGTTTAAATATTAAATAAGCTCTAAAATGAGATATATCAACATTAAAAACTTAATATTTGATAAGTAGACTCATACAAGGATAGCAAACAAAACCCAAAAAACTTAGATCTATGTGACTAGTTTGGAAAATAATGACAAGAGTGGACTATAACACTAAACCTTAAAGTATCCTATTTTTTGCACTCTATCCTTTCACCAAATGAAATATATATTTTAATTTGTGACACTATCTTAGTCCTATACAACCAGTTTCATCCTTTGTCTTAGTCGTCTTAGTCTAGTTTTAAGTTAAGTTGTATTTCTCCTTATTTATTACTATTTTAAGAAAGGTACAAAAGACAAATAAAATATACAAATCAAGAATATAATTATTGAAATATTATTTATTAATTTATTAATCCATACCCTTAACTAAAATATAAATAAAACTCTAATATTTCTACAAAAATTTAAATCATTTGGTGAACTTGACTTACTTCATTTGTGAACAAAACCCTAGAAACCCTAGGGAAAATTCCTTACTGATTTTAGAAATATTTTTTTGATTTTTCATTAATTTTTAAATTATAATTTCACATTTCAATTTTTAAATTTACAATATTAATTTTAAAAACCATTTATTCAAAACCCTATTTGAATTTACTAGGTCCCTTTGTGCACAAAAACCCTAGAAACCCTAGGGAAAATCCCTTGTTTATTTTTCTAGTATTTTTATTAACTATTTAAATTTGAATTTCAAATTTAATTTTTCAAAATTACCATAATAATTTTTAAAATAATTTTATTTCAAACCTTAGTTTCATATACTAGGTCCCATTGTCTCCCTGAGGTATCACCTTGCATTTAAATCGGATTTCACATATAAAATCAAATATGGATTTCACTCATATCAAAACATTTCTTAAAAATAATGAGTCCATACTTAGTCCTATCATGTATATGAATTATGAAGTTTACTATATGTTAATAAAAATATTCATTCTTTCCCTCTCATGCTTACTTTTTATAATAAGGGATGATATTAACAAATTTATTGATAAAAATGTTAAGATCCATTTCCTGCAAAGCAATGTTTAATTTTCCTTAATACAAGATTTCATTACTTATTTAAAATTATCTCTCTCTATAATGTGTAATTCAATTAATAATAAAATCCTTACATACTTAGAGTATCCACTACATATGCTAACAACCACCTATCAAGTTTTAATGTCATATCTTATGCATATGAAAGAATTTCCTTCTCCTCCTCCCTCCCAATAGGGTGACAACTAATTTCCCTCTAACCAAGTCCATGCTATCACCCATAAAAAATGTGAGGAAACCTATACTATTGTTCCTAATTCATACATTCAACCTATAGCTTCTTCAAACCCTCTTCAACATATGTGTTTACATGTTCAATCAGAAGCAACTAGGGTTTGCACTTGTGAGACTCTAAGGGATCAAATCACTAGTATGAGAAATTTAATTTAAAATCTACTAACACAAAATTAGATATTACATGAAAATATCACAACATTGAAAAATTAGATTATAATACAAAATCCTCAAAGGCACCCCAGTGTCAATCATGTATATCCACCTTCACCTAGTCAATTGGTTGCAATAAATATTACATATCAAAACAAGAAATCACAATAAAGTAACTCTACAACTAGTAATTAAAAAATCATTCAATTATAAAATAAGAGTTTAAGTGAGGTACTAAGGGAAATGATTAAATCTAAGTTGATCAAACTGCCTCCTCTACATCCAGTGAGAAGATCCAAATATTATTGTACATATCATAGAATACATGGGCATCACACAGATTCATGTTTAGCATTTAAAAATCATTAGCAATAGATAATTATTAATGATGACCCTATACAAGGTAAATCAATTAAGAAATCCATAGTGACATAGGAACACATTCACAAAGGATTAAATTTAGAAATAGTACAAAAGTGGTTGTTAAGCATAATTCATAACAACAAAAGGATCAAAAATCAAAATAAAATAAATAAATAGTACAATAAGCACATGTAAATAATGAAAAATATGTAAATATAACTCTAAAAAATAAGGCTCAACTTCCAAATAAATATGGGTTTAGTGAAAAATATCTACAATAATATGATTATCAAGGTCAAGGGTTGGGTGAACATGCTCAATGCAACACTACTATTTTAGTATTTGATAATGTTTGTCACCAAGATTTAGGATTTATTGAACATCCTATGTAAAATAATTCACAAACATAATTTATCAAAGGAAAAGATCTAGATACAAAAAAAGTCAACACTAACATTCCATTGGTTCAAGATCAAGATGATAATGATGAGTAGAATAATATAGATTATTATGATTTCTAAGATACCGACAATGAATATGAATATTTAGAGTTATATTCATATCCATTCCCTTGTGCTTCAAAATCACGCATGATTCCTTTTTTTGATATAAGACACCATGATAGGGAGTCTCTTATGAGACTCATCGGTTAGTATCATTTCTTCTTAGTCTTTCTTTTACATAGCTTCTTTTCAATTTATTATACATAGTCTCCTTATGATTGATTTTATATAGCTTATTTACAAAATATAAAAAATAATATAACATTTCAAAATCCAAAAAAATTCAAATATGTCAAAAATACCAAAAACATTTCAATTGTATGCATTATCCATGCTTTACATTTCTACTACCATGCTAGACTTCATTTTGCTATTATATACTATTTTATGTTGATTTATCTACATTACCATGATTCACTTGATCTTATTTGAGTGTGTGTAGTGACATCCAAATCCTTGATTTCTTCATTCTACCCATTGAGGGGGCATCCTACTTCTACATTTGAGACATACATCCACATATCTACCCACTTGAGGCATCTTCTACATGACTAAACTATCCAAGTTATGTCATTCCTACACCACACACTCTAGTTATCATGCTGATGTACATTAATTACTAGCTTACATAGATTATTCTATCGATACTCACTAGTATATAACATTTGTGTAGTTATTAGCATCTACCTAGTATTGTACTCCATGTTTTGCATACTTTCACTTCTTGCTTGGATTAGTTAGATGTGATAGTATTTTTAGAGTTTAAATTTTTTATTTTATTTCCTTGCATAGCTAGATGTGATTTCATTTCTTAGTTCTGATTTTGTCTCTTATGTGCACCTTAGGACATTTGCCAATATCATTTATTTGTACTCTTTTATGTGCTTATGTCCTTTGTGCTAAACCTTACTTATTTTCAATTATATGTGTATGTGGAAATTTGAACATGCCTTATATGATTACTTTCTAGTTTGAGTGACATATTCCTATGTCTCTTATTTTATTGGTCCTATGTCCACTCTTGTATGCTTCTTGATTCTTGCCTTGTGTGCTTCTTGCTTGTTTGCTTCTCAATTATTTGCAATGCCATGATCTACATCATGAATTATCTCGCTTTCTTGGATGCTATGATGGAAATCATGCTCCATCCTTTCTGGACAACTAAAGCACTAAAAACTAACCAGACTTTTTAGTTTTAGTTCAATATATTTCACATGTTATTATATTGTTACATCTATCTAGACATATTCCTATTGATCTAACAATCTCCAATACAAACTATGTTATATCTTGAGACATCTTTTTTATTATCATTTATATATCATGTATTTCACAACATAACACACTTATAGGGCTCTTTCTTCTAAGGGTAGTCATTGTAGGGTCTTCATTCCTACCCTAAGAAGAGGGGTTAATAATTAGGGGTTTTGTCACAAAGATCAGAGCCTTCTATTGGTCAAAATTCAATTTTCAAAACACTTATAATAATAAAAAAACCCAAAATAGGTAGAATAAACAAAAAAAATAGTGACGATTACAAAATAGTGATAAAAAATAGCAAAGGACAAGAGCACTAGAAGTGGAAAACAACACCAAATAGCAGGGTGTCTTATTTTTAGTGTACCTATCTAAATAGCAAAAAACCTAGATTTTCTAGAAATAGGCAGAAAGGTAAGTTTAATTATAGTTTTGTTAGCAACAGTTCAATTCAAAATCAATAGTTTCAGTATAGTTTTCTCAAATAATCTAGATATAAGGGCATTATGAAAGATATGATGGCTCTTAATTCTAGTTTTAGATTGGGTAGTTGGTATAACTTCCAGATTAGAATCCATGTTATAAACACTAGTGATTGGGGGCAATATGTGCAACACATTTGAATTTTTTTTTTGAGTTTAGTATATTACCCAAGAATTCTTAGTAATTATGTGCTTTACTCCATCTATAGGTGGTTGGCATCATTATCAAGTGGCTTCCACTTAAGCCTAGTTCCCAATTTTGGAGTGGCTTTCATAAAGTCCTAATCTCCACATTTTAGAGTGGCCAAAATTGGCCTAGTTTCTAGTACACATTCAACTAACCTTACCACATTATCATATTCTAGAGAATTTATGTGCTTTAGAATCCATCTCATATGACACACATTCATATCAGTATCCATTCATAGCTTCACTGAATAGGCAATGATGGATCCAAAAGTCTATCTAGCCTTTGTATTCTTGAGCCACACACTCAAAGGGATTGAACACATAGTCTAAACATCTATTAACACATGTATGATCACATAGATTCACTTGGTGGGAAATGATAGAGCTAAAGAGCCAACCTTTGTATTCTTGAGCCACTCTTAGGGAATTGAGAACTCAGCTCCATTCATGATATTACTCTTGGTTTAACACATACCTAATATTACTTAGCATCACTCAACATCACTCAAAAACATAATAGGTTTTATATTGGTCTATGTACCCAGTGAGGTGTATTCATTCCCCCCCCCCTCTCTCTCTCTCTCTCTCACCTAGATTTTATACATTCTTATTTTAGACATAACATGTCTAGTAAGAACTAATCTAATATTTATTTTCTCTTAAAAATTTACACTTCATGATGTGTTCTCTCTATGCACACTCAACATCACATAGATTCATGAGTTTCACCATTATAGGTAAGTTTAGGTATGCTTTCTACTTTTCCTTTATCCTAATATTTTGCTTTGTTGCATCACTAGAATAAAAGGTGGGCAAATGAAGTCATATAAAATGTCCAAATTATTAGCTTGAGTGTGGATTGTGACACCCTATCCATAGGACCTTCTTGAATTCTCTCATGACCTTTCTAAACACCTTTTTGCTTATTCCTAGTCATTTGTAGCCTTCTAGATGATCATTCTAGCTCCACTAGGCTCTATTTCCTAGGTCGATTATATCCCCCTAGGTATCGAGCATGTAGCATAAGAGCACCATACCTAGGATATAGTGTTAGACCTTAGGGTGTCCCATTTTTGGTGCTATTATCTAATCAAATTTTGAGCCCAAATGACCATTTTAATCTGATTCATATCCTTCATCATGTAGGCCTAACATGAATACATATAACTCATGATCAATAGTTCCCTATAAAATTCCATCTAAAGGTCATTTACAAAGGGAGGTGAAAAATCTTAAAAAGCATGCAAGAATACAAAATAAACCACAAAGGAAAATTTACCTATGCTCTACGTACAGTCACCTAACATAACTACAAACATATTCCAACCCTCACACCAATCCCTAGCCACCTCAAAAACTCTTAATTCAAATTTTTTGAATCTTTATTAAATTATTACATAAAGCACATCAAGTGGGGAAACTATATATGGATTGATTACTCTTTGGAGTATTGATATGTAGGCAGCATGCCCATATAATAGGTGTGGATACATGTTCAATTCATATTACACACACTAACCCCCATTTTTCTCAAGTTTTATCAAGCATAATGAGGGTCTAGGGTTTCAAGATTGAATCAACTCTACAAACATCTCCATCAACATTTAACTCTTAATATTTCATAAGCAGACTCATGAAAGGACATCGAATAAAACCTAGAAAACTTAGATCTCTATGACTAGATTGGATAATAGCGGTAGAAGTGGACTATAATGTTGGACCCTAAAGTATCCTATTTTTGGTGCTCCTATCCTTTCACTAAAGAAAAGATAGATTCTAATTTATGGCATTGTCCTAATCTTGAACAGTCAGTTTTAGCCTCTATCTTAGCTATCTCAGTCCTATTTTAAGGTAAGTTGTATTTCTCCTTATTTATTGCTATTTTTAGAAAGGTATAAAAGAAAAAAAAAGTATAAAAATTAGGACTGTAATTATTACAATATTTTTTACTAATTTATTAATCCATACCCTTAACTAAAATAGGTAGAAAACTCTATTATTCCTAAAAATAGTTAAATCAATGTCCTACTACAAAGAATCATTGAAATCTCTTGATGAAGCAATTCTGGCCTCTAAAGTAGCAACAGATGAAAGAGGATGCAAAGTGTCCTTAACCATAGATATGGTGTTAATGTATGTCAACCATATAAATTGATCATCCAATGAGGATGTGTCCATACAAGAAGAGGCATCATGAATCTCAGTAGATGCTTGGTCATCCAAGAAAGCATCACTTTTAGATGAATATCTAATATCTCTATACAATTTTTGGATGATGGTCCATGTAGTTAAAGGGCACTTAGTATGCTCAATATGATGCATAATATCCTTAGATATAGTTATACATATTAGGCCATAGATGATGTCATTATTGTTAAGCCATACATTCTTTTATTCATAGGTAGTTAGTTTAGGAACAAGTCCTAAGAGATAAGGTAGTATATTTTGATCTAAGAAATAATTATTTATCCCTTTCTTCTAAGACAAATAGTTCTCTAAAGTTAGCCTTACAATAGATTTAGGGAATTCATTACTAATATCGATGATGAAACCCAAAAATTATAAATTTATCTTAGTTCATGATTACAATTAACCCCATTAAATATGTTAACCATGATTTAGAAATCATGTGTGAAAAAGAGAAGATATGTAGACAAAAACCAACATAATGACAACCCCACTTTTCACTAGTTTTAAAATTATGTCAAGTAGGCCCCCAAAATTTTGGCACTTTATAAAGTAATTTGTTTTACAAGGAGAATTGGCTAAATGCATGGGAAATAAAAAATAAACACTTTTACAAAATATGGTACTCAATTTTGAGTTATTGTTTGCAAGATATTAATAATATGATTTTTCATAAATAGGCCTATTGACTCAAAACTTGCACTTGAAACTTAGAAATAGTACCCTTGGGTGAGGAAAAATATTCCTTCCAGCCACTCATCAGAACCTTCACTAAATCATATATCTCCTCACATCAATAAAAGTCAATAAAATACTTGCCCAGTCACCCTTACATGTACTTTTCTAAAAAAGCCTCTTACAAGGTGTCTTAATTAAAAAAATAAAAAGATATTTAAATAAAATAAAAACATGCTTTTATTTTTAATTATTCTAGGGAAATTTTAGGTTTAGATTGAATTTACATGGAGAATGAGAAGGGAGACCTGAAGATTTATGACACCACCAATGTAGGTGCATAGGTTTGCAAGTCTACAAAGAGATGAAACTAGATTTGGATCAAAAGAAAGGTCAGAACACCTATTATTTATCTCCTTCCTGCATTGTGTTGTTCATCCTTTATGTTCAAGTTCATTAAGTGAGCTGATCTGAATGGTGTAAAAATTCCTGTGAGGTGAGAATACCATTCAATCTAACAAAAAAGTATGTAGCAACCAATGGTGAATGACTCAGATACACAGATATACACCACCACTTAGAACAAGTCTGCACCAAAATGGGTTGAGAAATTTTTGCCATAGGTACAATCTTAGCTACCCTAATTTGTTCTCCTCCCTTTCATAGCCCAACCACCACATAAAATAAAACTATATCTCTAAAAAAGTGCATAGCTTTTCAATGCAAATTAGATCTAGAGATATACAACATTGCCAATGTAAGTGCATAGGTCTACAAGTCATTCAATCTAACACAGTATAACTGCTAGATAGAAATGTGGATCCAAGAGTAGGTTAATGGTTCCAACACCCCCCCTTCTGACTTAGATGTTATCCTCTAACTAGTGTACTAAGGTAGTGCCAAAATAGATCATAAAACCTTAAACGTAGCCTAAAAAATAAACTCTAACTCACTTGTCTACTAGTAGATCCAAATAACCCAATATGTCAGTTAAATAATAATGTAGATCAGGGTTTTAGCTACATGAAAATATCATCAAATTCATGGTATTTACCCACCCACATAGCCAAAGACATTCCTTTAAAGTGTGTGTAATAACCAGATGCTTGGATTTTACCAAAAATCAATAGACTTTAATCTTAATGCCATTTACAGGGAAATAACAATTATGTAAACAATAAGAGTAGCAATGTTATCTAAGTCTAATCTAAATTTGCAAAGACTAGCATGAAAACCAAAAAAATAAGTGCATCAGTAGGCTAGGTGAGTGGAGAGGTTGTTAGAAGTATACCTCTCACTTCTTCACCAAGCTCAGTTGGTAAGGAGACTTGAAAGTTCTAGATCTAGTTGAATAATGTCAAAATGGAAAGGGAGTACAAGGTCTGAGCAAGAGCTAAGATAGGGTCTACAAGTTTGATTAAAATATATGTCATTTAATCTCTACAAAAATAAAACCCTACTATCAACACCAGATGCAAAAAAAAAGAATACAGAATATCTTCCAATGCCAGATCTTTCCTAGATCTACAACCAAACATACTTAGTAGCCGTATGATGGATGGTAAGTTGGTTATCTCAAGAAGGCCATTGATTTGGCATTGGAAAAAGTATATTTTAGCTTATATATTTGTAGCTTAAAAAATTATATTACTAATACAAAATCAAAATACATGCAATTAAATAACAAGCAAATGATAATTAGAGAACAAGCCATAGATGATCTAGTCTGATCTATAGTGACCTTGATGGTTGTGAGGATGATTTTATAGATCTACAACCAAACTCATGAAACCAATGCAAAAAATATCCACTGATACCATATATTTTTCATAAAAATATCCCTATAATTTTTTTTAGGCTTTTGATATTTTTTTTTCAAAAAATAACCTTAAAATTTTGTAAACCCACTAAAACATTGCCTCAAAAATATGCAAATAAACTATAGATTTAAATTAAAGATTAACAAAAATAAAAACTAGACAATCATGAACATGGATTGTCATGATGATACCATAAAATATTTGTAGCTAGGATCATTAGATCAATGAATGAATATGATGGAGTGATCTCATGAGTCAAGCAAGTGAATATCACAATAAAGTTTCTAGTGAATTAAATCAAGCATAGAGGAATATTAAAAAATGAATAAAAGTAAATAAAATACTCTATATCATGTTGAATTGCTTATACAAAGGGATGAAGTTCACAACTTTCACAACTCTCAAATATATCATAGATCACAACTAATTAGATCAAACAATCCAAAATATACTACCTTAGTACTCAATATAAATATGAAGGGAGAGAGGTGCATATATAGGTTGGAGAGAGAAAGATACCACACATTTTAGATAATGTGGGACTAATCTTTCCAAGTAACCCAAATGACCTCTAGATCCCTAAAAAAGCTAATACAACTATGTAGGAAAAACCCAATGGGAAAAAGGCCTATACTAACAACACCATGTAGCTCTAGTGTCCTAAACATCCTTAAAAATTGTGATTGAGCATTTGAAAAAGAATATCCTTAAAAACTGTTGCTTTTTGAAGTAATCCCAATATAGATATTTTAGCTAGTGTATTTCTCAACTAATCCACAATATCAAATTCTATTTACTAATCTTTGGGTCCCATTATAGTGTGTTGGGGATGAGGATGGATGGTAGAGTTACGTTGTTCTTGTGTAGGATGAAGAGGTGCCATGTTCTACCTAGTGATAGCTTAGACCATAGGATCCATTATTTATCATGGGTGAGTAGTAGAGGTAGGATGGAAGTGTAGATAATCAAGTGGTCTAGGTGGAGGTGGAAAAAAATGAGTCCTCTGAGCCCTTTTACATCTAGAATTAATTTGAGGTAACTTAAATTTAACCATATATAAATGATCTATATAAAAATGAGACTCACATAAAGGAGGACCAATGTGTAAAAGAAGCTTAGCTCTAACAACATACATGTTAAGAGTAATATACATGTGTATTTTTATACAAATAGTTGGTAATAAACATGCTAATAAAAGTATAAATATTTGTAACATGAAGTGAAATATGGCCTCCATCATGACAATCATGTTAATAAGCTAGAAATTAAGACTGAGTAAATGCTAAAAATGTGAACCCTAGGGTAGTCTAGGGTTAGGTTTTTTTTTGAATTAGGGTTATTTTATAAAGATTTAAATTATATTTAAATAAATGAAACCCTAATGTGAGATTAATTTAATGAGATAGGTTATGAAAAAAAATAAAATAAAATAGAAGTTTGGAACCCTAATTTAGTGCATAAAAAATTGGATAAGGCAAACTAGGGTTCTAAGCAATATTTGAAGTAAGTCATGTTCACCAGATGTTTTAAGCTTTTAGAGTTTTACTAGTGTAAATCCTATGTTAGATTAAAGGAATGAGTTGACTAAATTAGTGAAATAATATGAAATAAATAAACACTAATTTATTATAGAATTTGACTTGCATTTGATTTCTAAAAATAGTAATAAATATGTGTAAATGGATACTTATCTAGAGAACACCTATCATGGAAGATCTAAGTGCTAAAAACTGGGTTATGGATAAATTTGAGTGTTGTCTACAAGACACTTGAGTTAGATCCTATCTTAGATAGTAGAGACACACCTTTATAGTATCACCATATGGCTCTAGAGTCATGAAAATGGTGCTAGTATCCTCTTTACAAGATTGATCCTAATTTTTGGGTATATCTACGCTTGTGTTTCTAGGTTATGTTCCTATGTGCATGAAATATGAAACTTTGTATTATGCCTATAATAGTTGATTTATGATTCAAATCCTAATCCTTTTTTAAATTATGGAATGAGATGAAAATGTGTGTTGGTTATTAAGATGCGATGGGCATCCTCAATACCCCACTATGAATAGAGTTACCTACATACTAATACTCTAAGGGGGGATCAAGCCTGATTTAGTTCTCCCACCTAAGTTCTAGTACAAGTACATATGAATTTTAGAATGATAGTGGTCTTTAATTCCTTGATTGTGCTTGATGTTAGAAATATTTAAAATCATGGATTAGGGTAGTTATAGATGGTAGTATTTAGAATTAGGGCAGAATAGGGATTAAAAACCTTAATTTTGATCAACTTTTATCTTGTTTGAATAGGCTTTGTTCATCTATTTTCCATCTAGTCAATATAAGTTTAAGATTCTTATATTTGTAGTGTTGTTTAGCTTGTGTAGAAAATAAAATGTTATTAAGTAGACCTTAGGATGATTTAACATTTGCTAATATATTTGTTCAGGAGAGTTAGGGTAAGGGACACTAGTCCCATGTTGGGAAAACTAGATTCATGTGTCTTTAGTGTCCTTCATGAAGGGCCAAGATCTATGAATGAAGGTTAGAGACTATGTTTTAGCTGATTAGGGACATTTATGGTCCACAAAATGGTTAAAAAAGTGTGATAAAGGCTCTAAGATAGGTCTAGGGATAAACTAGGAATAGGTTGTCTCAAACAACACTCTTAGCATCCAAATACCACTTTTAGGTGATTACATTTCCCATTTATGATAGAAATGCATTAAAGAGAAATGAATAGTATAAATAAAAAAGAAGAATACCTAGAATTACCTAGGAAGGGAATCCCATGTAGCTAAGTCTAATTATGTGAAGCTGGGTTTGCATATATGAAACATGATCCAAATCATGACCTGTAATGAAATGTGCATAGATTAGTCCTTACTTAAGAGGTATAAAAAGTAAAAGACTATGTTGAATAAATAAGTACTTGATTAAAGTTGAGTAAATAGATGGGAAATAGGAAAGGAACGAATACACCTCATTAGATATGTGAATTAATGAATGAACATGGTGACAACCTATGTGTGCATGTACATAGTGATCAAATAATTGAATATATTTGACTAAGCTAATAGATTACTCAATCCTCATGTGTGGGTGGATCAAGAACTCAATATATTAGAGTATTTTTAATTATGTCATGATGGCATCATAGAGGTGTCTTGGTGAGTGGATGAAGTGCTTTGATAGCCTAAGTAATAATGATGTTCAAGGATGAGTATAGTGATTGGAGTATGTGAAATAGGTCCCTAAGATGTTATCTATGATTTTAGATATTGTGTGCATAAGTGGAATTCATCTGGTATATCATAGTTTTCATCTAAATAGTTTGGGTCTAATGGTACAAAATCTAAGTAGTTTGATGCAATCACCATTGCCACATGGAAATGAGTCAAGGGTAATTGGTTATATGATTGTGATCACATTAGTACCTAGTTGATATGTTCTATATCTCATGTCATGCATCAAAGCATAGTAAAATATATACAGGCGCAAAGTTAGGTTCCCAAGCATTTTGATAATGTTTTCCAATACTTGGCCAAATTTGTAAAGTGGAAAGAAGAGTTGAGTAAGCATTTTTATGATGGAATATATCACACGTGGATGTTTTAGGAGAAGGTGATCATATGGGTTTGTTAATTTTTGTGCCTAGTTTCTTTACACTAAATTTTAGATCATGTGATGTAGTGCATCAAAATATATGCTTATGTAAAGTTGGGCTCCTAGGTAGTTTAACTGTGTTTTTCCATACTTAGATAATTTTGTAATGTGGTAAGAAGAACTAAGTGATAATTTAAATGGTGTAATATCTTGAACATGTGAAGGTTGGACAAGAAACTAATCTTTTGGGTTTATTTAGTTTTGATCCTAGTTTATCTGTATTAAAGTTTAGATCATGCATTGAATCACAAAAAATGTCATGCATGCTCAAATTTGGCCTCTCAAGAAATTTCTAACATAGTTGGCTCTATGATAGAAGATTTTGAGAAGGCATTTTAATGGCATTATATATCACATGGCCAAAGGTTATAGAAGCTATTTTTTATATGGTTGGATTTTCCTATGTGAGGAGATCATTTGGTCCAAATTTGAGATCATGCATCTAAGCATAGAAGAAGTTATTAAGGTTCAAAAACTTAGGTAGATAAGCAAGGTTCCCATACTTAGTCATTTTTTTCACAAGTTAAAGTTTGAGTAAGATTGATGATGCACATTGATCCAAGAAGCCAGGACGATGTGAGATGAGGATAGGTGCATCATATTTAATGACTGAGCAAAGGTAAAGGATAAGGATCTAATGGAGAGTGGGTGTTTGTATAATTTGATCAAATGGTGAGTGTTAATTTCTAAAGACTTGTTTGATCCATAGAGAATGATGGAGCATGTTGATTTAAAATTTAAATATTGCATGAGATGAGGTCAAAGTGACTAGAGTTTAACATTTTTGGACTATGTCTTAAAGATTGAACAAGATCGATGGTGCATATTTGATCTGAGCAATAAACACATGAGATGATTACAAAGTTTTCAAAGTTTAATTAAGACCATTTGAATTCAAATATTTGATTTTAACATATAGAAAAATCAGATCTCTATATTTTGTCTATATATTTTGATAGAAGTCAAATTTACTTATGTTGTAAAAAGAAAAGATGAAGAGGACTCCATGGTAAATCTAATAAATCTGATTTAAAGATATAAAAATGAGTACAATCAAAGATATTAATGTTTAAATTTGACTCTGTGTTTGTGCTTGTTCTACAAGTGACCCAAGAAGGATATTTGAGCTATTTTGATGTTGTTTCAATTTCTCATGATGAATTTGCTATTTTGGAGTGTTGTAGACTCTATGAGTATTTTAGATGCATGATAAATCTATCTTGATTATGAACAATGCTTAAAAAGTTGACTATATGTTTGATAATGGTGTTCCTATGTATAATGTCTATGTTCGAGTTGTTTGAGCATACAGAAAGGTGAGCTAAGATGATCATGATAATTTTAGGATGTTGAAGGGGACATAAGGAGTGGACCCATGTATTTGAAAGTGGTCTTTTTTTAGTTTGTTTGATGGTGTGATAAATGGGTGAATAGGTCTCCATGAGACCTATAAGAGCTATAAGGGCCTTATTAAAAGGTGTAGTTGCTTAAGGGTGACCCATAGATGTTATGGATAACTTAAGATGTTTGTATTAAGATTTATCTTAATGAGATATATGCCTTAAGGGTTAAATCATACCTAATGGCTAACCAAGATGGTGTTGATCATAAATTCTCTATAAATAGTGAAATAAAATGTGGTAATTTTGAGACTTGTGAGTGAGATTTAAAAATTCTTGTATGTGAGAAAGTTTGAGAATGAAGGAAAGTAGAGGAGAGTGAGAGTGCCTATATTTTGGGTTGATGAGTACAAAATATTAAGGATTATGTGTATGATTTATAGGTCATGTTTCTAATGATAGTATAATGTTCTTGTATTTTTAAGTTATGCAAAGAGATATAAGTGTGTATATGAGGGTTTTTTGAGTGAAGGAGAGAGATTGTGTCATGCCTATGTGAGAGGAATGTATGAGTTAGAGAGAGAGTTTGTGAAATTGTTAGATAATAAAGAGGTACATCATCAGGTGTTGAATAAATTAGTTCTAAGGTGGAAGTGTTCTTTCCAAGGAGGGTCTAAAGGACTTGATCTTCCTTAGGGGTAGTTTCTCCTTGTGAAATATGGTTTCACTAAAGACCTTTGGTTAAAAGGACTTGATCAAGGTTGTAGGTCAGAAGGACTTGATCTTAGTTCCTAATTATAAGGATTTAATTAGTCTCTTATTTGTGATCATCTTATAGGAGATTAGTCCATGTGTTTTTAGGATTGAGAGTGGGTTTTATTCCCCAAAAGGGTTTCCCACGTAGATCTTGTGTTGTGTATGTGATCTTGCATTATGTTCATTATTCATTGCTATGAATGATCTATATGCTTCATGAATGATTGTATTAAATTCTTAAGTATTTTTAAGGGTTTAGAAATTTAATTGGATTATTTTCCACCAATGATTAAACCCCCCTCTTAATGCATTGTACATCTAAAAATTGGTATTATAAAAAGGTCCTTTGGCAAAGGCTTGACAACTTGAAGGTGATCCAAGGTACAGTGTCTAGTTAGATTGTGCAAGGTATTTTCTCTATTATGCAAGGAATGATGTTAAATGGATCCAATTATGAATTTTGGAGTGATAGGATGAAGACATACATAATTTCCTTAGGTTTTAATGTATGGAAATATATTTTGGATGGTTATATTGCTCCTATTATTTCTCCATCTAGTATTGCAGACAAGAAGTTGTTTGAGAACTCTAAGGCAATGAATGCCATCACTTGTGCTCTTACAAAAATTTAGTTCACCAAATTAATTCATTGCAAATCTTCCAAGGAAATATGGGATAAATTGAATATTAATTTTTAAGGAGATTCAAAGGTTAAGATTACTAAGTTTAAGACTCACAGAAGGTAATTTGAAAGTCTCAAAAATAATGAAGAAGATACTATGGCATCCTTTCTGTAGAGAGTTGATGAGATTGTGAACATTATTAGAGGTCTTGGGAAGAATCTTGAAGAGACTATTATTGTTCGAAAGGTATTAATGTCTCTATCCCTCAATTTTGATATGAAATTATCTGCTATAAAAGAGTGTCATGACCTTACTCAATTAAAGATGGATCAATTACATGGCACCCTTACTGCCTATGAGATGAGGAACAATGATGATATACCACCAAAGAAGGAAGCAAATTTCAAGAATAAAATGAAGATAAAGAATAATTTCCAAGGTAAGAAACTCAAGGAGGATGACATTCTTTATATAGATGAGGATGAACTAATTGCTTTGATTTCAAAAAAAATTGAGAATAGGTCCAAGCAAGTATAAAGGTAAGCTACCCCTCAAATGCTTCAATTGTGGTGAGATAGGACATTTTTATAATAAGTTCCCTCATAAGTATAATAAGGATTATGATGAAGATCATGATCAAGGTCATGATGATGGAAAGATAAATTCAGGTCTAATAAAATAAAAAGGGATTCAGAAGGTTTGATAACAAGAATTATTTCAAGGACAAGAAGAATCTCTGCACCAAAGAAGATTGCAACTCATTAGATGAGAGTGAATATAGTGAATCAAAATATGATCATGAAGAAGATGATCTTATTGAAGATAAGTCTCTATTCATGACTGAGGAAGGAAGTTTATTACATCATAAGGTGTCTACTTTGATTGATTTAAATGATGATGAAGATGAGGTGGACTATGAGACTGCATTGACTAATGCTCATAAAGAATTGAAGATTGAGAAGAAGATTAATAAGAAGATGAAATATAAAAATTAAGGAATTTAAGGAGAAATTTAGTGTGTTTGAGGAAAAAATGGATGAAGATTCCAAGGAACATGAATATATGGTCAAACATCTCAGTTGTCAATTAGAAGTCTTGTCTACAAGCCTAAAAGCTAAAGAAGATGAATGTGCAAGGTATGTAATTAAAAATGAGTCATTAAAATATAAGTTAGAGAATATTTATAGTAGGGTAATGTGATTTGTGGGATTTGAAAAGAGCTCAATTAATCTATAAAACATTATGAATGACCAAAATCATGCAAGTGATAAGACTAGTCTTGGATACAAAGAAGAACCAGAGACTACAACTCAAGACAAGATGAAGACTAATGTGAACAAGGATAATTAAAATTTTAAGACAAATCATCAAAAAATGAATGAAGGTGTTTATATAATTAATAAAAAATAAATCATACAACCAAATTCCATGAGGTATGCAAATTTCAATGGTTAATGTTATACTTATAATCAGTTTGGGCATAGAGCTAAAGAATGTAGAAGACTTGTTAGAAATGAATTTTCTTGGAACTATGATGGGGGTAATCATTAAAAATGGGTAAGGTCAAGTATCTAAAATGTTATGATATGAGATAATTTTCAAAAAAATTCCATTTAAGGTAAGATGATGAGTTTCCTTCAAAAGATATTGAGTGTTACAGCTGTTATGAACTAGGACACATTGTAAGATTTTGTACAAATTTGGTAAGGTAGAATGAGATTTTTGTAAAAAGTATGTTGTGATTCAATTATGAACAAATATTTCACATTGATAGGTTCTAAAATCAAAGGCCTACAATTTTAAAAAGGTTCAATCAGGCTCCAAGAATGCAATAAATAAGGCAAGTTAACTCATAGAAACCAAAGGTGATAAGTATGAATCATGATGAGTCTATAGGTTCAAGTAATCTATTTGTTATGGTGAAGAATGCTTCAGAAGTTGAAGAGTCCCAAGAGGTCTATTGTCTACTCAAATTGAGAATGAAGAGACTAAGCTCAAGGAGAAGACCAAGGTACTGGTTGAGGCTAGTTCTAAATTATGTATGGATCTAAGTGAACATCTTATTTTTTTTTAAAAAATTGCCTAGTGATGAAGATCCAAGATACAAAGAAGATTATTTAGAATAAGAGGTATGATATGAATCTATGTTGTCTCTATGTATTTATAATCCAATCTTAGAAGAAAAGGATAATGTTATAGTAGTTGAGGAAGTTGTTTCTCTAAATCCAAAGAATAAGAAGAAGAAGAACTATAAGTATCAATTGAGTAAGGAGGAGAAGGAATATGAGGAGTTTTTTTTGTTTTAGAGCATTGAGGTATAAAGATTATCTCTATCTATGATTCTTAAGAGACTCCTTTCAATGGAGAATCAAGTGTTACTATGGTATTCTTGAGATCATCCTATAAGACTAGAGTTGAGTGTTCTCAATTGGAACAGGTATGTCGAGATGGAAAATATGTTGAGGTAATGTCATGATGTTGATAACTATATATGGAAGTAGTTTTGTAATGTCTATTGAAGGTTCCTAGATGACACAAGAGGATTTGTGATTTTTCAAGGTAATATTTTTTCATATAAAGGTCTATTGACCTTATTCTTGCATGCTCTAAGTGTTTTTATGATCTAAAGGTATGTTAAAGTCAAATTGAATATTTTTGTTTGACCTCGGGTTTCCTACTTTGTTCTTATGAGTATGTAGGTCCTAAAATGGGTTATGAGAAGTCAAGGTTCCTAATGGTGTGAAAGATCAAACCTTGGTCCAAAAGTGTGTGATGGTTGTCTCTAGGTATACAAGAAGTTTCAAAGGTGGATGTTGACTGGAAGGTGTTGTGTTGACTTTGTTTCTTTTCAAGATTCTAAGGTTTTAAGCTCTACTAGAAAAATGGTTTGCCTTATGAGTTGAGGTCTAAGTATTTTTAATAGTTTTAATGGGATAAATGGGTTTTCAATTCAAGGTTTACATATATTTGAAGGTATTTGGCTCTCAAGTTATTCATGTTTTTGTCAATATGGAGGGTTAATTGGCTAGTAGGTTTATGAAGGAATTATGCTAAAAAGGATGAGCCTAGTGATGAAAATTGGTGTGCTTGAGGGGGCATATGATATTGTTCCAAATATTAAGTTTCAAGTCTAGAATGTGTGTCTAATGAAAGGTATGAGATCTTAAAGTTCTAGGTAGGGCTACAAGAGGACTAGACAAGCCTAGTGAGAAGAATATTGATTTTCTTTAGTTTCTCAAAAGAGTAAAGCATGAATGTTTCAAGGTGATTTTTAAAGTTTGTTTATAACATGTTTCTTGATTTATGAGTGGTATGATGCTATTTTGGTGGTCATGGAAGTGTCTTGGTTGAGAAGGTTAGTAATCTTATGTGGTGGTTTTTCATAGTGTGTAGAGATATGAAGATGCTTAAATGATGCAATGGCTCATAAATCTTAGGGGAAGTCCCTCTTAAATGTCTCTTGATAATTTATATTAGATTTTATTATTTTTATGTGTTATTTCTTTGGTTATAAGGCTTGGTTGAAGAAGAATGTTGGCATGGAGCAAGAGGAAGTTGTCAAGGCAAGAAGAGGTAGGATCAAGGTAAGAGGGATTTTGCATCATCTTTTTAAGATGGTATTTTCCTATTTTATAGTATTTTTAGGTCCTAAATATTAGTTTGTTCCCACTTTTTCATTGTGTCAAAGGGGGAGCAATTTATTATTGTGGGAGTGCTTTGAGAAAGAGAAGGTGAGTTGTATATTGCTATATATTATGTTTGTTAACATCAATGACAAAGGGGGATATTTTTAGAGTATTTTAAATGATGTCATGGATGTGTCCTAGTGAGTGGATGAATTTATTTCATAGCCTAATTAAAAATGACAAAGTGTGTAATGTGCTTATTCTAGTGTGCTTTATGTTGGCCTGGTTGATCTTCTATTTTGACTTGGATGTTTAGGGATAAGTGTGGTGATTGGTTCATGTGGAATAAGTCCATAAGATGTTATATATGATTTTAAAGCTACTATACATAAGTTTAATTCATTTTTTAGTCTATAGTTTTCATCTAGATAGTTTGGGTCTAGTGGCAAAAAATTTGAGTAGGCAGTTTGATGACATCACCATTATCACATGGGAATGAGTCAAGGGGAATTGGTCATATGGTTGTGATAAAATTAGTACCTAATTGATATGGACTAGATAAAAATTCATGCATATAAGCATGGTCAAAGATATTTTGGTGAAAATTTAGGCTCCTAGGCATTTTGATAATGTTTTCCCATACTTAGACAAATTTGCAAAGTGGTAAGAAGAGCCGAGCAAGCATTTTTATGATTGTAGATCTCACACGTGTGGAAATTTTAGGAGAAGGTGATAATATAGGTTTGTTAATTTTTATGCCTAGTTTATTTTAATTAAATTTTAGATTATGCAATGTAGCACATTAAAAGATATGCATATGTAAAGCTAGGCTCCCAAGCAGTTTGACTGTGTTTTTCCATACTTAGCCAATTTTACAATGTGGCAAGAAGAGCTGAGTGATAATTTTACTAATGACATATCTTTCACATGTGAAAGTTTCAATAAAAACTATTTTTTTGGGTTTTATGAATTTTGATCTTAGTTTATTTTTGATAAATTTTAGATAATGCACTAAAGTGTGGAAAAAGTTATGCATGCTCAAAGTTGGCCTCTCAGGTAGTTTTTGACATAGTTGGCTATATGACAGAAGATTTTGAGAAGGCATTTTAATAGTGTTATATCTCACATGTATGAATGTTATAGGATCTATTTATTATATGGTTAGATTATCCTATTTGAGATCATCTAGTCTAAATTTGAGATCATGCATCTAAGCATAGAAGAAGTTATTAAGGTTCAAAAATGGCTACTCACATAGATAAGCAAAGTTCCCATAGTCATTTCTACGTAATTTAAAGTTTAATCAAGATCGATGGTGCATATTTCTATAATAAGTTAGGATGAAATGAGATGAAGATAGGTACACAATGTTTAATGACTAAGAAAAGGTAAAAGATAAGGATCCAATAGTGAGTGGGTGTTTGTATAGTTTTATCCAATGGTGAGCATTGATTGCTAAAGACTTGGTTGATCCATAGATCAATGGAGTATGTTGAGTCAACATTTCAAGATTACACAAGATGAGGTCAAAGTAATTAAGTTTTAATGTTTGGAATTAGAATACTATGTGTTAAAGATAAAACAATATTGATGGTGTGCATTTGATCTGAGCAGTGAGGACTCGAGATGATTAAAATGTTTATAAAGTTTAAATATGACCATTTGAATTCAAATATTTTAATTAAGATAGGGAAAACCTAGAGATCTATATTTTGTCCATATATTTTTATATAAGTCAATTTTTTTGGTGCTATAAAAATCAAAGATAAATAGGACTCCATGGTTCATCTAATAAACCTAATTTGAAGATATGAAAGTGAGTATAGTCAATGATATTAATGTTCTAAATTGACTATGTGTTTGTGTTTGTTTTGAAAGTGACCTGAGAAGGATATTTGATCTCATTGTGATGTTGTTTTAATGTCTCATGATGAATTTAATATTTATAAGTGTTGTAGACTCCATGAGGATGATCTGTGAGTATTTTAGAGGTATGATCAATTTATCTTGAGTATGAATAATGCTTAAGAAGTTGACTGTATGTTTAGTAATGGTTTTCCTATGTAGAAGGTCTCTCTTTTAGTTGTTTGAGCATATGCATATGTGAGATAATATGATTGTGATCATTTAAAGATGTCAAAGGGGACATAAGGAGTGAACCCATTTAATTGAAAGTGGTCTTGTGTTTTTATTTTGTTTGATGGTGTGATAAATGGGTCAAAGGTCTCCATAAGACCTATAATAGCTATAAGGGCCTTATTAAAAGGTGTAGCTACTTAAGGGTGACCCATAGATGTTATGGCTGACCTATGATGTTTTTATTGAGATTTATATTGATGAGATAGATGTCTTAATCTTTAAGGCATGCATAAGGTCTGACCAAGATGGTGTTGGTCATACATTCTCTATAAATAGTGAAATCAAAGATGGTGATTTTAAGACTTATGAGTGAGATTTGAAAATATTGGTATGTGAGAGAGTTTGAGAATGAAGGAAAGTAGAGGAGAGTGAGAGTGCCCATATGTTGGGTTGATGAGAAATGAATATTAAGGACTATGTATATGATCTATAGGTCATGTTTTTGATGAAAATATAGTTTTCTTAGTGTTTAAAGTTGTGTAAAGAGATCTGAGTGTGCATATGAGGACTATTTGAGTGAAGAAGGAGAGATATTATGGCATGCCTATGTGAGAGGCCTGTATGAGTTAGAGATATTTTGTGTAGTTATTAGATAATCAAGAGGTCCAACATCAGGTGTAGAAGACATTAGTTCTAAGGTGGAAGTGTTCTTTCCAATGAGGGTCTAAAGGACTTGATCTTCTTTAGTGGTATTTTTCCTTGTGAAATAGGGTTTCACTAAAGACCTTTGGTTAGAAGGACTTGATAAATGTTGTAGGTCAAAAGGACTTGACTAAGGTTCTTGATTAGAAGGACTTGATTAGTTTCTTATTTGTGATCACCTTATAGGACATTAGTCCATGTGTTTGAAGTCTTGAGAGTGGGTTTTATTACCGAAGAGGGTTTCTCACATAGATCTTATGTTGTGTATGTGATCTTGTATTATTTTCATTGTTCACTACTATGAATGATCTATATGCTTCTTGAATGCTTTTATTAAATGCTTAAGTATTTGAAAGGGTTTGAAAATTGAATTAGATTTTTTACCACCACTAATTCACCCCCCCTCTTAGTGTATTATACTTTTAACACAATTTGGTCTTGAATCCATCATTGCCCACCCCTACTTGGTGGATCTTTGAATAACTTGGATTATACTATAAGTGTGTCTAACCTTATCATGTGGGTGGATCAATAACTCAAGTAATCTATCACTCCATCATTTTGTACCCTTTCTTAGTAGATGCATCTGAAAATAAATTGTACAAAGTTCTATATATATATATATATATATATATATATATATATATATATATATATATATATATATATATATATATATATATATATATATATATAATTGGGTATATCTAACTATGTATATGGGATTTATAGACACTTGGGTACATTAGGTGGCTTTGGACCACTCAAGAATACTAATCACTATAGATGGAGTAAGACATGAAACTAGCGACAAAATAGAATATGATGTCAAGTTTATATATCATATATAATGACATGGAGTATTACATTCCATCTAATCACCATGTGTGTAATTGAGCCTATGGAAACTATGTGTCATACACATGCCCCCAATTTAATATTTGAGTATAATGATTCTAGAATGAGTTTTAATGAGTGTATCTAAGTGTCTAAACTGAATATGGGATTGATCATGCCACACATGATTCCCATAATCTAAAAAAATGATATGAATTTGAGATAAATTATTATGAATATGAGCTAAATTTAAGCATAACTATCAAACCTATAGTTATATATATGAAAAATTGTATTGTTCCTAGTGTAATGTTCTATCTAATCTAAACTACCCTAAAACTAGGGATACCAGAATGTAGTGTCATGTCTTGGATAGTATCACCACATGGTGTTAGTGTCAAAATATAGGCACTAATGTTTATTTGGTATAAAATTTGAGTCACTGAACTATTTTTTGAGTCTTTATTTTTTCCTATCTTACCTATGTCTGATTTCCTGTAACTGAGCCTATGTATTGAAAATGTTTTATGAATGCAATATAAAATCCTAATATATGTGATAAATCCCTATGAATTCTCCCTCTTTTGAGGGTAATTTTTTACCTATGAAAGAACTATCCTCAAAATAAATATCTTTACAAAATGTGCTAGCTGGAGCATATATGATAATTGCATGATAATTTAATACAATATGCAAACATAACATCAGAATGTAAGAAAATATGAGCATAAGTATGAGTGTAAGATCTATATTGTATCTATAATTACACAAGGGTGTCAAGATAAATTTAATCAATGAGTATAATAGAAAATTTGAGTAGTTACCTAGGGGGTTGGGGCATGATGTCCATCACAACACTCAAGTAGGAAGGGTAGATACATGAGGTCCCTTGTGGCATCAAAAAATGGTGTGTGTAAAAATAAAATATAAGTGTCATGGTCATTATTAATACAATAAAACATACATATAAAACACATGAGGTACACAAAATAGGCCAAGGGGACATAATACAAGGGACATTGGTACATCTCACTAAATCTGAGAAAAGAAGACATACAAGTTAATGTTCAAATGTCCACATATGTAAGTAACAAGTAAGTTAGATTAGATAAATGTATAAGGACATGCTCAAATATCTAAATAAATAATCATGAAAGTACACACAAAGGACATGGGTACATATCCAAGGTATACATGAATAGAAGTGGCATAGATCCAAAGAGCGATGGTATATTCAAATGCCTTAGAATAGAAGAAGCATATGAAACAAAATCAAGTATAAACTATGAAAGATAGAAATTAAATTATTTATGAATGTAGTAAAAATATATATGAATGCTATGATGTACATATACCAAGTCTAAACTAGTGATAGTCAACCAAAAATATGAGTATGACTAGTAATGATGAATATCAAGATATCATAATGCTAAAACTAGAATGTATAGAATGTATAGATATAACATGGTAATATAAAATATGTATGAGATTCCCCCAAGTGGGTGGATGTATCAAATGAATAAACCTAGATTGGTGTATATGCCCCTAGTGGGTAGATAATAACAAGTCTGGATTAGTAAAGTGGACTTGAGTCTTGTAAGTAATCTACAAGCACTCAACAAGAACATGTGAAACATATATGTATTATAAAACTAACTATAATGAGAGAGCTAGCATATGTAATGTCTATCATGTACAATAAATGTAAACATAGCAATTCATACAATCTATAAACTTTGTGTTTTTTGAGTAATATTTGAATTTTTTGTATGTTTTTACATGTTATATTATTTTTGTATTTTATAGATATAAGCTATGTAAAATAAATTTAAAATAAACTATGTACAAGGTGTAATAAATAATAAAGTATGTGTAATTAAATAATGGAAATTTAAATGAAATAATATACAAGAAAAGTGTAATGTCTCTATAAAACCAAGATCATATCCATGGGATGTGGATAATCAAATGGTGATCTAGTGGAAGATCATTCAGTGTCAAATATTGAATATATCTAAACTCAATAAATCATCATCATGGTCATCATATTAAAATGTATGTATTATTATATCCTTGTCCTTGGCATGAGTTTAAAGTCTATGCATCTGAATGGTGTGTTACTCAACTATGTAATATTCCTCTCATGCAATCCTAGGGTAAACCACATTAGACTATGGACTATCTATGTGAAATTTATGGTTCTCATCTATGTCATTACATAAGATACAAACCATGTGTCCATAATGAGTGAATGCCAATCATTTTTATACCCAATCAACTACAACATCCATCACCTATAACCATGTAATACCAAGGATAACTTGTAAATGAGTGTCCCTACTCAAAATCAAGAATAATGCATTAGCCACCTTTATGCCACATGAAATTGGTAGTTTAATATGTCAAATGGAATCCTAATAGTCTATAACATGATGTATCTCACTCTCCTAATAACCAATTTGGTGTGAAAATTCCAAAGTGTAAGTGTTAGGATCAAAATCCTCATCTATAACCATATGAGGAATATATTTGTCTACCATAAAAAATTATATAGTAAATGGATCATCCTGTGAATGTCTATGTTGGTAACAACTCTATTGTGGTGCTCATATCTATGAATGAGCTCGTATCAATGATGGTGGTCATGCTGGTAGAGGTGGAGGTTGTATGATCTAGATAGTTTCTTTAGCCATCAAAGGGTCTTCTACTGACTATAGATGAGTATGAGAACCTATGGTTATATGATCATGAATAAGTAGTGTTTCGAGTGTAGGGTGGGTTATGAGTGCCTTTGACTTATATTTTTACTCTTCGAGGAACATTGGTGTAAAACTTAATCCACATAAATAATCATCAATATCTATATGTTTTTGATCCTCCTCTATAGTGGTATGTGAATCTATGTCAAAATTATGAATGGAAGCCTCTTCTAAATTAAAAAGTAGTGTTAAATTTTATATAGGAATATCATCAACTACCCTAGGTGAGGATGTTTATACTATGAGAAATTGTTCATCTATCATTGGTGAGGGTAACTATGTTGTAGAAAGATCTAGAGATGGTGTATGAATAGTCTTACTATACTCCCCCACCTCATATGTATACATCTACTCAATGGGAATCTTTTGAGGTGGGGATTCGATGAGAACATGAGGTGTCCCATCTGATGATGTACTTAGTGTAGGAGTCTTAGTGAGTCTATAATATATAAATGGTTTATTATCTATTGGACATGTGTATAGGTACTTGTCATCAAAAAAATTGATGCATCTTGAAGAGTAGAAGGTATAACCTCCACAACATGTATCCAAGGTCTCTCAAGTATCAAGTTATAATGCAAATGATTTGGCATCACTTGAAAGTGTGTAGGTAAGGTTTTTGGTCCCACTATGATGTCCAATGTAATTGAACCCAATGTCTATCTAGGAATATCATCAAACCCTTGGATATTATTATGTGTATTTTGAATACATGTTATGTTAACCCCCATGGTTTATAGAAATGTGAGGTTAAAGATATTGAGTCTTGAGCCACTATCATTGAGAACTCATTTAATAGTTGTGTTATTGATTTGAGTTTGAATGAAAAGTGACAAATTCTTATAAATTACTTACTATGAAGGCAATTCTTCATTGAAAAAAGATATCACATCCTCAAAATCCTTTATATTATTGATGATATATGAAAAATAGGATGCATATTTATCACAAGGAATGGATGTGTGATTAAGTGTTTGAAAAATAATAACCTTGAAATTTTTTGCTTTTTAAAGTAATTCTAATATAGAAATTCTAGTTGGTGTATTTATCCATTGATCCAAAATATTAAATTCTATTTATTGATATATAGGTCCCATTGTAGTGTGTTGTGGATGAGGAAGAATTGTAGAGTTATGATAATCCTATATAGGCTAAGGAGGTACCATATTCTACCTAGTGATAACTCATATTATATGATATAGTATTTACTATGGGTGAGTAGTAGATGTAGGATGGGAGCATAGATAATTAAGTGGTCTAGGTGGAGGTGGAAAATAAGGATTCTATGAGCCCTTTGTTGCTTAGTAGTAACTAGAGGTAACTCAAAGTGATCCATATAAAAATTGGACTCACATGAAGGAGGACCAAATTGTAAAATAAGCTTATCTCTAACCAAATCCATGATAAGATTAATATACATGTGTAATTTTATACAAATAGTTGTTAATAAACATGCTAATAAAAGTACAAGGATTTGTACCATGAAATGAAAGATGGCCTCCATCATGATAATCATGGTAATAAGCTATAAATTAAGACTAAGTGAATGTTATAAATATGAACCCTAGGGTAATCTAGGTTTAGGGTTTTTTTTGAATCAGGGTTATTTTGTAAAGATTTAAATTATATTTAAATAAATTAAACCTTAATGTGAGATTTATTTAATGAGGTATGTTATTCTAAAAAATTATAAAAATATAATTTTAAAACCCTAATTTAATGCAAAAAAATTTGGAAAATCCAAACTAAGGTTTTAAGAAATATTCAAAGTAAGTTACGTTCACCAAATGTTTTAACCCTTTAGGGTTTTACTGATGTAGATCCTATGTTATATTAAGGGGATAAGTTGAATAAATAAGTGAAATAATATTCAATAAATAAATAATAATATGTTATAGAATTTGAATTTCTTTGACTTTCTAAAAAATAGTCATAAATATGTGCAAATTGAGACTTATCTAGAAAACACCCATCATGGAAGATTTTAGTGATGAAAACTGGGTTACAGATAGGTTTGAGTGTCATATATAGGATACATGAGTTATATATTCTCTTATATAGTATTGACACACTTTGATAGTATTACCATTACCACACTTGGACAATGCAGTATGTGGCTCTTATTTTATAAAAAAGGTGTTAGTGTCCTCTTTGTAGGACTATTCCTAAATTATAGGTGCGCCTTTGTCTATATTTTTGGGTTTTGTTCTTACGCACATAAAAAATAAAACTCTATATTTTACCTTTAATAGTTGATTTATGATGCAAACCCTAATCCTCCTTGCAAGTATGGCATGAGATGAAAATGTGTGTTCGTTAGTAAGATAGGATGGACATCCTCAACACCCCACTGTGAAAAGAGTTTCCTACATACCAATACCATGAGGAGAGATCAAGCCTGATGTAGTTCTTCCAAATAACTATTGGTGCAAGTTAATGTTATAATGATAGTAGTATTTAATGCCTTGAATGTGCTTGAGATTGGAAATCTTGAAAATCTAGGATTAAGGTAGTTGTAGATGGTAGTATGTAGAAGTAGGATAGAATAAGGATTAATAAACTTGATTTTTCTCAACTTGTTTCTTGTTTGAATATGATTTTTTCATATATTTTCCATATAATGGATATATGTCTAAGAGTATTGTATTTATAGTGTTTTGTAGCTTGTGTAGATAATAAAATATGCTTAGGCTAACCTTAGGAGGGTTTAACATTTGAAAATATATCTATTTAAGAGAGTTATGGAAAGGGACACTAGCGCCATGGGAAAAATAACACCATGTGGCTCTAGTGTCCTTAATTTGGTGCTAATGCCTAGTTGTATGGTTGTTGGGAATGAAGGGTCAAGATCTTAGAATGAGGGTCTGAGACTATTTTTTAGCTAACTAGGGACATTTGTGGTTTGTACAATGGCTGGAAAAGTGTGATAAAGGCTCTATGATATGTCTAGGGCTAAGATAGAAATAGGTTGTTTCAAGAAACACTCTTATCATCCAAATACCACTTTTAGGTGATTATAATAACCATCACTTTATTCATCCATTTTAGTCTCTGTAATCCAAGACCATGATTCTATCTGGGAAGAAAAATCTTATCCCAAGCCTCCAAAAGAAATATTTATTTGTCCTCAACCCCTAACCATAAAAAACTTTTATAAATACTTTATAAGTTATCTTGAAAAAGTTTTCCCATTTTGAATAGATACATAAGATAGACTAGGAGGCTTTTTATAACACTTTTGATTAAAAAAATTTACCTTCTTGAGAAAGGATTGATCCTTTCTAACTTGATAATTTGTTTTGAAACATTCAAATGAGAGTGTTACACATCTAAAAAGGGAAATGACCAAAAAATAAAGGCATTCCAAAATACTTTTAAGGAAGAGATTTAAGTTGGCACCTAAGGATCTAATTTATTTTATGTTTGCATAGGAATATTGATAAAGAATACATAGCTTTTATCAAAATTTAACACTTGTTTTGACACCTCTTCATAGAAAAATAAAATTAATTTCAACTCCTTAGCTTACTTAACTGAAGAAATATCAATTGAAATTATATCATCAATAAATCATTGATGAAAATTCTAATCCATTAGTTACTTTAAAACCTTTTAAATTTCCATTTCTAATAGCAAGCAACAAGTTTTTGCTCAAGGCATCCACCATAGTGATAAAAAATAATGGGGATAAAGGATCCATCTATTTAATTCCCCTTTTCCTTTGAAAAAAATAGGAGTTCCATTTATAATAATTGATAACATAGTAGTAGAAACATAGATACAAATTAGAAGGTGAATATGAGGATGAAATCAAAATTTATTCAAAACCACATACAAAAATTCTAATACACTATGTTGTATGCCTTACTCATATCCAATTTAAGGATCATACCTAGTTATTTGATTTTATCCATGTAAAGAATGGTTTCATGCATGAAAATGATCCCATCCTAAATTTTCCTACCAAGAACAAAACCCCCTAGTTATTGGAAATGATCTTTTCCATCAAAGGTTGAATTCTCAATGCAATAATTTTAATGAATATCTTATATATTGAATTACATAAAATGATAGGATGAAATTCAAAAAATGGTGTCACACCACTTTTATTGGGGACCATAGTAATGAAATTATTATTAAATTCTCAGTATGTTTTTAGATTAAAAATAATAATTAGCAGCTACAAGTAGATCAAACTTAACCATATCCCAAAATATTAAAAGGCCATAGGAAAACCATCAAGTCTTAGGGCCTTATATTTATTTAACATGAAACCCATAGTCTTTACTTCTTTATTAGTTAACAGTTTTAGAAAAAAATCATTATCTTGAATAGATATAAAATAAAGAATACTACCAATAAAATCCTAGGTCAACTTAACATCAAGACTATTATTAACATCAAACATATTCTAAAAATAGTGAATAGTTTCCTCCTTAATTATCAAAGGATCAAAACATATTATATGATCATCCTTTAGAATTTTAGAAGTTATATTATGGATTTTATGCTTGAGCATTGACATGTGAAATAAATTCATATTTCACTCTCCTTTCAACCAAATAACCCTAGATTTATACCTCCAAAAGGACTCTTCATGGGCCACAATGGAGTGATACACACTCAAGAGAAATTTCTTCTCAAGAATTTTCTCCTCGATAAGACCATTCACATCATATTGATCTTCCAAAACTATAAGAGAAAAAATAACATTATTTTTATATTGGAAGATGTTACTAAAGACATCTTTATTCCATATTAAAACATTTATTTTGACATTCTTAATTTTATTCACCAATCTAAACATACTAGTCCCTAAGATTTCAATATTCCACCATTATTTTATCCTATCAACCAATTATGGATGAGAAAACCAATATGCTCAAAATTAAAAGGCATACTCTCATTCTTAATTATATCATCCAAATTAAGAACAAGGGGATCATGATCATAACTAATTTTAAGGAGAAAAGACAGACAATTTTTTTTTAAAATTAACCAATCAAGAGAAACGAGAACATGATCCAGTCTAGTTTGGATAAGGTTTTCCCCAACTGCCTATTCAACTATGTATAAGGAGAAACCCTTAAATCAAAATACCATTTTTTGAAATAAATTTTTCAATATCATCCAAACTATTAGTGAAATCTTGAACACCACATGTTTTTATATAGCATTAAGGGGCATATTCAAATATCCAACAACCATCCATATTATATGTTCATAGTTAGATATAAATATATTAATCTCATTCCATAATATATGATGAGTAGAATGTGAATTCAGAGCATAAACATTTGAAAGGATCTAAGTTAAATCCTACACCCTATCATAAACCAAAATTACTAGGTGATGCTTATTTTGAATCAAAACCTCTACCTCGATATTTTTTTCATTCTATAAAGTGATAATCCCTCCAGATGCCCATGAATAACTAACACTAACAAATTTAGCTTCCTTCTAGACTTTATTTTTTGTTTATTCCACCATTCATCCATTTTGGTATCTTGAATAGATAAAGTACATGGAAAAATATTTCTCCTCAAATCCATTAAAATTATATGCTTACTAATATGATTCATCCCCCTAATATTCCAACTTATCAAATTCATCTGCAACATCTTGGGGGACCCTTAACACTTCTCATTTGTATCATGGATTACACACCCTTTGTTATTTCATTTTTAATATTATCAGCTATTAGGATTTGATCTTTTAAAAAGTATGTTTCAGGTTCCAACCCCTATAAAAGCACCTATCAAACATATATTAGGTTTTGATTCCAAATCAAAAACTTATTAGATTCTTACACTTACTCAGACACATTTCAGGTCTTAAAACTTAATTAAACACTTGATGGGTTTCAATTCCTTCTATAAAACTTGTCAAGTTTTGACACATGCTCATACATGTTCTGAGTTTTGACACCTACCTAGGCATACTACGGGTTCCAAATCCTACTCATACATGCCCTAAAATCTTCCACTTGATTAGACACCCTTAAATTCTACCACTTCCAAAAACATACTGTGGTTTATGCCCACCCTAATTACATGCACTATGACATCCTATAAACCATCAAATATAAGATAGTGAAGAGTGAAACTAATCATTTCAAAATAGAAGCATTTCTTGGATGGTTTCACTCACCCATCAATCACATCAATTAAAGTGAAAGAGGTGGGAGCACCCAAATAAGTCTTAGCCCCTGGTCATATGGGAGTTTAACCCATGGTCACTTTCAACCCAAAATTTATTAAATTTTGATCCAAAAGGGAATACATGTTTTTTTGGGAATCTGATTCCAAAAAAAAATCACACCCAAAAATTTTCAAATTTTTCAAAGTGGAGATTGCCCTTGGCATCTAGATTTTCAATCACACATAACTTTCAACATGCTATGCCTTTTGAGGTGCCATGTCTTTTAAAGTGAGTTTTTATTTATTTATATGATTTGGTAATATTATTGTGCCTTTTAAATTTTAACCTCTATAGATTTAGGGGTTGGATATTCTTAGTATTTAAATACACATAGTTTAACACATACTTCCTTTCAGCACCATGGATCTGAGTTTTATTCTGATTCTTACACCATTTAACTATCATGAGTGGAAATTCAAAGCGTTAATATTCTTAAAGAGAAAAGGATTATACTTATTCATGATGGGTACAAAAAAATAACCAACACTTGAGGTAAATAATGTGAAGTGGTACAACATGAGTGATGAATCCTATAGTCTTCTATGCCTATCTATGTCCCCTGACCTACTATTTCATATTGAATTTGCCACTACTATTAATTAAGTATGAAAAATATTGGAAAAAATATTTGGGAAGTAGGAAATAATGAAATAACATGAGTTAGATAATGATCTCATTAGTTTTATCCCAAGTGATTTGATACCATACACAACATCTTCATAAAGTCCAAAACACTTAGGTTGTAGTTAAAATTATGCAACATTGATAAAAAAGATGACCACTTGATTTTTTACATACTTTCCAAGTTGGGATCCAACTATTCTATATTTATTTCTACCTTCCATGCCACCAATCATACTATTGGAGCTACATAGACCATGCCATCCTTGGATGACTTTGATATTGACTTAACTAGGGAATAAGATAAGCTCATTCAAATAGGTACACTGAAGTCATATAAATTTCATGAGTTGATTGTGAGTCAGATAAATAGAAGGATTATATTAGTAAGGATAAGAAACAAAGCAAAAAGGACCTAGAGTAAGGAGATTGTTCGTAGTGGAATTGTTGGTCCATTTCCAAAACCTTCATTCAACATGATAAAATAAATGTTTTCTTTCATCGATGATTTTTTGAGGCATACTTGGGTGTAATTTATTAAGTATAAATTAGAGTTATTTGATCATTTTTAGGATGTCAAGGTGATTATATAAAAATAGTCAGGTAAAGCCATCAAGATTTTGTACACCAAAAATGCTGATGAGCATGTTAGTAGCCATTTTGAGCAATTATGTACATCAGAGGGGATTGAACTACAATGTATAATTATATATAGTCCTTAGTATAATGGTGTTGTAGAGAAAAAGAATAAATCCTTGAAGTAAATATCTAATTTTATGCTACACTTCAAGTCTCTTTCACCTCAATATTGGGTTGAGTCCATCAATTGTGCTTGTTATATTTAGAAATGATTTCTTCATAAAACATTGATGAAAGTCACTAATTTTTAAGGTCAGAGTGGTTAGAAACCCACAATGAATCACTTATATGTGTTTGGATATATTTCTATGGACCACATTCTTGAAATAAATGTAAGGAAATGGAATCTCAAATTCATTCTTTCATCTTCATTAGATATCGTAAAGGTGTTAAGGGATATATACTTCTCTATCCCACCACTCATGATTTATTTGTTGAAAGGAGTATTTAATTTCATGAGGCTCCATAAGAATCTACACATGACACTCCTTCCTATTCTTTGGATGAACTAGGATTTGATGATAGTTTTGATGATTCATATCCACTTGATCAACTTCCTAATGATTTAAATTCTTATTTTAGTTTTGATGATGAGAGTAGTGATGAGAATTCCCCTCCTCTTTATCTCAAAATATTTTTGGAGGATAAGGAATATCCTCCTAACTCTAAAATAACTACTCCTATTTTGGTTAATCAAACACTACAAAGTGTTTTTCAATGGGTTGGAGATCCATTAGACACCAAGTGAACCTGATCATATTTCAAAAATGTCCAACATGTTTTTATTTCATTTGATTACAATCCATAGTTTCTTTTATGATTCATTAGTTACTTTTAAATGGGATAATATTATAGAATAGGATTATAGTTCCTTTTTGTGGAACAACACTTGATATTTAGTCCCTCTTCCTAAGGGAAGAAAACTTGTTTGATGTATGTAGATCTACAAAACAAATTTTGTAGCAGATGGGTTCATAGACAAGTTCAAAGAATGTTTTGTAGTAAATAGATTTTATTAGGTACCTAACATTGAATATATTGAGAAGTTTTCCCAAGTTTCCAAAATGAACTCAATTTGACTCACCTCACCATTGCTACAACACATCATTGGGATGTTCATCAGATGGATGTGAAGAGTGCCTTTCTTCACAATGACCTCAAAGAGTAAATTTACATGGAACAACCATAAGGATTTGTGCAATATTCTTCCTTAGTTTTTAAAATTAAAAAATATATCTATGGATTCAAACAATGTCCTATAGCTTAGTATGCCAAGATGGACTCCTTTATTATTTTCGTGGGGTTCACCAGATGCCATTTTGATATAAATATCTACATCTTATAGCATGAAAATTAGCTGTTGATTCTAGTTATCTACATGGATGACCTATTGATCATAGGGATTTCTTCATCCACCATCACAATAGTGAAAACCAATTTATCTGGTAGGTTTTTAATGAATGACTTGGTTTTGTTGCACTAATTCCTCAAGATTAAAATTTATCAATTTGACTTATGTATTACTATTGAATAATCCAAGTATGATCTTGATTTTATTTCATGATTTAATATGGCTGATTGTAAGCTAACTCTAACTCATTTTCTATTTGGTGTGAAACTTGAGGTTGACTATCCATCTCCTTTGGTTGATGCTACCTCATATCGATAACTTTTTCATAGTATCATATAACTTATGCACACTAGACATTATATTTCATATGTAGTGGGCATGGTCTCCATACTCATGCAAGAACTATATGAGATGCACTCTAAATCATCTAAGTGTATTTTGGACTATATTTAGGGTACTTAGTTTTAGGATTCACTATGAAGAAGGCATCAACATTGACTTGATTATTTATAAATTTTTTGATTGGGTTGGTGATATTTATAATTATAAGTTTACTTTCATCTATAGTTTATCCCTCAATTCAATCTAATTAATTAGTAAGTGATGATTTATTTATCTTTTATTGAGATATAATATAGAGTAGATGTTAATGCTACCACTGAGGCTATTTAGATATAGGGGATTATCACAAAGTTTGACATCTAGTTTTGATAACCAACAATCATATTTTATGATAACTAAAACATAATCCACATCTTTAAGAATTTGTTCCTCCATAAAAGTACCAAGCATATCAATATTCACATGAATTTCATTTGGGAGTTCATCTATGAGCTAGTCATTGATCTCCATTACATTTAAATAATGGAGAAAATTATTGATATATTCACTGAACCCTTCACTAAGAGTATGTATCTTCATTTGTGGGCTCTTCTTGAGGTTTGGGTAGCTTTGTCTTATTCCTCTTTTAGGGGATCATATCTATGTATTTAGGTACCTCATTAGGCCTTTGTGTTAGGACCCAATTTTTTATATCCACCTAAGCTACACTTAATTGGGGTGTTAGTTGAGTATTTTTACCACTTTGTGGTTTTACCTACATGGTCTAACTAGCTTTATTAGGTTAATAATAGGTCATTAGTGTAAATTTACTTTAAGTAAGATAATTATATTGTGTAGGTAAAACCACATAATAGGAAAAATCCTACACTAACATTGAATAACTAAAATATATGGAAAATTATTTTTCCTCAAATCCATTAAAATTTTATGGTTATTGATATGATTCATCCCCATAATATTCCATCTTATGAAATTCATCTGCAATGTCTTGGGGGACCCTTAACAATCCTCATTTGTATCATGGATTTCACCCCTATGTTATTTCATTTTCAGTCTTTCTTCTATGAGTTTTTAATCAAAATAGTTACCCCACATTTTTTGAAGAACCAAGATCTAGTGATCTTTATACTCCATTTTATTTGATTGGTGTAGTGATAGTATCTTTTTTTAAATTATTTTACTACTAGTTGGTGTATGCATAATATACCTTAAATCCTATTAAGTAAATATATAATTTATTCCTCTTGAAATTTGTCCTTGTCCTTCAATATAGTAAATGGAAATAATCTCTTACACATTGAATTATTTCCTTTTTTCATTGAGCATATCACTATATCCTCTAAAGCTAATCTAGAGGCCAATTCGTAAAAGGTACCAAATCAGACCAAAACTTGCACCATTGTGTAGGGACCAATGAGACCTTTTTGATAGTATGTAAAAATTTAGAAATAGAGATATTATGTTCTTAGTGTATTTGGTCAAAGTTTTGGTCAAATTAGGTCAGCAAGTGGTCAACACTGGTCAAACTAGAAAAATTGATGATCTTGGAATGTTTCTAAACTAGTTTCATGATGTAGAGCTCATCATAAGATTTTTTTATGAATTTTTAATAGACCAATTCCAAGTTCATATGTGGAAGTTATGACTAGTCAAAGTTGTGGTCAAACATGATAAAAGTGATGATGTGGCAACATGGACCAATTAAATGATGGCACATGGAAAAAATTAGCATGAGACATGTGGATAAATTTGTAGTTGACACATGTGGCTAAGGTGAATTATAAAGGAAAAGAAAGATATTTTTAAAGATGTCTAAAATAATTTCTATGTGGGATTAAAAAACCTAAAACCTAGGCCAACTTATGGCTTATTAGTTCACCCTTTCCTTACATATTATAATTAATTAGTATTTTGATAATTATGTGGAAATCCATGAATTAAATATGTGGGATATTATCAAAATTTCATATAAAATTATAATGGGATAATATAAATCCCATAAAAAAGGGTGGAGATAAATATTAATCCCATTATTATTAAAAAAGGGATAATGTTAAATCCCACAAATAATGGTCTTAGGATAATTATGAATATTATTTAAAATTGGAAAGGATAATCATCCAAGCCCACAATTTGAAGACTTATGAACCTATATAAAGGGTTTGGAGGGGTCATTTGAAATCATAATCAAAGTGTGAAAAACAACACATAAGACTTGAGAATAATCAAGCAGAGCTGAGAGTCAGATCTACGAGCCAAAGCTAAGAGCCAGAGCTAGAGTTAAGAGTCGAGAGCCAGAGCCAAAGCTGAGAACTGAGAGTTAGAGCTAGTTTCTAAAGCCAAAGCTAGTGGCATCAAAACATTTATTTATAGATTGAGAACCCCTACTAGGGATAAGGTGATGTATAAAGAAATTTTACATCAACAATTGATTGATTCTACCTTTGAGCATGACCTAGAGATATAGCCTAGATTAGGTGAACTCTGTTAACAATTACGTGTGTTGATTTTCTTGATCTCTCTTGTAAAATTGTTATTTTAAATAAATTTTCAAGTTAAATATTAATTAATTCCATAAATTATTATTATTAAGAAAAATCAATATATGTAAGCATATTTTGCTAAAGTTTACAGATTAGGTTGGTATTAGAGGTAAGTTCATGTTGGTGTAATTGTGATTTTATGCACATTTTATGGAATATTATGGATCTAATGCTAGCTCAAGTTAAGATATTGCTAAATATTATTATCTTTATATTAATGTAATACTTAAAATCATAATAACCATAATAACAAGCTATAGAACAAAGATAGGAGTTACAGATCGAGAATCTCCAATAGAGCATTGATGCTCTACAGGTAGAACTATAAAAAGAACATCGTCAAAAGAAGCAAATGCAAGTGGAGTCAAAAGTATGTGGTTACTACTCCAAATAAGGTCAAATTATGGATCAATGATGGAATCTACACATTCACAAAGCTCTAGCCTGGTACCAATAGAGATCTAAATCAAAGGGGAAAGCACCTGTCAGAGAATCTTTAAAGTTGAGTTCTCTTAGGCATCAAATGATAGGTGAAAGATTCCTCTGAGAGATGTTGCCAAGTCAGGTACAAAATATTATACTACATTTAGAAAATGAAATAAATGAAATAAATGAAATCAATTCTTCTGATTATAATAAGAATGTTAGGGATACTTTGTGTTATAACTCTATACATTCATCAATTAATTGTGTTGATACATTTCAGAATTACACAAAGGGAATAGGTTCTAAGCTACTAGCTAAAATGGGATTTAATAGAAAGGGCCTTAGCATTAATGGTCAAGGAATTATCTAACCTATCCAAGTTATGAAGAGACCACTTTTCACAAGATTAGGATATGGAAATGAAGGACAATCTTCCCAAGAAGTTGAGATAAAGAGTTACTCAAGAAGTAAGTCAGAACACCCTAAAGAGTTGAAGGAAGCATTATTAGAAGATGAAGTAGTTAAATCTGATGAGACATTTTTAGATGACTTATCAATGTATGAAAAAAAATAAGTAATCAAATGTATCTTATAATTATGCCTTTGAAATCCCTATAAGGATGTTTAAGAGACTTGTCAAGAATAAGATTGATAAAACAAAATTACCTAAAGAAGACATGAAGTTTGGCCTTTACTTCAATGCTAAGGGGGAAATGTTGAAATAAGATAATCAAATTTATCCATAACCTCATGCAAAGGTCATAAATGTATCTTCAGTCAAGTAGAAGATAGAACCTCATCAAGCAGAACCTGAGACAATAATAATCAAGGAGATGACAGTCAAGGATAAGCTGATAATGTAGAATTTATTACCTTGGAGAGGTAAACAACATTTTTTCAAAAGAATAATTGTTAAGCATTCTGAGATAGATGTTATCTTTGATAAAAATTATTAAATAAATATGATTTCTAAAGATGTTATAGAAACTCTAGGTTTGGAAACTAAGCCACATCTCAAACCATATTCATTGGATAAGATAGATGATGGTAATAATGTACATGTAAGTAGAACATGTAAACTAGGGTTTGTAATTACCTCCAATTTTTTAGATCAAGTTGAGTTAGATTTTTTTTCACTCCATTTTAATGGTATTGTCATAGGAGAACCATATTTGTCTCTGAGAAATTCAAATTTTTCCAAGAAGGAAAATCAATATAACATTATAAAAGATCGGATAAAATATCTTGTGTGAGCACATCGGCAATAACCATTATAGAAAACTAGTGCCTTTAGTATTATTCTACTCATATATGTTGTAGATAATAAAACTACAGGGAAACATGGAAATTCCATCATGAAAAGCATCAGGAACAACCCAAAATATAGATTATATATTTTAATCTGTATGTTTCAGTATGTGCAAATATCTATGCATGTTTGTAAGACCTGAGTATAGGCATTATTTATAAATGCATAAGACCCAAGTATGGGCAATGTTTGTAATAATTATGTACAATTACAATGTTTGTAAGGACCTACGAAGGGCAACATTTATAAACTGTGTTGTTATGTAAGACCCTAAGAGGGTAATTGTAAAATGGTGATTGTTATAACACTAAGTGACATGTAACATTTTCATAGTTGTCAGAGCTATGAAAATATCCTCACATGGAGTACCAGGTCTAGTACTAAATTTTTGAAGATAAAAATCCTTCTTAATGGGGAGGATTTATCTAGAGGTCAATTTGTAAAAAGTCCCAGATCAGATTGAAACCTACACCATTATGTAGGTTCCATTGAGACCTTTCTGATAGAATGTAGAACTTCATAAATAGAGCTCATATGCTCCTAATGTAGTCAATCAAAGTTTTGGTCAAATTAGGTCAATAAGTAGTCAATGCTAGTCAAACTAGAAAAATTGATAATCTTATAATGTTTCTAAACTAGTTTCATGATGTAGAGCTCATTGCAAGCTTTTCAACACATTTTGAATAGACCAATTCTAATTATGTATGTGGAAGTTATGACCAATCAAAGTTGTGGTCAAACACGGTAAAAGTGATGGCATGGCAACATGGACCAATTAAATGATGGCACATGGAAAAATTAGCATGAGACATGCGGACAAATTTTCAATTGACACATGTGGCTAAGGTGAATTATAAATGAAAAGAAAGATATTTTTAAAGATGTCTAAAATAATTTCTATGTGGGATTAAAAAAACCTACAACCTAGGCCAACTTATGGCTTATTAATTCACCCATTCCTCACATATAATAATTAATTAGTATTTTGATAATTTTGTGGAGACCCATGAATTAAATATGTGGGATATTATCAAAATTCCATATAAAATTGTAATGGGATAATACAAATCCCATGAAAAAGGGTGGAGATAAATATTAATCCCATTATTATTAAAAAAAGGGGATAATGTTAAATCCCATAAATAATGGTCTTGGGATAATTATGAATATTACTTAAAATTGGAAAGGATAATCATCCAAGCCCACCTTTTGAGGACCCATGAACCTATACAAAGGGTCTAGAGGGATCATTTGAAATCATAATCAAAGTGTGAAAAATAACACACAAGACTTGAGAATAATCAAGTAGAGCTAAGATCCATAGTCAAGAGTTGAGAGCCAAAGCTTAAAGCCAAAGCTAAGATCTAGAGCTAGAGATGAGAGCCAAAACTAAGAGATAAGATCTAGAGCAAATGGCATCAAAACATTTATTTATAGATTGAGAACCCCTACTAGGGATAAGGTGATGTATAAAGAAAATATCAATAATCGATTAGTTTCACCATTGAGCAGGACCTGGAGACGTAACCCAGATTAGGTGAACTTTGTTAACAATTGTGTGTGTTGATTTTCTTAATGTCTCTTGCAAAATTGTTTTTTTAAATAAATTTTCAAGTTATATATTAATTAATTATATAAATTATTATTATTAAGCAAAATCAATATATGTAAGCGTATTTTGCTAAAGTTTACGAATCAAAATCCTCCCTTTCAAAATATTATAGACAATGAAATTCATTATTACTAATATGATAAACTTGGGAATCACATTGAATCCCAAATTGTTGAAATAATCTAATATCACCTAGTTTAGGGGATCCAACTTATTGTGTATTGATTACCTTTTCATATTTTTTGTTTAGATGAGCCTCTAACAAAATAATTTGGTCATTTTTTCCATTTTATGGATATTTAGTAACCTTTAAGGTGTCTCCCACCATATATCCTTTATATAAACCATCATTTCCATTTCTACCTATATAAACTAAATCATTAGGATTTTCATTTATTATTATCTCCAATTTTCTTTGAAAGGTTTATGATATCATCATTTTATTCTAATATAACCTCCTTTGTTCCCTGATCATCTTTGTTCTCCATCTTTACATTTTTTTTAGGCTCAAGTGATTCCTTTTTGTTCTTTTGTCATTCTAGGTTATCAACCCTAGGCACATAAGAGAGACCTTTTTTGATATAAAATGGACATCTTCTAGTCATATGATCCCAATGATTACAACCTTCACACTTTAAGGCTGAGTTTACATAGTCAATTTTATAAAACCATTCACCTTAATGGAGTTTAAAATCACATAAGAAGGGAGTTTATAATTTATGAAATCATGCATTAACACATAACCTTGCATTCACTAACCTAGCTCTTGACTTAATTGCATCATCAAAAGTTATAAGGTACCTATTGACTAATTTGACCACAAGTCAAATTCAGTTAACCCCCTATAGTTGAAAACTTATTGTATGGGTCTAATATGGTATTATATGTGTCCCAGGGTATTCATAGGGTCAACTTTGTGCTTTAGCTTTGTCATATTTGTCTTATATAGTCATATGTCAATCTAAGGCCACTTTTGGATTCATTTACAGGACTAGTACAATTTCCATAGAGAGACAAATGTTTTGAAAGTGTATTTAAACATCCCATGTGTTAGAATATGTCAGAGGAACTATTTTAAGACTAAAAAAATGTAGGTCCAATGTCAGAATAAGAAGACCAATGAAAAAATGACATTTTCATGTGGTTTTGGGTAGTTGTACAACTTGTGCATAAGATTTAGCACATGTGAAAGGATTCAGAGTGACCCTTTAGGTCCCCTCCTAAGTTCCACATTTGATCAGCTTTAAAAATCTCAAAAATGGCATAAAACCATTCTACCTTTCCATTTCTCCCCTTTTCATGTAAAAATGGTCAACTAATTTTAGTCTAGTATGGATAGAAAGAGGTGAGTTGGATAAAATACTCTTGAGGGATGTTAACACTCCTTGTCTACTTCAAATCTGTGGTAAGAGTTTTAGGTTTGATTATTTTCCTCTATGAACCATTGCTAAGAAGGTCTTCTACTATTGTATGCCTACACATTCCCATGGCCTATATTTTTCTCCTCTGTTTAGATTGGTACATACAAACTAGGTGTTTCATGTGTTTTTAGAGAGTGTGGACATTATTATCACATGATACTCAGTAATGTTTGCACATTTTAAATTCAAATAACTGACATGAACTATCTTAGTTTTCTAGGAGGACACATTGAAGTTGTAGACCAATGTTCCACCTATTATAGGGTCATTCTCATATAAGTGCCTTTGATATGAAGGGTGGATATGATTTTTTACACTTATCCATGATGATAATTTATTCTTTGAAAGTCTATTCTCAATATTAGCATCAATTAGAGGAATAACATAGTCACATACATGTACAATTAGCTTTCCTACAAACATTCACCTATAGTCAGAAGAAAAGAAGTTTTGGATAGTCATGTTGAATAAGAGAGGATGTTTTAATGTTTGGAAAAGTCTATAAATCTAGGAGAATTAGTTTGAACTATCCAAATGGTTTGAAAATTTGGTTGTAGATATTAACTCATTGCACATAGTCTTATACCATATTTCCACCTATAGGTTTCCAACAATGATCTGTCTATAACTCTAGTAGAGGTCTGAGGGTGTTGTATGGAGATGTTTGAAAGCATCATAGACTTTTAAATAGGTCTAGGAGAATTATGAAGAATCATGGTGAGACTATCATATTTAAAACCATGCTCATAGGTGGAGAAAGTTGCTAAAGGGACACTTTACTTGAAACTCTTTGAATCACATTTTGCCCATACTTTTGATCCTTCCATGGTAGACTGTCTTGGGGTTTAGATAGCTATGGTTGTTTCTATCATGAATCCCAAGCATAGGGGTAAGGACTTAATATAAAAATAAGGTTGGTTGATTAGGAAAGAATCCTAACTTAGACAATTTTTACTTGAATAACTTGGTGAATATTATGGTAAGATGGGCTAAAATAACTAATATTGTAGTGACTTATGGTATTGAGTATAACTATGACATCCAAATATAAAAATAGCTCACATAAGTAGAGGTATCCTAATGAAACACAAGTATGTATATATAAGAACCTATAGGAGTTTTTAATTCCTATCCAATGCACATCTACAGGTATCTACAACCACCTATAGTCAAACTAACCCATGCTAAGTGTCAAGAGAGAGGTAGTTTGGATGTTGGCATAATCCTCATGAATTAAAAAAATCACAAGATGACCAGATGGGCCTCAAAATGGAACAAAAGGATAAAAAAATAAATAACTAGGCCCTGACGAGTACCTATAGGGGTCTCATTGTCTTGAAATGAGCACCTAGAGTCTACTGCAATAGATAGACTAGGCCCAATCAAGTGGAAAGAGGTGGATTGAGAAGGTTATAATTAGTTATGATGAATTTATCATGATATTATCAACTTCACAATGTTTCCACAAATTGAGCGAGGTCTTTAGACCAAATAAGTAGAGCAATGGCAAGTTTCACATCTCAGCCTATAGTCAACATAGTCCATGGACTAATGTAGATTAGTGAAAGGTGTTAGATTTGAGAATTTGATAGAGGTGTGGGGTATTGAATATGTTTTATAATACCTTCACAATGGTTATATTCACCTCATGAGATGTTTAGAATAATGGAGTAAGGTAGAGTAAGGACAAGTCTCAAATCTCACCTACAGAAATTTCTAGACCTTGCATAATCATTGGGTTGAGAAGTCTATCTTAAGGTTTTAAAAGATTTTAAGGGTATATTGGTGTGATAAAACTATGAATATTGGTATATATGGTCAATAATACCAAATTAATCTCTTAATGTCTTCAAAATGTCTGACTAGATAGGGGAGATGCCCTCTATTTTATCGTAGATAGAGGGCATTGTCAAGTAGTCTAGACTCAGATTTGGCATGAAGAGGGTAATATAGAGTGATAGGGAGTCTTAAATTCCATTAAATTATTATTTTCATAGTTTTGATAAAAGTTAAAGATTATAGAGGAGACCCTATAGTATTTAGAAACCACTTAGGGGTGGTTATGGGCAACTAAAACATAGTCATGCCTATTAGGCCTAAACTAGACCTATACCTTAATGAGATCCACCTTCACTTATAATGAAAGATAAAATATCCAATCCATTTCATGACCTTTAGGGGGAGATATAAGGTTTTTTTAAACCATTGGATTATAGGGAACTACATAGGTTGGTCAAATTTGGCCTATTTTACCTCAGACCTGTCTAGAATGCATTCAAGGGTTCAATAAGCCAATTTCAAACACTCACACTTGTATGGATTAATTTCATGGTAAAATAATGATTTGGGGAAATTTGAGGATGGTTATGAGCTCAAAATTAGTGGGATTTTTTGTGAGTTTAAATGTTTGGTTTTTATGAACAATCTCTAAGAATCAAAACATGCTAAAACCCTCCTAAACCCTTGTCAAATATTTGATCAGAAATAAATGGATGGGAATGCATTAAAAAGGTGTATTATAGATTATAAATGGTTTTGGACTTATATATTACTCTCTTAGGATCCTTTCCATCAGATTGTTTTATACCATACTTACATAGATATGGTACACAACATGTTTTTTGACAAGTTTTGATTATTTGTCTTGTGCAAAAGAAGATGAACAGGTGAGAGCTATTAGATGGGGTAAATTTAGACCTATTATAAATACATATGTCAATTTATCATCATATTTTAGCATGGAAACACTTATTCTAACTCATTCACTTTTGTAAATTTGTGGTAGATACTGAAAATGAAGAATGACTACCAAGTGAGAGGATGCTAAGTATAATTAAGGATATTTTTAAGGTATAATTCATGGAGTGTAATGAAGAGGGGTATTATAAAGGTTTTATAAAACTTATTCCTTGGATTTTGTTGATAAATTGAAGGCCATATTGATGACAAATATGAAGACAAACCTTTAAGGCTAGTGATGGTGATCATAGATGGTGAGTACAAGTGTCTAAATAATGGCTAGTAGTTAGGGATGCATATGATGAATTTTGAATCTTGTTTATAATCCCCATAAGATAGTGTATATTTTTAAAATATCCATATTTTAGTTTTGAGTAGTCAAAAGACACTTGATGATGAAGGTAGTTTTAAAAAGGAAGTTGAGAGGTCTATATGCCAGTTTTGGAGAGTTTGATGATTTAGATGGACACTTTTCAAAGAAAACCTTCCAAACCTCTATTATCCAATTAATTATCCTAAATTTTAATTGGATTTAATTCCTTGATATGTGGAATTATTACCATTTAAATTTTCTCCTCTCTCTCCTCTCACACATTCTATAAATGCAAGCCATTTCGGCTCTTATATGTTAATTCCACACCTTATATGGTAAAGCCATGATTGTTTGATATTGTAATTTGATTTTTAAATAAGATATGCAATCTGGTTTTGAGTTAAAAAACTATATTTTCTAAGTATGTGAAGTGATTTATAGTGAAAATTCAAGTGATTGATATCTATCCTTGCTTTCTCTTAATCCTTCCATATTTGATGCAAGATGTTTCCACTCTAGTAGGTTACATGAAGTGTTGTCAAGTGTATTGGTATATTTTCAAGTGTAAAACTAGCCTTAGTTTCTAAAAATGATCTTTTTTTCACTTGTCTTGAGTAGTTTCATGTATATCACCTCCATGTTTGAAATATTAATTTTAGAGAAATTTAAGATTTTGAAGCTAGTGTTGTAAGTCATGTTTCATAGTGAACTTGTATGGTAGTCATGTGGAGATATTTATATTGTATCACACCCTTAAATTATATTAATTTAATGTCTATTTATATACATTTCCATCCAATAAATCATTTAGTGTAGTTGATAAGGACTTAAGGATCAATCTAGGGAGCTAGCCCTTAAACCTAGAGGTTTACCTCTACTATAGGCAACCCATAGGCCTAGAGGTATTCCAATGTTACCTAAATCTTAGATTAGGATTGAAAAACTTCCTATAGGGTGAAATAATTGGTTGCAACAATTTTTTCATGCCTGGTGGGACTATTATCCTAAAGGCATCTTTTCAAGGTGAATGTGTGTCTTGACAACATCACAATTGCATATGGTGTCCTACTCAATATTTAGTGACTCCATTCAAGGTAATATCTAGTTGTAGACCATTGTTTTTTCATATATCTATGTTCATAATTTATGGTCCTTATTTTTTCATATTCTATTAGATTTTTCAATCCCATAAACCTATCCCTCCAACTTGAACTTCCTCTTGAAGTTCAACATCCTCAACCTATCTTGACCTTTGAAGAACAAGAGGACTTTGCAAGCAAAGAAGATCAAGAGAGTGAAAAGTAACTTTGGGAGAAAATGGCTAGTCACCATGCCTTACCATCCTTTAAAATTGAATATCCCATCCATCTCAATGCATATTATATACCCCCTAATGCTACAAAAAGTGTTCCCACATTCAATGGTGAAGGTCATGTCACTCTTGGTAAGCATATTAGGGATATTTCAAACTTATGTAGTTTTCAGAATGTCATTGAGGTCAATATTTCCATTATACTCCTTGAAATTTCCCTTAGAGGGAAAGCACTTGATTTTTATAGGACATTTATTGAAGATTATATCATAACTTGGGATGATTTTAGAGAGTTGTTGACATCAAGGTTTGAAGACAAAAGTGATCACACATCACTTATCCACCAACTCAATGTGATTCAAATATCCCCTAAAGAGATAATGCATGATTTTAATGAGATATTACAAATAAATTAGGCTAGGATTATTCCAAACATGAGACCACCTACAAGCTTTGTGTTCCCTACTTATAGAAGGGATATTGGTACTAAAATATGCATAATTTTGCAGTCCATGGGTGGTTATAACTTACCTAAAGCATAAGACCTTGCCATTAGATATGAGAATGGCATAATACAAGATATAAATTTTCCTCAAAAAGTCTCAATTCCTTTACTACCAAATAATTTTTCTCATACTCCAAATGTTTCCCAAGTTCTAAGTGAAAATACCAAGCCTATAATTGTTCCTAAGGTAGAAGATACTATTGATTGGAAAGCAAGATCTAATGCTTTCGAGGCTCAAATTAGGCAAATAAATATATAGTATGGTGTGAATTAAAACAAATATCCTTATCCTCAATAAAAAAATATGTTCCCACCTCAAAAATATGGTCAAGGTAGAGGTCAAGGACAACCTAACCTTAATAGGCCTACCAATGCATACAATCCCACTTCCACCTCCAACACAAGAAGCATAGTACCAGTTCATAGTAACTTGGTGTAAGAAAAATAATGGAAACAAGGTTAATTCATGGATGATAATGAAGGTGGGGAGAAATATATGATTTATCAAGGAGGAGTTAACCCTCAACTATGATTAGAAGAGGAAGTTCTCATGCAAGCAAATGAAGGATGACAGCCTGAAGGAATGAACTGTGAAAAATTTATAATAGAAGACACCTATGTACTAAAACAAGGTAATTAAATTGAATAAAATACTATAGAAAAGAGGAAGGAATTAGGAGATACCCATTATTTTCATACAAGTTCAAATATCCCTCTCAAAAGGTAGCAAGGTGTGACTGTAAGTATGGTAGTCCCTACAACTCCTGCACCTTATTTAAATCAGAATATTGGAAGGTTATTAAAAATAATCCAATGAATCAAGATATAAACACTTAATTTTGTTTAATGAAACATGAGAATTTAAATAATCCTACTCTAAACATTATGGATTCTTTGAAGATTTCTAAGACATCTATCTCCCTTTTGGAAGTGTTTCACATGCCTAGCCAAAAGAAAATTTTACAATAGCATCTATCTCAAATCCACATAAAAACTCAACCATAATTTCATGGTTATGTTTCCCTCAATATTTCCCCTAATCACATGTGTAACCATCTTCCAAATCTGAAAATCATCCATCTTCATTGTGGGAAACAAACTTGTTCACAACTGCATAGTAGATAGTGGGGATAGTACTTCAGTGATGCCCAGGGTTGTAGCTGATAAGTTGGGTATAAAATATGAACCATATAGTAAGTAATTTATTTAAATTGATAAGACACTTTTTAAGTTATTAGGACTAGTCAATGGTTTGAAGGTTTTATTGCATGATTTTCCTAGCTTCCCCATTCTTCAAGGTATAATAATGGTTGACTTGTCTGCTCACTTTTGTATCTTCCTCTCAAGGGATTTCATAACCAAGATAATTAGCTACCTCTAAGATGATTGGTATTTATTGGCCTTCAGGATAGGGTATGGAGCAAAGGTAATAATTATAACTTAACCACTAACTTAATTTCATATTAAGCCCTATGTGAAAGAAAACTCTAATTTGAATTATGTCATAAATGATCATAGGGAATCTACTATGGATGATGGAACATATTATAAGATTTAGGGAATATATGATCTATTTATAGATGAGTATGGTGTAGACACCTATGGACATGATCCATACACTTACTTTGAGAAAAATTATCTTAGCACATACATCATACAGTAAGGATCATATGAACATTCTAAGGTAAGAATTGAACATTATTTTTCACAAGTTATTGAGCAAAATTACCTAATTCATGTGTATGATGATGATAGTTTACAAAGCATGATAGATTAATATGGTGAGAAGAACAATGGATTTCTACCTACAATTGATGAAAGAGTCCTTGAACATGATAGCCATGAAGAGTAATATGACTTATGGCAAAGGTTCCATACCATAAGTTAAGAATTTAAACAATTGAGTAAATATAATTCTTACCCTAAGCAGTGTGAACCTAATTATAAGTTTGTTAATGAACCTAATAAGTAGATTTTTTAGTTTCTTATTAAGCATGAGGTTGAGTGTCTAACAACTATCATAGGAGCTAAGATCTTGAAGGATTCAAATAAGACCAAAATAGAAGATGTTATCATTGAGGATAACTGAAGACCTAAACTTGAGTTTGAACCATTTTCACATGTGTTGGAGCAGAAAGAAGATGAACTTGATGATCCTATACTCAACTACATTATGTCTTAGAAGATAATGGAGTTGAGGTAGTTTTGATCACTCCTAATCTATATTTTTAAGAGTACCAATTAGGCATGTGATAATTACATAAAGGTGCAAGCTCAAATAATATTCTTAGAGTGTAATAAAGAGTGTATTTGAAATATCCAAGTAGCACACTTTTAGATAGAAGAAGATCAAAGGATGGTAAGCCATTTAACCATAAACATGATCAAGTATTTGTTGAAAAGAATGTTCCAAATGATAGGTTACTTTTATGGAGAATAAAGGATGCAAGAGGTTCCATATTCAACCCCATTTGAAGCATGGTAAATTTTTCTTCATCTCAAGAGTTTGAGTTATTGTACATACTAAGATAGGTGTGTGTCTTTTCTTGTGTTGTGTGTGTTTTACCCAAGTGTTATTGAGAACACATATGTGTTTGCTTAGGTGTGTTGTATTGTGATTTTTTTTATTTTTTTTGGTGTGGTTTCAAGGTAAATTAAGTGTCATATATATGCATAGGTGACTCCATATCCCAATGGATAGGAGTAGGTTACTGGTATTTGGCATAGTTGGCTTGCCACCCCTAGGAAATTGCTAAAAATGTTGACTAATTTGATCAAAAGTCAAATTGTGTCAAACCTTATCATTTAATTTTTTTTATAATGGTATTATAGGGTCTTGTATGTGTCCCATAGTCTTAATATGGTCAATATTTTGCTTTATCCTTGTCATATTTGTCTTACATGGTCTTATGCCATTCTAAGGCTATTTTTAGGATCATTTATGGGACTAGTATGGTTTCCATAGAGAGAAAAATGTCTAAAAGTGTAATTAAACATCCCATGTGTTATAATATTTTATAATAACTATTTTAGGATTTAAAAAATGTAGGTGCAATGTCAGAACAAGAAGATCAATGAAAATATGGAAGTTTCATGTGGTTTTTGTCAATTGTATAGCTTGTATATAATATTTTCACATGTGGAAGGCTTAAAAGTTACCCTTAATTTCCCCTTAACTTAGTTCCATGATTAATAATATTTTAAAATCTTTAAAATGGCATAAAACCATCCTACCTTTCCATCGCTCCCCTTTGCATGCAAGAATGGTCAATTAGTTTCAGTCTAGTACAAACAATAGGAGGTGAGTTAGATAAAATGATCTTGAGGGATGTTAAAAATACTTGTATAGTTTAAATCCATGTCAATAATTTTAGGTTTGGTTTCTTTTCCTCTATGAACCATTGATAAGAAGGTTAGCTACTATTTTATGCCTTCACATTCCCATAACTTATATTTTTTTCTCTATTTGGATTTGTCTGTACAAACTAGGTGTTAAACATGTTTTTATCATGTATAAAATATTCTCACATGGTCCTAAGTCATGTTTTCACATCTATAAGTCAAATAAATGACATGAACTATCTTAGTTTGTTAAAAGGACATCATTGAAGTTGCAGACTAGTGTTCCACCTATTGTAGGGTCATTCTCATATAAGTGCCTTTAGGACAAAGGTGGGATATGATGTTTTCAACTTCCCCATAATGATCGATTATTATTTTAAAGTATAGTATAAACACTAAAATTTATTAGAGGAATAAATAGTCACATACATGTATAATCAACTTTCCTGCAAACACTCACCTACAATCAAAAGAAAAAAGTTTTGGATAGTCATGTTAAGTAAGAAAGGAAGTTTAAAAGTTTTGAGAAGTCTCCCAAACTATGAGAATAAATTTGAACTATCCAAATGGTTTGAAAAGTTGGTTGTAGAGACTAAATTAGTGCACATAGTCTTGTAGCATATCTCCACCTACAAGTTTCTAATAATGATCTAACTATGATTCCAACATAGGTTTGAGGGTGTTGTATGAAGATCTTTGAAAGCATTTTAAACCTTTGAATAGGTCTAAAAGGATAGATAATCATCATGGTAATAATATTATATTCATATAAACCTAAAACCATGCTCATATGTGGATAAATTTTCTAAAGGGACACTTTACCTTAAACTCTCCAAATCACATTTTGCCCATACTTTTGATCCTACCATGATAAAATGTCTTAGGGTTTAGAAATGTCTAGTTATTTATATCATGAATACAAGGCATAGGGGTAAGTACTTAACAAAAAAACATGGTTGGTTGATTAGGAAAGAATGAGGGTGGAATGGTCCCTAACTTAGAAATTTTTGACTTGAAAAACTCAGTGAATATTGTGGTAAGATGGGCTAAAACAACTAACCTTGCAGTGACTTATAGTATTGAGTGAGACTATGGTATCTAAATATGAGAAGAGATAATATAATTGGATGGTAGCCTATTGAAACATAATTAATGTATAAATGATCACCTATAAGGTTTTTTTTATTCATATCTAATGCACATCTACAAGTATCTACAATCACTTATAGTCAAACTAACCCATGATAAGTGTCAAAAGAGAGGTAGTTTGGATGTTGGCATATTCCTCAAGAATGATATGAATAAAAACAACCATGAGATGAAAAAATGGACCTTAATACGGAACCAAAGGAAAAAAATTAGTAACTAGGCCCTAATGAGTCCCTACAGGGGTCTCATTTTCTTTAAATGAGTACCTTTTATCTACTACAGTAGACAAACTAGGCCTAGTCAAGTGGAGAAAGGTGGATTGAGAAGGTTATAATGAGTGATGATGAATTTATAATGATAGGATCACCTTAATAATGTTTTAATAAATTGAGTGAGGTTCTTTGACCAAAGAATTAGAGCAAGGGAAAGTTTCACACCTCAACCTATAGTCAACATAGTCCATGGACCATTGTAGGCTAGTGAAAGGTGTGAGTTTTGAGAAATTGGTAGAGGTGTGGGGTGTTTAATATGTTTGATAATACCTTAATTTTTTTATATTCACCTCACGTGATTCTTAGATCAAGGGAATAGGTCAGAGTAAGGATAAGTCTTAGACCTCACCTATACGTAGTTCTAGACCCTATATAGTCAGTGGGTTTGAGAAGTTTATCTTGAGGTTTTCAAATATTTTAATGGTATATTTGTTTGATCCAAATATGAAACTTGGTAAAAATAGTCACTAATACCTAATTAATCCCTCCATGTATTAAAAATGGTTGAGAAGATAGGGTAGATGCCCTCTGTTCTATCTCAGACAAAGGGCACTCCAAGGTAGTGTAGACTGTAGATTTGGCATGAAGAGGGTAAGAGAGTGTGATATGGAGTATTAAAGTCAATTGGATGATGATTTGCATAGTGGGAATGAAAGTTAAAGAGCATAGAGGAGATTTTTTAGTCTTTAAAAACCACTTAGGGGTGCTTATGGCTAATTAAAGCATAGTCATGCCTATTAGGCCTAAACTAGACCTATACCATAATGAGGTTCACCATCAATTATAAGGAAATATAATCTCTCAAATATATTTTATGACCTTAAATGGGATGTATATGTTTTTTTTAAACCATTGGCTTGTAGGGTAACTACACAGGTTGGTCAAATTTGGCCTATTTTACCTCAGACTTATCTAGAATGCACTCAAAGGCTCAGTAGGCCAATTTCAAATAATCACACTTGTATGGATTGATTTAATGGTAACATAAGGAGCTGGGGACATTTTAGGAGGGTCATAAGCTTAACTCACTTGGATTTTTTGGGAGTTTCAACATTTGGTTTTTATGAACAATCCCTAAGAACTAAAACATGTTAAAACCCTCCTAAACCCTTTTCAAAGACTTTATTAGAAAGATATGGATGGGAATGCATTCAAAAAATTTATTTTAAACTATAAATGGTTTTTTACTTGTATATAATTCTATAACTCTCCTTCCCATTAGATTGGTTTGTACCTTACTTGTATGGACATGATACAAAACAAGTTTTTTTGGTAAGTTTTGATTATTTTGTAGGTACAGAAGAAGATGAGCATGTGAGAAATATTGGATGGGGTCAATTAAGAAATATTAAAAATCTATATGTCCATTTATAATGTTTGGCATGTAAAAACTTATGCTAACTCATCCACTTCAGGCAATCTATGGTAGATAGTGAAAATGAAGAATGACTACCAAGTGAGAGGATGATAAGTCTAATTAGAGATCATTTTAAATATAATTCATGTATTTCAAGGTATATGGGTATTATAAGGGTTTATTAACACCTCTTCCTTGTATTTTATTTGGAAACTAAAGGCCATCTTGATGACAAACGTGAAGATAGACCTATAAGGCTAGTGATGGTGACTAAAAATGGTGAGTACAAGTATCCATAAGATGGATAGAAATTAGGGATGCATATGATGACTATTGAAGCTTGTTTCTAACCCACATAATATATTTAACATGTTTCAACTCTCTCTATTCTGGTTTTGAGTAGTCAAAATATGCTTCATGATGAAGGTAGTTTTAAGAAGGTAGCTGAGAGGTCTATATGCCAATTTTTGAGAGTTTGATGCTTCAGATGGATACTTATCCAAGAATAACTTCAAAAGATTTATTATACACTTCATTCCCCTATAATGTATCTATTTTTCATGCATTTACATGTGGCATTATGACCCTTGAACTTATCTTCTCTCTCTCCTCTCACACATTCTATAAATGCAAGCCATTTTGGCTCTTATATGTTAATTCCACACTTGATATAGAAAATCCCTACTATTTTGATATTATAATTTTCCTTTTAAATAAGATATTAAATCTATTTTTGAGTTAAAAAACTATCTTTTCTAAGTATGTGAAGTGATGTATAGTGAAAAGTCAAGTGATTGATATTTATCCTTGCTTTCTCTCAATCCTTCCATATTTGATGCAAGTTGTTTCCACTCTAGCAGGTCACATGAAGTTTTTTCAAGTGTATTGTTATATTTTAAAGTGTAAAATAATCCTTAGTGTCTACAAATGGTCTCTAGTTCACTTAGCTTGAGTAGTTTCATGCATATCACCTCCATGTTTGAAATACTAATGTTATAGCAATTCAAGATTTTGAAGATAGTGTTGTAAGTCATGTTTCATAGTGAAATTATATGGTAGTTTTGAGGTCAACATACCCCCATTTATAAAAAAATGGGGATCCTTGTTTTAAATTATGTAAATTTATACCTTAAAATTTAAAATTTAGCATCCATTAAAAGAGTAGTGGATAAAAATAGAGCATTTAAAAATGTAGCATGAAAAAAGTAGTGAGGATAAAACATCATAAGGAAAAAATGTAGCAAAGAAAAAACATTATAGGAACAAAATATAGTAAAGGATGCACTCACATAAAGATAACACAACTTTTAACTAAAGGTCCAAACTCACAAAATCATATTTTCTTCTATTATTTTGCTTGTAAATTTGGTGCAATACTTTTTCACCATGAAATGTTAACTAAAATCACCAAAATGAACTAGAAAAAAAATAAACATTGTGATAATCACTAAAATGTCCAAATTATGGTCTTTGTAACATTTTTGTGACATTACCAATACCACTACATTTTTCCTCACTATTTTTTGTCCTCACAATGGTTTTGTCATACTACATTTGTTTCATACTAGGTTTTTACCATTAAATTTTTTACCGCTATGTTTTTGTCCTCTATGTTATCACATAGAGCCAAAAAATCACTTGATCAGAGCACCACTAGCATGTTTGCACATTATCTTTATTTGAAGATCATTTTTAACTAGTTTGGTTAGCATATTTGTTCATTACTCTAGTTTGATCTTATTTAAATATTCTAATAGTGGATCTTTATGTTTTAGGTTACAAGGTTAACATTGTCCATTTAGAATGGACAATGTCTAGGTTTCATGGTTTAATATTAATTTGGTCTTTTACTAGCCTCTGGTCTCTTGATAATCAAATCAAATCCATGTTTAACTTTATTGAAACCCTTATTCCAATTTCCATATCTCAAGACCTTTTGTATTAAATTCAAATTTACATGACAACAATTTTCATGAAAATAATTAATTGAGCCATATACTTAGTTTAATTTTCTATCCTAAGGCTTAGTAATGTTTATCAACATGACCAAACCTTAATCTAAAAAAATTACACTTGGTCCTTTATGTCCTAAATCCCCTTATCCTTTTATCTTCATGTGGTCTAACTAATGCATGGTCCCTTTTATCATGTTCCAAACTAAGCCTAAAAGCCTTATCCTAAGAGTTCTAATAATATTTATTAATACAATGAAAACCCTAGGCTAAAACTTTATGGCATGTCTTTTATCATTTGTGGGGTCCCCTTTATTATGTTTTAGAACTTAGCCTAAAAAATTTATCCTAAGGTTTTATTGTGTTTATCAACATGAATAAAACTTTAGTCTAAAAAATTTAACTTAAATTCCATATATTCCCTAAGCTTGATTTAGTTTTATTTTATTGACCAAAAGATCAATGGTACACATTTGCTTAAGTAATATTGATCTAATGCTGCATGTTAAGTCAATAATTCAATAGAGACCCAAAATAAGTAAGAAGGTGACAAGTTTTTCCATCATGGGAACCCTACTAAAGATATAGAGGTATGCAATAAAAGATGATCCGATGGAGTGTGATTGATTAGCCAAAGATGATCCGATGGTGCAAGATCAAAGTTGAAAATTTAAAAGACCCCAAGATAAGTGGGAAGGTGACAAGTGTCACAATTTCAATAAAATAACATTGATTAGCTAATAACATTCCAACACTCATATCAAAATCTGATGGAGCACATTGATCTAGCTAAACAAGATCTAATGGTGCGTGATGAAGGTTGAAAAGTCAAAAGACTTAAGAAAAAATGTAGGGATAAAAAGTGGCATTACCATAAGCCAAAAATTAAAGCTCAAGCATCTTTCAAATATTTATAGTACGTGGATGAGCATGCATATTTTGATCAATGGTCCAGGGAACAAGGGACATAATTTAGTAGATCAACATCAATGGAGTGCATTCATTTGAGCAAAGATAATCCAATGGTACAAGATCAACATTGACATTTAAAAAAAAGCTTAGAATGAATGTGTAAGTGATAATTGTGACAACCATGGGGATTATAACCAAGCATCCATTGGCATTTGATTTCTCAGATCAAGATCAATGAACCACATTAATCCATGCAAATAGATCCAATAGTGCGAGACAAGGAAATTTTTTCAAAGGGTCTAGAACCAATAAAATATTGACATGTGTCTAAAAGTGAAAAATATTCATATTTTAAATATTAATGATCAGGATGTCATGGTGATGCCATACCAAATACACATAATCATAATATGTTAAGTTGAAGATTTTATTGATCTGAGAAAGGCAAAGGTATAAATACATAATCCAATTGAGATCTAAAGCATGAAACTTGTAAATTGAATTAGTTGTCACCATTAAAGAACTAAAAATACCTTCAAAAAAACCCTATAAAGTATGAGAATCCTAATTCAACCTTGTGCTCATTGTGAACAAGCTAGGGAAAGTTGAATTATCACCTGTGCAAGAAAAATTCAATCTAAAATTGAAGCAAAATCTACTAATAAGCAATTTAGAGAAATTCACAACCATGGTAGCCCATAAAAGTGTTTCTAGATATGATGTGGATCCTTATCTAACTTTAAATTTATAAGGAAGAGTTTTCAAGGACATACAGTTTGATGCCACAGTGCTAAACATAGGGGACAATAATTGGTCAGGCTTATTTTGGACCATTGAGAACTAGTAGCCCATCATAAGAGAGGAGGAGAATAATATGTCTATAAAGAGGATATAATATGACATAGTCACCATATATATGATAGGTCTACATTATTTAGTAGCTAAACCCAAGGTACTACACTACATAGATATCCTTGCTCTAATTTTTAAAGATGGCAAAATAGATAAGGGAATGATTATTTATGAGGGTAGTTTTAGGAAGATTGCTTACATTTCTCCTATAGATTTTGAGAACTATTATAAACTTTTTAAACCCCAAGTAAATTTAACCATAATCAATAAATGGGCCAAAAGAAAATGATTTTAAGAGCACCCTTGCCCTATAGCTATATTCTGGGAATCAAGCGTTTTCAAAAATCTATAGCAACATGCCCATTGGTCAATTCAGACTTGGAATAAGGATAATCATGATAATGATTAATATTTTATGTGGGATCCAACCACCAAATATGTTGACAAAATTTGGTTCCCCTTAGTCTATTTCATGATTGATAAATATGTCACCCCTCTTGGTGAAGTAATTAACACCTATTTTAGTAGATAGTTTTTTGCAATCAAGAAGAAGAGTAGGACTCAATTCCACATGATGTTATACCTTCTTGATGTCCTTATTGCTACAACCAAGATTATAAACCTTAGGTAATGGTCACCTGATAAGACATAAATTTTCTCATAGTAATACTCTAAGTTACATATCTTTAAATGTAGGGATCACACCAAATTTATATGTGATTGTGTCTATCCTACCCTTAATGAGGCCATCAAAGGGAGACAAATGATGAGGATTAACCTAATAAATAATAATATTGAATCCATGGGGGATATATGGATATATCCATATTGTACAATCATTAAGATTAAAGGTACACAATGCACCCCACTTGGGCTACCTGTCCATGTACCAATCAAATTAGAAGAACAATGTCATGTCCCCTTTTTAGTTGACATGTGCAGAGTAGATGATTAGCCTATTATGCGACCCTCGTAGGCTGATGAGATGGATAGAGGGTCTTGATGGAGCTGGGCTTGGCTGCCGTTTGGGCTCTTTCGGACATGAATTAAAGGAGATATTAATATTTGATTGATTTAATCAAATATTAATTATTTGGTCCAATTTTAATTAATTATTAATTATTAATTAATTATTAATTAGTTATTATTGGGTCTAATTTTAGGATCCTCATTCTAATTTAAGAATTGGTCTAATTTTAAGACCCTAGTTCTAAATTAAGGAAGCCCCAGTCTAATTTAAGGGAATCTAATTTTAGCAAGCACACCTTTGGAGGTGTATAAGAATCTCTCATGAGAGAAAGTTTGTATCCATGCTTATTATTTGATATTGATTCTTGTTAAGAAATTCTTCTGTGAAGACTGAGCCAAGGGTTCCAGGATTCCAATTGCAGTGAAGAACGTCAACTCTTCATTGTGTGCGATTCAGAGGTTGTGAAAGATCAGCCGATCTATTACCGAATTGAGAGATAACTTCACCCAGAAGTTATCATAGTATTACAGGTATTTGAGAGATAACTTCACTTAGAAGCTATCATAAGGGTTTACAGGTATTTTCTTTATTTTGGGTTTTTGATTCAAGAATTATCCAGATATATATCTTTTGTGTCAGCCCATAATTCTACAGATCAGGATCAGGCATACAGGGTGTGTTATATCAGCGGCTGTACGAATTCCGTACAGATCCGTACGAATCTACAGGAAGTTCAGGTACCGACATCGGCGAACAGAGACTTACAGAGACCGACATCGGTTGACTCATCACCGATGTCGGCAAGGGGACCACTACAGGTCGACCGATGATGGCAGTATAACCGACGTCGGTGACTGTGTTTTTTACACAGCAGGTCGAGACGTGCCAGATTCAACCCAGTTCGCGGAATATTCAGGGTATAAGGCTGAACTTTCGATATTCTTTGTATACTTGACAGAGGATCTCTATTGTAAGCTTATGAGCAGATAAATAAGAAATTATATTGTGATCTATTCATCTATTTGAAGATATTTTACAGAAATTTAGATAAGCAATTTGGAGCTTTTATTTTGATATTCGAAGGGATATTACAGTGGTATCAGAGCTTTTTTATTGCTATATATCAGAGTTGTGTAGAGACAAAAGGAGCCCCTAAGTAAGGGACATCACAGTGGTATCAGAGCTAAATCCTGCCATCCTGAGGGTTTGACAGATCTTATGCAGCCACAAGGGTTGGGACCACACGGGTATTTCACGCGCAGTAAAGCTTTGCTTGAAGGTACTCAAGTTTTAGAACAACCGTCGGAAGACATGGGTGACGATATTGGTAGGGCCCGTATTCCTCACCATCCGAGAGATCAAGATGATCCAGAGGTTTTACTTGCTCTTAGAGAACTACGAGAAGGACAAAGGCAGAATAACCAGGTATTACAGCAGTTGGCAGCAGCACTACCGAGATTGGGTACTCCGAGGAGACATTCCCCACACCGTGAAGATGTCAGGAGTGATGCAAGATCATAGAGAGGCCATGGGACTATTTCTCATACAGTGAATAGGCCTACTAGGCCTATCTTTGTGAGACAGGAAGTAGAGGAGGTGATAGCAGGTGAAGAGCATGAGGAGGAATTTATAGACACATTTAGGGCAGCAACTGACGAGTGGGAGTTATTACCGCCTGTGGTCAAGGAGATGATTACTTTTGACCGATTCCTCACACAAAGGAAAGAACATTATCGAGGTCGACAGAATGGGAGAGCAAGGCCCCAGAATAATGATTTGAAGCAGGCTACGAGCAGGCTCACACTAGCGACATTTGACGGTAGTGGTAAGGTGATAGCACAGGCCTGGGTTAGTAAGCTGGATACATTTCTCACATTGCGACCGATGGGTGAGGAAGATGCTATCAGATATGTGACACTACATCTTGAGGGAGTAGCTCATGATTGGTGGCACCACGGGATGGTGACACTCCATCATGATCAGATCACATCTTACCAGGTGTTTGTGGACAGGTTAGTGGAGCGTTTTGACAGGAGGGATCCAGAGTCCTATTTTCGAGAGTTGGCACAGTTGCACCAAAGCGACAGTCTAGAGTCTTACATTGGTGACTTCCAAAATTTATCAGTTATGGTTCCTGACATTTTAGAGAGACGACTAGTAGTACTCTTCATGGAGGGCTTGACAAAACCATTGAGAGGTTGGATCAAAGGCTTTGATCCTCCTTCCTTACAGGAAGCTATGAAGAAGGCGCGCAGTATGGAGATGGTAGCCCCATCAAGTAGATCTAACTCCAGAGGTACTTCTTCATCTAGAGACCATAAGCACTCCAACGGGGATACAGAGAGACCGGATTTTAACATAGATAAATCCAGGGTTAAAAATGATTCAAAAGCCAATCCAGCAGCACCACCTTTGGATCGTGAGGTGCTTAATGATCTACACAGGAAGAAGCTTTGCTTTTACTGCAAAGGTCCATATGATATCCATCATGATTGCCCTTTGAGGCCTAAGGGCAAAGCAAATCGTGTGATGTGGGTGTATTATGAGGATGCAAAATCAGAAGATTCTGAACAACAGGATAGTTCTGAGGAGGCAGAGGCTTCAGAACCTAAGGCAGAGGCAGATTTAGAACTTCATATACAGGAGGCACGCCTATCCAGCATTCAGTCGGATGAGTCATTCAGACTCCGTAGAGTTTTGGCAGGGCAGAAGGTTACCACCCTTCTTGATACAGGAGCCACACATAATTTCATAGATGCTACATTTGTGGAGAAGCGTGGACTCACTACCGAAGATTTTGAGGGAATTAGAGTTAAGGTAGCCGATGGTCACACTCTTAGGTGTGAGCGCATGATTAGAGACCTCCCATTGTGCTTGAACAACTATGAGTTCAAGGCTAATTATTTTGTAGTGAACATGGGGGACATAGAATTAGTCTTGGGTATGAAGTGGCTTCATTCATTTGAGGAAGTTACTCTTCATCTCAAAGATATGGAGGTTCGTTTTCAGGTTGATGGGAAAACACATATTCTTAAGGCAATACGGGGCAGCAACTTCAAGCATATGTTTTTTCATCGGATGGAGATGCCTATACTACATGACATGATAGAGTGCGATGATGAGTGCACATTGGCACCAACACAGGAGAGATATGAGGACGAGCTTTGTCTTGAGGTGAGTTCAGTTCAAGAGTTAGCACATGTGGTAGAGGCTCAGCTTTCTTTTGCAGGTGGGTCACATGTTGATGATGATATGCGTACAGGGGACAGAGGTGATGTGATGCTATTGGATGAGAGTGGTGATGGATAGGGCCTGGAGTTTGTGTTGGTTGATAGCACTGTAGATCGAGACTTCATTTGGGATCCGGGTATTCAGCGATTGCTTGAGGGCAAGCAATTTTAGGAGGGGCGAATTGTCATGTCCCCTTTTTAGTTGACATGTGCAGAGTAGATGATTAGCCTATTATGCGACCCTCGTAGGCTGATGAGATGGATAGAGGGTCTTGATGGAGCTGGGCTTGGCTGCTGTTTGGGCTCTTTCGGACATGAATTAAAGGAGATATTAATATTTGATTGATTTAATCAAATATTAATTATTTGGTCCAATTTTAATTAATTATTAATTATTAATTAATAATTAAATATTAATTATTAATTATTAATTAATTAGTTATTATTGGGTCTAATTTTAGGATCCTCATTCTAATTTAAGAATTGGTCTAATTTTAAGACCCTAGTTCTAAATTAAGGAAGCCCCAGTCTAATTTAAGGGAATCTAATTTTAGCAAGCACACCTTTGGAGGTGTATAAGAATCTCTCATGAGAGAGAGTTTGTATCCATGCTTATTATTTGATATTGATTCTTGTTAAGAAATTCTTCTGTGAAGACTGAGCCAAGGGTTCCAGGATTCCAATTGCAGTGAAGAACGTCAACTCTTCATTGTGTGCGATTCAGAGGTTGTGAAAGATCAGCCGATCTATTGCCGAATTGAGAGATAACTTCACCCAGAAGTTATCATAGTATTACAGGTATTTGAGAGATAACTTCACTCAGAAGCTATCACAAGGGTTTACAGGTATTTTCTTTATTTTGGGTTTTTGATTCAAGAATTATCCAGATATAGATCTTTTGTGTCAGCCCATAATTCTACAGATCAGGATCAGGCATACAGGGTGTGTTATATCAGTGGCCGTACGAATTCTGTACAGATCCATACGAATCTACAAGAAGTTCAGGTACCGACATCGGCGAACAGAGACTTACAGAGACCGACATCGGTCGACTCATCACCGACGTCGGCAAGGGGACCACTACAGGTCGACCGACGACGGCAGTATAACCGACGTCGGCGACTGTGTTTTTTACACAGCAGGCCGAGACGTGCCAGATTCAACCCAGTTCGCAGAATATTCAGGCTATAAGGCCAAACTTTCGATATTCTTTGTATACTTGACAGAGGATCTCTATTGTAAGCTTATGAGCAGATAAATAAGAAATTATATTATGATCTATTCATCTATTTGAAGATATTTTGTAGAAATTTAGATAAGCAATTTGGAGCTTTTGTTTTGATATTCGAAGGGATATTACAGTGGTATCAGAGCTTTTTTATTGCTATATATCAGAGTTGTGTAGAGACAAAAGGAGCCCCTAAGTAAGGGACATCACAAACAAGAAGTAGATTATCAAATATGCAATGGAAAAGACCAATCAAATTAGAATAATGAGAAGTAGATTATCAAATATTCCATGGAAAAGATGATATTTTCAAGACCAAAATGAAGGGTCTGCTTCACACCCCCCCCATAAACATTGGTAGGATTGTCTTTGCACAATAGGATAATATTGAAGTTTTTTCTAAACATAAGACATATTTCAATTTATAAATTGTTGAGCTAAGGTAGTGGGACCCCTATGGGAGATTCAAGGAGTAATTTAAATCAAAAGGGATGTTGAATATGTATTATGAACACTAGAATTGTCCTTTTGACCCCATGTACAAAAAATCATCTTTATTCTCTAAAGTCACAAGATTGAAGAAACATAACATTAATCAAGAATCTAGGATGCTAAGGGAGCACAAGGGAGGTGATGATAAATGAAAATTTGGGTTGAGGTAGTACCATTCATTGAGTGGTGCACCTTATAGGCCTCTACCAGCTCAATTAGTCAATGCCAAAATAGAGACACAAGTTGAACATAAGCCAAAAAAAGAAGTCCTAATGAAATTGCATCTTCTTTAGCCTAAGTAGAGAAATAAGGATCACTAATAAAAGAGGTTCATATGGTAGAATTAGACCCTACAGAGATAATTAAAGATGTTTTTAAAATTTTGTCACTAGCTTATGAATTAGATGATGAAGAGATGTAAGAAATAAAAAAGAAAAAGGGAAGCAAGTGTTGGATCTAGTTCTTGTGGATCCTTCCAAAAGAAAGGCTAAGATGGTCATGGTTATAATGAAAAACAAGAATCATTGGGTGAATTTTAATCATCTTTTGAGTGAATTCAACCTCTTTAGGGAATAAAATTTGATTCATGATCTAATCATTCTATAATGGTTCATCTATGGTGAATTTTAAAAAGCACCTACTATACAACACCCTTGGGAAATGATGAAGGCCATCAATATCCTAGTGCATGAGGAGGTCAAGACATGGATCTTGGCTCTTTAAAATGAATATGAAATAATGATAGATGTTCTAGGAGAGCTAATTAGAACACAAGTTGAGATTATAACTCCTAAAATGACTCAATCATCAGTTGGTGTCAAGTTTGACACAAAAACTAATAGCTTGTAAAGGATCATAGAGAATAAAGCCATAGTTGGTGGAGAGGACTTTAATTTCCAAATTATAGAACCTTTTTTTGGTTTGACTCTAGTGACAAGGAAAAATCTAGGTGAAAACCTAATCTTTGAGGAAAATATTCTTCAATTGGCTTAGGCATAGTTAGAGTAATTACAAATATCTATTAAGGGCATAATGTAGTAAATAAAGATTTGAAGGGAACAACTATCTTATCAATCCCAGAGGACAAGTTAGAATAATTTAAGGACACCATGGATGATCTTTTTAGTTCCTTAAAATCAATTAGGGTCAAACAAGATGCAGTGAATAAACAAAGTACAATGGCTATAGGAAAAGTTGGCCAATTTTAAGCTTCAAGTTATCAAGTGAAAGATTTGATCAATGCCTTGACCAAGAACCAAATCCTTGAATTTATAAAAATTAGTCTAGCCCACTTAAATATGAATATATCTATATTAGTGGATAAAATTAAAGGCTTGAGTAATTGATCCAAATAAATAGAGGACATTACTAAGGATAATAAATAATAGGAAGATAAGGTGTTGTACATATTGTATAACTTGATCAAAAATCCCACCACACTTAGTCCATTGGGCCTTATCACTGATGAGGAGTTCAAGCACAAAATTACTTAATTTATAAAGTAAGTGAGAAATCAAGGACAAGGGAAGATAACAACTGATAACAAGAAGATCATGGGCTTACTATTGTCATTTGAGGAGAAGGTAGGAGATGTCAAAAATATCACACAATCATTGAAAAGAAATGAATAGGATCTTAGGTGCCTAGAATATCAAGAAAGAGAACTCTTCATGAGACCTATTTTCAACCTCTAGATAATTAATGAACAAGCTTATAGGATGAAGATCTTGTAGGGAAGGCAAAAGACTACAATAGTACAAGGGTCTAAAAGTCAAGTTCGATGACTTAGAATATTCTATTATGTAGTAACATTGTCTAATATTTGAAAATAAAATATTATTTTGTAAAGGCATGTTTAGCTTGTAAAGCACATTTCATATGATTCAATCTATTAAAAGGTGTCATTTGTTGTAAAAAGTTATAGAAAGGATAACTATCCTATATAAATGCACAATTATAATTTGACAAGATTGGCTAATATATCTCCTTGCATTCTATAAAAGGTGTATTACCATTTGTAAAATGGGGAGTTATTTGAGCCAAAAACCATTTGTAAACTTTTGAGAAATTAATATAATCAAGGAATTCTATAAAGTTTTTCCCTATTTGCTTGTGTGAATTGCTATCATGGTTTCTCTCTCATTTGATTGGTTTAAATCTTAGAATTGAATGGTTCTTATTAATTCTAGATGTGTATCTTTAAGTCAAACATTGTTAGTTTGTGATAATTCTAGATTATTTGAAAGTTATAAGGTTTAATTTTTCTTCTTTACCTTTCTTTCATATGTTCTAATGTTGTTTTCTTGTAGGGGTGAATATTTAAAGTGAACCTAGTCCTAATTTTCACTATTTCATACTATCCCTAGATGTTTGCCTAATGTGTGGTAGGATTTCAAATTATGCTACTTCATGTCATATATTAGTTAAATTCATGTTCAAATGAAACTTGGATTTTGTCATAATATTTGGGTTAAATATCAACAACATATTTCTTCTCTACCTTACCCTTCCTTTTATTCCTTTTTATCAATCCACTTTAGATCAGTTTCATTATGAATACTCATCTTGGTTTAGATTTAGACTTAGGTTTTGAGCATAATTTATTTTAAATATCACAAATTATCTTCAAATTCAAAGATCAACTATTAGGCCATGATGTCTCCCAACCACCAATTAATATAAATTTGTGAAATAATCCACTTGTTCTACCTCTATTCCACCAAAGAGAACATGATTATCACAACCTACAACTCATGCATTGTATTCTCTAAATTTATAAATTATTAGTGTTTCTTAAACACTAATAACCACCTATGATACACTTTCAAGCATCAATAAGGAACACTTTTTGTTAGTGCTAGAAGGAGGGCCTTAGTTAAATCTTTGAAGATTTGTAACATATTTGATAATTTTGGTGAATTCCATTCAAATATTGATGTATTATTTGTATATTTGTGTTTATTTTATGATATTTATGTAAATATAATTGATATTAATGGTTTTAAACTAGTCTTTATGATTATTCAGACAAGGATAAATATTCTTTGAATATTAATGAGTAATTATGGTAAAGATAGCTTGAGATCTATGAATCTAATGAGTTTGAGGTTAGTAATTGTTTTTTTGCTCAATATTGATTAGATCTTTGAAAATTTGAGTTTATCTAAGCTTGAAACATGTACATATCACTCATGCATACATATTTTTGAGCTAATTTAGTTAAATATCGATGTCCTTTAATGTTATTTATACAAATTTGTATAAATTTACTTAATGTGCAAGTGTGATCATTGTTATTTACAAAGATAAGATTTGCACATCATATTTAAAATAGGGTTCAAAGATCTCAAGTTAGAATTACCAAAGATAAGGACCATGTCATGTTCAGAGACAAAGTTTCCCCTTCTTTCATTAGAATTTCACAGGAGAGCTAGGTGAGATAAGGGTAGGCATATAATTTCAAATTCTCAATGACCTTCACCAATTGAAGGAGCTCCTATGTTCAATCTATATCAAGATACAACTTGGATAGGTGGTTCTTAAATCAATGTGCCAAGTGTGGTACATGACCTTGTTCATAATCCTAAAAAGTATTTGCTTACTTTTAGTGCTAATGGTGTTGTAACTACTGAATAACACATTAAAAGTTTCAAAGTTTCTTTAAGACTTTTGAATGTTATTCATGAAGATGTAACATGCAGATTGTTTCCATTTAATTTAAAAGATGTTACATATGAATGGTTCTTAAACCTTCCTAAAAACTACATAGCCAATTGGAATGATTTTAATAATTAATTTATTGATTAGTTTGGCAAAATCATTAGTCCTTGTGTCCTTTACCAATAGTTTACCAAAGTTAAAAGAGATTCAAATGAGCCCATAAGAGCCTTTTATGCTAGATTCTAGAAAATGTTTATCAGAACCATAACCCCTTACAAACCTAATGAGGCTTTAGCCTTAGAAATTTAAGAGGATTCCTTAGATCCCATGACTCTTGTGTTCCTTAAAATATCTACTTTTATCATTAATACATTAGCCTTAGCTTATGCTGAAGATGTGATCATTAATGACCAAATACAACTACAAGGCAAAATGGCATTTAATATTCCCAAAATTAATCCAAATCTACCTATTCTAAATGTCATTTCCAATGCTAATAAAAACATTCCTTCCATAAATCAGCTTCTATTTCTAAACCAATTACCTTTGAATCATGCACATCCTAGCCAAAACTTAGGATTATTGAACAATGTTGGTAGTGGATCTCATCCACAAGACTAGAGAGATTTGATGCCTATATCCTATAGCAATACTCAAGTTCATAATTATAAGGCCCCCAAGAATGAGAATAATTCTATCTTAAATATGGTTTAAAATCTAAGCACTAACTTCCTTCAGTTGTAAAGGCAAGTTGACAATACTTGGGAAAGCCCTAACAAGAACTTCTCTTTCTAAAGGTTCAATAGGACTTCAAATAGATTCCTAAATAATAAAAATAATTACCAGAATAATGATTCATATGCTAATAATAATGTGCCCAACATAAATCTTATCGATATAGCTTTGCCTAATTATTGTAGAGTTTATTTTCCTTCAAAACATGGTGAATTAGATTGTCTAGAATTTTGCAATGCTTTTGAAGCTTTTCAAGAATATTTGGATACTTTTGAAGTTGTACCTAATAAAGACAATGGTGTAGGTACCTTTAGTTTTTCAAGGTCATCTAAATATTTTTATTCAACCCTCATGGTATAAACATTTTAATTCTCATTTCAAGAAGAGAATGAACCTGAGGAGATTCATGCTTCCAAAAACGTCTAAAGAAGACCTATCCTCTAAGGAATAGGAAACATAAACAACCTTTGACTACCTCAACTCCACCAAATTATTTTGATATTATTCTTGATACTACATCAAAAAGCAATATAGAGCCTCTAAAGGGAAGTACCTCTAAACCCAATGTTGATACATATAATTCTTCCAATATGAATGGATATAATATAGTGGAGAACATGAAAAAGATAAAAGATAACATTAATTTTCATGAGTTGACTTATATTATAGAATAAAGGGATTTATTTTTGAAATCTTTGTCTAAGAATCCTAGCAAACCACAAAAGGTTGCACATGCTAACATTGGAATACATAAAAGTAAGGTAGATGTTCCACCTTTCTTGATTATAGTTAGGATCTTTGGTAAGAATTTTCATAATTTTTTGGTAGACTCTAGTTGATCTACAAACATTATGCCTAAAGGTATTTGTGAATAACTTGGTTTTTAATTAAATCTGATAGAGTTGTAACTCAATCAGATGAATCAAGAGTCAAAGTAATTGGTGAATTATTTAATGTTCCTCTGTAGATCACTTATGAACCAAGGATCCAATGGTTGATTGACATCCAAGTGGTATACATCCCTAATACTTATGGGATGATTTTAGGTAGAGACTAGACAAGGGTCTTGAATGGTTATATGTTAACTAACTATTCACACATGATGTTACCTTGGAAAGGAGTTCCTAATTAGATCAAGATGGAGAAGGAGCCCAAAATTAAGCATATGATCACCAAGTACAATACAACCTCTGAGAGGGTGAATATGGTTAACTCATATTTGGGCGTCTATACTATTAACACCCTAAAGGTCTTTAAATCTAAAAATTCTCATGCTATTCTTAGATTATGGAAGCCATACTTTGATGGTGCTAGATGTAAATTAGGTTCTAGAGTAGGGGTGGTGTTAATCAATCCCGTTGGGAAGTAATATAATGCCTATTACAAAATCTAATTCCCATACATTAACAATTTTTCATAGTATTAAACACCTATTCTTGGATTATAATTTTCAATCAAATAAAAGGTCAAAGAATTTTTTTTTTTGTGATTCAGAACTAGTAGTTAATCAAGTCAACAGTAGATATCAATGTAAATTATCATATCTTAAGAAGTATAAATTTAGAGTGTGGGACTTAATTGAATGTTTTGATGCTTTCAAAATTATGTCAATTCTTAGGGAAGAAAACAAGGCTACTGATGAACTTGATTTAGCTTTAGCCAACCTTCTACCCAATAAAAATTCCAAGTTAAAAAGCTTTACCATTTAATTAGTCTCATGTCCCTCAATGCCAAATAATGTCAACCACTTGCAAGTATTCAGTGATGTTTAACAAATCATGGAATTCATGACTAACTAAGGGGTATTTGAGTCTAACATCATCAATGAGGTCAATGAAAATTCCCTTGATGATGATAAAGTTAAAGACAAGTTTGATGACAAGGTCATTCAATCGAGTGACAATAAGATCCCCAAAGGAATGATAGCCTTAGAGAGGCTATTTGATTCAGACCAAATAACTAAGGCTGTCAATATTCCTAAATTAGATGGGAAGGAATAAAATGTGATTGACTTGGGTCCCCAAGGTTAGCCTCAATTGGTGAAAATTGGTACAACCTACACAAGCATAAAAACAAAAAGATCCAAATATTTACTGACCAAGTATAAGGATGTAATAACATGGTCCTATGATGGCTTAAAGGAATTTGATCCAAGATTAATAACTCACCATACTATTAAAAGAAGCTTGTAATCCTTTTAGGTAGAAACAAAGTCCAATCAACCCCGTCCTATAACTAATGATATACAAAGATGTCAAAAAGTTAATAGATGCTAAGATAGTGTTTCCCATTAGACACTCTACCTAGGTAGCCAACCTAGTGCCATTTAGAAAGAAGTGTGAAATCGATTGTGCCTTGAATTTATAAATTTGAATAGAGAATATGAAAATGATAATCACCCCTACCTTCTATTGACCAAGTAATCCAAATTATTTTTGGTTCTACTATGATATATATATATATATATATATATATATATATATATATATATATATAATGGATTTTTCATGATATAATTAGGTGCTAGTGAATAAGGAAGACAGGATAAAGACTACATTTACTACTAAGTGTGGCACTTTTTCCTACAAAATAATGACCTTTAAATTAATTGATTTAGGTGAAACCTTTCAAAGATCAATGGATCATGCATTTTAAGTCCTCATAGGTAAGTGCATTATTATATATATGGATGATCTGACTATCTTTTTCAAAAATAGGGATGACCACATTATGCACTTGCAACAAGTATTTAAGAGATACAAAAGGTATGGAATCTCCGTTAACCCCAAGAAAAGAATATTTTGTGTAATTGAGGGAAATCTATTAGGACATGTCATAACAAAGGAGGGGATATCTATAGACTTCGATAGATTAAATGCAATATCAAATATAGAACCCCCTAATAGTAGTAAATAACTAAAGTATTTCTTTGGTAAAATCAACTTTGTGAGAAAGTTCATTTTTGGTTTTACAGAGATTATGAAGCCATTGAATGACATGTTGAAGAAATATGTCAAGATCACATGGAATGAAGAGACCAATAATGATTTCAAATACATCAAAGAAGCAATTGGACAAGATCCTATACTAATAAGTCTATATTTCACTAAAGATTTATATTTTTATTCCTTTGCCTCTAAATCATATAATAGCTAATGTTCTAACCTAGAAGATAGATAAGTGTGATCACCCCATTGATTTAATGAATACTATCCTTAAAAATTCTGAGTTGAACTATTCTTTGATTAAAAAATAAGTATTTAATTTAGTTAAGGCAGTGAAGAAATTTAGACACTGTATCCTTAGAAATAGAGTGCATGCAATTCTACTAGACCCTGCCACTATGCTAATGTTGAGTCAATGTGAACTTGGAGAAATGAGAGGTAAGTGTATGTCTATCCTTCAATAATATGATCTATAGATGAAGGATTCCAAGTTGGTAATATGCCAAGGTTTAATTTAGATAATCGCTAATACTAATCCCAAACTAAACATTATGTAGGTTGATCAAAAAACCTTTCAATCCAATGATTAGTATGATCCCATTGTTCATTTGATAATCAATGGATATTGTCTTTTAGGATTAAGTAGAGAATAAAAGAGAGATTTAAGGTTCAAAGTAGCCCATTCCTTATCAAAGATGGGATATTATACAAAAATAACTTTGAAGGCATTTACCTAAGGTGTGTTTCTAAGGAAGAGGTAATTGAGATCTTGAGCACTTTCCATGAAAATATTAGAAGTGGACATCCATCTGGAAGGAACATAACCCATAAGACCCTTAGGGTTGGTTACTACTGGCCTACTATATTTAAAGATGTTCACAATCATGTGAGAGAATGACATTCATGTCAAGTATTCAACACTAAAGATCCCAAGGTAGCCAAAGCTAGTGATGATTGATAAACCATTTGCCTAATGGGGATTGGATTTTATGGGGATCATCAACCCTAACTCCTTAGATGGTCACAAGTATGTTCTGACTACTACTGAATACTGCATAAGATGGATTGAAGCAATGGTAAAAAATTAGTGTAGGACTACAGAAGTGATCAAATTATTAGATGAGAATAGATGCATAAGGTTTGGCACACTGGTATCTCTAGTCTATGATAATGGATCTAATTTTATATCCATTGATATGATTGAGTGGGCATATGAAAAAAATATTATTCTCAAATTCTCATTAAACCATTACCCTTAGGGTAATGGAGTGTTAGAATCAATGAATCAGAGCTTGGTGAAAGCCATAAAAAATTATACAATATATAAACCAAGAACATGGCACAAGATACTTAAGTATACCCTTTAGGTAGATAGAACTAGAGTCAATACAGCTCTCAAGGCATCACCATTCCTGCTAGTATACCATCTATATCTTATATATCCCATCACACTCAAGCTACCAATATATAAGTTCATGCAAGAGTACATGGATGAGGATCAAAAATTTAAAAATTCAAGGTTGTTAAACATCATATAGATGGAGGATGTAATAAAGGAATATTTTTCCAATTTCAGTAGACACCAAACCACAATTAAGAGGTGGTTTGACAAGAATTAAAAGATAAATGTGTTTAGACATAAATATTTAGTTATTCTTTGGGATAAGGCATTAGATATAAAAGGAAAACATTGGAATTTCACACCTCTATGGATTGGTCCATATCAGATTGTCAAGACCCTGAGAGATAACACCTTGAAACTAAAAGAATTATAAGGAGAAAAGTTTACATTGTCAACTAATGGTAAATACCTCAAGAACTATTTCTTTTCCATCCCACATAAAGTCTTCATGGAATGAACTATAAGAATATTTAGATTTAGTATAGGTGGGCTTAGTTTAGTTTCTTTCTTGTTTCTTTCCTTCTTGTCCCTTATTTGTACATAGTGCATGTATATAGTTATTTGCTTGTTTCCTTGGTTTTGTATTTGTTTGCTTTGTGTTTGGTGTATTTACTTTTCTATGATTTTATCCTTGATTTAAATAAGTATTTTTAAAGATAGTCCTCATCTAAAGATTCATATGACTTCTCAAGAAACCTCACAATTCAAGAATGTTGGTATATCCCCTTATTATTGGTTGATTATGGATTTTTGAAATGTGAGCTTGAAGTTATAGTTTAGAGAAACTAGTAAGGAATAATAAATAGGGTAATTTTTCCATGAGATTTTAAGACTTGTTATAATCTAAGTTTGGTTCTAAGAAGGATTGCACATATAGGGTGAAATCTTGAATTATTAGGACAAAGTCATGTTTGCACTTAAAAAATATTAATTTCTTAGGATAAAGGTTACAACCAAGGATGTCTGTATGAAGATAAAACTTTTGACCAAAACCCATAACCTAAATAATATAGCTCCAAATATTTTCTAGAAAATAAAAATATATAAAATAAAATAAGAGCTTATTGTAAAATTCAATAACTTTTTGAGTAGAGGTGGTTCTGGTAATCTCCATCAAGGATATGAATGCCTGGTTGGAAGTGGAGAAAGCCCTTGAATGGATCCAAATGTATATCTATTAGGGATATGGATTCCTGGATGGAAGTAGATAAGTTCCCATACCTTTCCTAAACTAAATCATGATACTTAATGTACATCCAAATATGTTATAAGTTAATGTTAATGGTTAAGGTCATGAGTTTGGAAGTTGTTCTATAAATCTTATGGAAGTTAGTAAGTGGAATCAAAGCACACAAACATCATGGCTATGTTTTGATGTTTAATTATAATTATCCATAAGAAATATTTGTTTTAACCATGAATTGATCTTAATAAGGATCCTAATCAAGTGGAACAAGTAGCCTAGTTATTAGTCTAAACTAGAGTCTCGAAATTCTAACATATTTCTATGTTTCCCTTAGAAGTCACCATTTATTGAGGTCAACATACCCATATTTCTAAAAAATGGGGAATCTTATTTTAAATTTTGTAAATTTGTACCTTAAAATTGAAAATTCACTTGATTAGAGTACCACTAGCATGTTTATAGATTGTCTTTTTTTAAATATCATTCACACCTAGTTTGGTTAGAATATTTGTTCATGACTCTAGTTTGATATTATTTAAATTTGTTAATATTATATATTTATTATTCATATTTCAAGGTTAATGGAGTCCATTTATAATGGATAATGTTTGGGTTTCATGATTTAATGTTAATTTGGTCTTTTACTAGCCTCTACTATTTTCATAATCAAATTGAATCCATGTTTAAGATTCTTGAAACCCTTATTCCAATTTCCCTAGCTCAAGACCTTTTAAAGTAAATTTAGATTTTCATGGGATAAATTTTCATGGTAATAATTAATTAATCCATAAACTTAGTTTAATTTTTTAATCCTAAGGCTTAGTCATGTTTATCAACATGACCAAACCTTAATCTAAAAAAATTACACTTGGTCTTTTATGTCCCAAATAACCTTATCATTTTATCTTCACATGGTATAACTAATTTAGGGTACCTTTTGTCATGTTATAATCTTAGGCTAAAATCCTTATCCTAAAAGTTCTAATTGTATTTATTAATAAAACAAAACCCCTAGGCTAAAACTTTATGACATGTCCTTTATCATTCATGGGGTCCCCTTTATTATGTTTTATAACTTAGCCTAAAAAGATTATCCTAAGGTTTTATCATGTTTATCAATGTGAATAAAACCTTAGTCTAAAATATTTAACCTAAGTTCCTTATATTTCCTGAACCTAGATTAGTTTTATTTTATTTACTATAGGATCAATGATACTCATTTTCTCAAGAAAAATTGATATAATGGAACATGTTAAGTCAAGACTTCAATGGATCCATAAAATAAGTGAGAAGGTGACAAGTGTTTATATTGTGGGAACCATGCCAAAGATCTAATGGTACGTAAAATAAGATGATCCAACAAAACATGATTGATCAACTAAAGATGATCTAATGGTGTGAGATAAATGTTGACAATTCAAAAGACCCCAGATAAGTAGAAAGGTGACAAGTGTCACAATTTTAATAAAATAACATTGAGCATCCAATAACATTCCACCCCTAAGATCAAAATCTAATAGAGCACATTGATCCAACAAAATAAGATCTAATGATATATGATGAAGGTTGAAAAGTCAAAATCCTTGAGAATAAACATGGGGATGACAAGTGTCATTACCTCAAGCCATAAATTAAATCTTGAACATAGTTCAAAGATCAATGGTATGTACATGAGCATACCTATTTTGATTAGTGGTCTAAAAAGCAAGGGATATATTTAAGTAGATCAAGATCAATGGAGTGCATTCATTTGGGTAGAGATGATCTGATAATGAGATATCAATGTTGACATTTCAAAAAAGCTCAGAATGAATGTAGAAGTGATAAGTGTCACAACTATGGGGAATATGGTGAAGCAACCAATGACATTTGATTTCTTAGATCAAGATCAATGAACTATGTTAATCCATACAAATAGATCCAATAGTGAAAGACAAAGAAAAAATTTCAAAGGGCCTAGAACTAATAAAATATTGACACATGTCTAAAAGTGAGAAATGGTCATATTTTAAATATTAATGAGCAGGATGCCACATTAGATCCACATAAGCATAATATGCCAAGATGAAGATTTTATGGACCCAAGAAAGGCAAAGGTATAAATACACAATATAATTGAGATATAAGGGATGAAACTTGTAAATTAAACTAGTTACCACTATTAAATCATTGAGAAGACCTTAAATAAAAACCTATCAAGTATGAGAACCCTAATTCAACCATGTGATCATTGTGACCAAGCCAAGGAAAGTTTAATTATCACTTGTACGTCAAAAATTCAATATAGATCCAAAGTTCAATATACTAACAAGTAATTTAGAGAAATTCACAACCATGGCATCCTAAAAAAGTGTTTCTAGAGAGGATGTGGATCTTTATCTAACTTTAGATGTAGAAGAGATAATTTTTAAGGACACATAGTTTTATGCCATAGCTTTGAACATAGGGGACAATAATTGGTCAAGCTTGTTTTGGACCATTGAGAACTAACAACCCATCACAAGAGAGAAGGAGAATAAAATGTCTAGAAAGAGGCTATACTATGACATAGTCACAATCTAGATGATAGGTATGAATTATGAAACAACTAAACCTGAGGTACTGCACTGCATATATATCCTTGCTCTAATTTTTAAAGATGGAAAAATTGATAAGGGCTTGATTTTTCATGATGGTAGCTTTATAAAGATAACTTACATTTCTCCTATAGATTTTTTTAACTATTATAAATTGCCTAAACCCCAAGTAGACCTAACCATAACCAATAACCAGGCCAAAGAAAATTATTTTAAGAGCACCCTTACCCTATGGCTATATTTTGGGAGTCAAGTGTTTCCAGACTTTAATAGCAACATCCCCATTGGTCAATTCAAACCTAGAATAAGGATGATCATGATAATGATGAATAGGTTATGTGGGAATTTAACCACTACATATGTAGACAAAATTTGGTTCCCCTTAGTTTATTTCATGATTGAGAAATATGTCACCTCTTCTCTTGGAGAAGTAATCAACACTTATTTGAGTAGATAGTTTTTTTTAATAAAGAAAAAGAGTAAGACTTAATTCCACATGATGTCATACCTTCTGAATTCCCTTTTTTCTACAACCAAGATTCTAAACCTTAGGGAATGGTCACTTGATAGGACATAAACTATCTCGCAGTATGACTCCAAGTTATACATCTATAAGTACATGGATCACATCTAATTCATATGTGTTTATGTCTATCCTAACCTTAATGAGGCCATCACAAGGAGCCCAATGATGAGGATTAACCCACTAATAAATAATACTATTAAAGCCATGGGGGATATATGGCTATATCCATATTGTAATATCATGAAGATTTAAGGTACATAATACATCCCACTCAGGCTACCTATCCATGTACCAATCAAAATAATAGAGCAAGAAGTATCTTATACAATATTCAATGGAATATATGGTCTTTGAAAGACCAAAAAGAAGGCACTGATTTACACCCTTCCCATAATCATGGGTAAGACTATCTTTACACAATGGGATAATATTGAAGATACTTCTAAACATAGGACATCTTTTAATTTATAAATTGATGAGTTAAGGCAGTGGGACCCCTATGGGAGTCATGGAGCACTTGAAAGCAAAAGGGATGTTGAATGTGCCTTATGAGCACCAACATGGTATTTTTGACCCCATATACATAAAATCATCTTCATTCTCTGAGGTCATAATAAAATTGAAAAAACACAACATCAATCTAGAATCTAGGATGTTGAGGGAGAAAAAGGAAGGATATGATAAATGGAAATTGGGTCCAAGTCAGTACCATTTGCTAAGTGGTGCACCTTCTAGGAATCTACCAACTTAATCAGTCAATTCCCAAATAAAGACACAAGTTGAATATAGGCCAAAATAAAGAAGGCCTAATGAAATTATATCTTCTTTAACCCAAGCATAAGAACAAGGATCACCAGTGGAGGAGGTTCATATGGTATAATTAGACCCTTGTGAGATAATTGAATATTCTTTAAAAATTCTATCACTATCTTATGAATCAGATGATGAAGAGATGGAAGAAATAAAGGAGTAAAATGGGAAGAAATTGTTGGATCTAGTTCATGTTGGAGGTCTAGATATCACCCTAGCTAGAAGCAGAAGTGTTCAGGGCCTACTTCCAAATCTAGCTTAACATGGGACTAATCCTAGGCTGTGGGTATCCTATAACAGGGTTAGACCTATATGATTTTTAATATAGCTAGATCCTTTAATGCATCATTTTATCTCATTTCCACTACTAAGACCTACTAATGACTAGGGAAAGGAAGAGAGAGATAACATGAAATGGAAAACTAAGATAACAATGGTGATGCACCTAAAATATGGTTGATCCACTCGATTTGAACCCTTAAAACACTAATGAAATGAGTAAAAGATAAGGTCTAGGACTCCACATATTTGTCATACATTATTATTTCATAAAGAGGTTCACTAGATGATCAAAAGATAAGGGAAGTGATGGAGAGGTCTAATGCAAGACACTAAACAGTCAAAGTATCCACATACAAGCTTAGATTAAAATATATATAACACTAAACATGACCTACATAACAAGATCAACTAGAAACTAGGTGAGATTAGGACTTGAAAAGGGATAAAATTCTACCACATAGGCATATAAAACTAACATGTACACACTATACTAGAAAAATGAAATCTGAAAGTAGTCTTGTATTCATCTCAAGAGGTTATGGTTACAAGCTCCATCTTGGTTGAGTTTAGTCATGCCCAAGAGAGGGATCAAAGGGATACATTTTTGGATCAAAAGCCTTTAGATATAGTATAAGATATAAAAAGAGATGAGAAAATGTGTAGGAAAGTGGAGAAAAATTCCTAGTCATCAATAAAATGAATTAGCAATTCATTAGTTCCTTTTTATATACATGCCTTCCTTCAATCAAGATCAATTCTTATCAACAAGCTAACCTCCTTTTGTCACAATAGTCCTTGAGCTCCTCTCATTAGCTAAGAGATCACATTAGAAGATAGGGTTTGTTATGCATGATGATAAAGTCTATTTGAGTGGAATAAATGCCCTTAATTAGTTCTCCAACTACTAGCTCACCACCTTGGGACCCTAATCCCACTTGACATGTTCATAAGGATTAAATATTTGAATCCTAAAACTAACAGTGCCATGCCATGAATGGTGGCTATTAACCAATTTGTTGATGATAGGGCCACATCAATAGATGAGACCCTTTAAATTAATCACATATATACTCTATCTCCATGTTTGGATCATAAGTCCATTTTATAGATAAAAAATCAATCCAAGACTATTGGTTTTCCTATAGTTTTGATGTCGATGGGGACCTATAGACCAAATAGTTTTTTTATTGATCAAAATAGGTCTATAAATACACATTATATATTTACAATAACCAAGATCTCATTGTGTACATAGATCCTTCTTCAAGAATGGTGAACACAGTCATAAAATGAACCCTATATGATATAAAATGTCTAACTAGATGTCCTTATTAAGTTTTAATGGTAGTCCCTTGTTCTTTATGCCTGACTACATCATTGTGTCTTTTTCATGGAATTTGATCAATCTCTAATGGAAAAATGATGACCTTGCAAGACCTTTCTCACCTTGGTAAAAAATGGTTCCTTTGGTTCAACCTTATCTATTGAATATTTCTTAAACCAATCAAAATACTCCAATCTATCTCCACTCCCATTAGTATCATAGATCCCCAATGTCATATTTTGACATTTTTGACCTCTTACACATCATTGGATCATAATGTATGATGAAATACAAGACTTTGATTTCTTTCCATGAAGATCCTTTGACATGTTGACTTGAGCATACACTATTGGATTAAAATATATGAATCAATGCATGCCTTTGATTTACCTAGGCTCACTTTCTTGTCAGTTTTTACACACTATTGGATCATCAATAGGATTGTGCATTGATCATTGATATAGCTTGGAAACACCTTATTGTTAGTGAACATGTATCATCAAATATTTTCTTGATGAACTGACACCATAAGATCTTATCCAAATTATAATTTTTTAAGGGATTTTAACCTGGAGACCTTTTGACTTGTTTGATTTTAGCATGAACCATTAGATCTCATGTGTCAGCATGTGATATAATGTAGAACATTATATCTTGATCAACTTTAAACCCTTTGAGGACTTTTTGAATCCAAATGGTTACTATACATAGCTCAAACTTAACATTAGCATGAATTTCTCATGATATAGGTCTAACTTTGAATGCTCATAACTTGAGCTAGAAAGGTCACATATATGTGAAATTTTTAAGATATGTTCTTGGCATGAAGAACTCCATGGTACTGAAATATTTTGGATCGTGCATCTTCCTAAGGTGTATCTATACAAATTTCAAGTGAGATTGTCTATTTGTTTCTAAAATATGTCCTAATGATAGTCTGGCTTATCAAATCTTGTATAAATCATTTGATCATTAATCTAAATAGGAATTTTTATCATATAATTAATCCATGAAAATATCTTAGTATGTAGATCCCCCAAAAATAAAGGCTAATATGGCAATGGTTATAGTAAAGACCAAGAATCCCAAGGTGACTTTTACTCATCCTTTAAGTGAAGTCAACCTATTTAGTGAAGAAAATTTGATTTGTGGTCCAATAATTCTATAATGGTTCAAGTATGGTAAATTGTAGAAAGTAACTATTACACAACACCCTTGAGAAATAGTGAAGGCCATCAATATCCTAGTGCATGAAGAGGTAAATCCAAGGATCTTAGATTTACAAAAGGAATATGAAATAAGGATGCCTGCTCCAAGAGAATCAAGTGGAACACAAGTTGAGATTCTAACTCCTAAATTGACTCAGTTATCAATTGGTGTCAAGTTTGAATAAAAAAATACCAACTTGCAAAGGATCATAGAGAAGAAAGCCACAGTTGGTGGAGAGGAGTTTACTTTCTAAAGGGTAGAGCCTTTTATTGGTTTGACTCTAGTGATAGGGTAAAATCCAATTGAAAATTCTATCTTTGAGGAAAATATTCTTCAATTAACTTCTTAAAGTTAGATCAATTACAAATAACTATCACAAGCATAATTTAGTAAAATAAGTATTTGAAAGTAATATTTATTTTATCAATCCCAGAGGACGAGTTTAAAAATTTTGAGGACACCATGCATGATTTATTTAGGTCTTTAAAATCAATCAGGGTTAAGTAAGATGCAGTGAATAAATAAAGTACCATGGCTATAGGCCAAGTTATTTAATGTTAGGATTCAAGTTATCAAGTGAAATATTTAATCAAAGCCTTGACTAAGAACCAAATCCCTAAATTTAGAATAGTCAGTCTAGCCCACTTAAATATGGCTATGGCTATATTAGTGGATAAATAAAATCCCTAAGCAACTGGTCCAAGAAAATGGAAGACATTACTAGGGATCTCAAATAATAGGAAGATAAGATGTTGTACAAATCTTGATAACCTAATCAAAGAGCCCACCACACTTAGTCCATTGGGCCTTATCATTGATGAGGAGTTTAAGCATATAACTACTCAATTCATGCAAGAAGTGAGAAATCAAGGACAAGGGAGGATAGGGGATGATAACAAGAAGAATATGGGCTTATTATTGTCATCTGAGGAGAAGGTATGAGATGCTAGAAACATCAAGAAAGCATTGGAAAGAGATAAAAATGATCTCATGGGCTTGAAGGATCAAGAAAGATAACTCTTTATGAGACCTATTATCTACCTCCATCTTGTTAATGAGAAACATTATATGATGAAGATCCTATAGGGAAGGCAAAATACAACAACAACATAGGGGTCTAGAAGTAAAGTTAGTTGACTTATGATATTCTATTATGTATGAAAATTATATAATATTTGATAATATAATATTCTTTTACAAAGGTACACGTAGCTTATAAAGCACATTTCTTATGAGTTAGTATATTAAAAGGTGTCATTTATTCTATAAAGTTATATAAAGGACAAATATTCTATACACATGTACAATTGTAATTTGACAAGACTGGCCAATATAGCTCATTGCATTCTATAAAATGGGTATTGGCATTTATAAAAGAGGGGAATTATTTGAGCCAAAAACCATTTTAAAACTTTTGAGAAATTAATATAAGCAAGTATTTATATAAAGTTCATCCACATTTGCTTGTGTGAATTACTATCATGGCTTCTCTCTCATTTGCCTAGTCTAAATATTAGATTTGAATGGTTCTTGTGAATTTTGTATGTGTATCTTTAAGTGCAAAGTTGATTATTTGTGATAATTCTAGATTATTTGAAAGTTCTAAGGTTTAATTCATCTTATTTACCTTTCTTGCATATGTGATAATGTAGTTTTATTTTAGGGGTGAATCTTTAAAGTGAACTTGATCCTTATTTGCACTATTTCATACTATCCCTAAATGTTTGCCTATTGTGCAATAGGATTTGAGATTATTCTGCTTCATGTCATCTATTGGTTAAATTAATGTTTAGATGAAACTTAAACTTTGTTATAATGTTTGGGTTAAATATTAGCAATGTATTTCTTCTCTACATTACCCTTTCTTTTGTTCCTTTTTATCAATACACTTTAGATCAGTTTGATTTTCAATATTAATCTTAGTTTATATTTAAACATAGGTTTTGAGCATAATTCATTTTAAATAACACAAGTTATCTTCAAAATCAAAGATTAACTATTAGGCCATAGTGTCTCCCAACCACCAACTAATATAAATTTGTGAAATAGTCCACTTGTTCTGACTTTATTCCACCAAATATAATAGTATTATCACAACCTAAAATTCATGCATTTGATTCTTTGAATTTAGAAATGAGTAGTGCTTATTAAACACTAAGAACCACATGTGATACACTTTCAGGCATCAACAAGTAGTTAGTGGAGATCGTTTTGGTGGATCACCCCCTTAGAGTAGTTTATTTTCATGTCTATTTCTATGCCTTTCTATCCAAGCAAGTAGTTAGTGTAGGTGATAAGCACTTAAGGACTAATCTAGGGAGCTAGCCCTTTAACCTATAGGTATACCTCTACTATAAGTAACCCATAGGTCTAAAGGTATTCCAATGTTCCCAAATCTTAGTGTAGGATTGAAAAACCTCCTTTAGGGTGAAATATTTGGTGACAATAGTACCCAAAAGTTTTAGCCACACTTATATAAATATCTTCTTCTTACAATTCCATAGGAAGATTAAGAAGCCTTACCCAAATCAACATGAGATTGATATTTTAATTTATAGATCAAAGCTAGGTTTTCATTTATTTATAAATAATCTTAATCTCCCCATAAACCAAGACCGTCCAACCAATACTCGTTCATATTCCTCCTCATGATTAAAATGTACTAAGAAACATCCATTAATCATTGTAAAAATTTCAACATGACCTCTTGGAGCCCACCTTCTAGTATCTCATTACCTAAATGTTTCAATATTAGGTATTTCTCCTAGGAATTTCCCACTAGTGAATTTATAATTTTTTTATATGCTTTATTAATAAGGTAATCTATAATTTTAATGTGAAATCCCCTTGAGTCTTTTGATACCAACAAAAATTGATTTAGGTGAATCTCCTCAATATCCCCCATTTTAACCTTGATTTTATATTCCCAAGAAAATTTAACATAGGAAACATTATTAAAATATGACTTACCTTTGTTGTTTTCACCTAATACCTTATCCTTTTCATGACTTTTTATAATCCATGTGTCCATGCTTGTAAGTAGCTACCTGTCACCATCTCCTCTCATCCTTTCAGAATTTTTTTTCAAAATATTTTATCCCACACTATTTCCTCTCCTCACCCATTGAAATTATAAATTAATAAATAATTAGTTTAATATTATGTTATTATTGATTGATAATATGTTTGTTACAAATACAAGGAATCCATAAAAAACTCACAACCCCTCTGAGAAGAATTATATGCAATAAAATTTTATTTATCATCTACATTATTGAATGAGGTAAATACATATATATTTTTATTAGGTCCTATGTTCACTGACCTCAATCCTTAAAGTATGAATAAAAGTAAATTAATTGGTTGGTTGGTTAGTGTTGATAATTTTGACCCTGTAGGTCAAAATTGCAACCTCTATCATTCAAGATTTTGCATAAACATGCCTTTTAAAGAAGGGGAAGAGGACAAAGCTGAGGGGAATACTTTGAAAAGGCTTAACACATAATTCTTTTAGACTTTTGTATAAAGGAAAAAAAAGAGGAATGGTCCATTACAAAGGTCGAAGGACTATTTTTTATAAAGGTCAAATGACTCTAACATTTTTCTTGAAGGGTACTTGGTGAAGGGTCTATGTTCTGAATGGCTCATCATAGTTCCAAAGGGGCATTTGTAGAAATCTTGAAGGGCACATACCCTTCAAGAATATTCAAAATTAAAAGTTTGAAGGGTTATTGGCCCTTCAAAAAAATATAGTTGAGAAAAATCTAAAGGAAATGGGACATTACAAAAATCTCAAAGGGCACATATCCTTCAAGAAGGTTCAAAACAAAAGTTTGAGGGAAAATATTGAAGGCATGAATTCCTGTGGACAAATTTTCCATGAGAAATAGTGCAATCAAAAAAATCCTGAAGGGCACTTTCCCTTTGAGAAAGTCAATTTCAAAAAATTTGAGGGGCAGTCAAAGATTTCTAAAGGGTCATTTGGAGCAACAGGGACACTTTAGAAATCCTAAAGGGATTTTTACCTTCAAGAAAGGTCATGGAAAAAACTCTGATGGATTCCTTTAGAAAAATTATCAAAAATAATTCCTTTGAAAGACTTGGGCAAGGAGATAAACCTAAGGAAAGGATGAATGAAAAGCCCATGGAAATAGAATTCCTTTGAACTTTTGTCTAAGGAAATAGACACAAAGAAATAAAAGCCAAGAGGATCTTGAGACAAAAGATGGAAGAAAAGTCCACAAGAATAAATAGAGAAAATAAACTAGAAAATGAATGTCGAAGGGTACATGCAGGAACATGTAAAGGCCAATAAATATATCATTTTTACATCTATAGGAAGATCTATAGTGCGAGACTATAATAAAAGGAATTCCAAATAATAAATGAAATAATCAAATCAATCAAAGACATGCACGACTCTTTTGATTCTATAATAGAGATTCAAATACATGAAAGGCTCAAAGAACTTAATAGTGAAATGTTATTTTCAATTGGTCAAAGCTTTAGTTGACTATTTGTCAAGATCATGCTTCTCCTTAGTTTTAATGAAATCCAAAGCTTTCAACATTCTAGTAGTTCAAATAAAATTCTAAGTTTAACATTAGCATTCATTTCATGCAAAGCAGATTGTTCTCTTGTTTTGAGTAGTTCAAGGAGAGTTATTTATTTGGAGATTGGCATAGCTTTCCATGTATGGAATAGATTAGTCCAAAATAGGCCCACAATCCATTTTCAATGCTAAAGAGCTTCCATGCAAGACAAAAGATAAGATTTTTTTTTTGAAGGCTTTGTTATCTTGGCATAATATAAATTGGACTTCGTTAATGTGAGAGTTGACTTCCTCTCTATTTTTAGTGCCAACCTCTATGGCTTGTGTATGTTTTTATATATAAGTTGGATTTTTAGCCTTGAAATGGATCCCTCTTTTGGAAATACAAAATTCTACCAAAGATTGAGTTGTAACCTTTTTTTAGATTAATAGATGGAATGTTATTTTTAGATTATAGCTACTGGTATGGTGTATTTATGTCATTGATTTGCATAAGTGATAGAATTTACTTCCTTATCAAGTCTTAATTCTTACCTAGTTACTAGTTGGTCAGATTATGAAGGTCATGTTCCATGTTTAATGTCTTTTGGATGATTTTACAGTAGATGCAAGTGGCTAATTAGTGCCTTGAATGAGGCCTATTCCATTATTTTCCTCAATCTTTGATCACAAGATAAAACATTTTCATGAAATACTTATGCATATTGGTCAATTAGAGTTGAAAGTTTGGCTTTTATATTATCTAAATCAGTGTTTTTTAGGAGCTCTAATTGAGTGGATAAACCAATCATTCAAGTGTATCACCATCATTAGATAAGATTTTATTTCAAGTTTTCTTTCTCTCTTTTCTAAGATAGTTTGTATCATATAGAAAAGGTCCTAATTGATACACCAAAGGGAGCTAGCCCTTATAATCTAGAGATTCAGTCCACTGATTAGGTCACCCATAAACTAAGATTATTTCCATGTTTCAGTAGACTGTGAAGGCCTAAAACTACCTTCATAGGGGTGCAAGTCTAATTGACAATAGTTTTTGGCGTGCTTGATGGGACCTCGAATAAATTCTTTGCATATCTGAATAAATTTTGTAGCAGAAGAAGATATCATCTAGTTGCAAATATCATAACATATTTTAGGCAATTTATTCATTCCAAAGGTTACCACAAGGTTAACAATTGAAATTACTCCTTTTGAATTTTTATCATACAAGAGAAAGGTTTAAGAGGGCAAAACCATATCCTTAAAAATAGTATTTGCCTCCTAGTCAGCCTATTGTTCTAAGCACTACAATACCCACTACCTAAATGGCCCTAAAAAATCAAGTGTTTGATCCATTCAATAGAGGTAGCCCACTGAATTTATCCTATTTTGATGGCATTCCTATATCTTCCCTCAAGACCATCTCATTCTTCATAGGAAAAAATCAAACAACCCCTATTGAGCATATCTAAGATGTTGCTAATCTCTATTTAGTCCATAATGTTATATAGGATAATGTTGCTATTAGATTGATGGCTGCCTCCTTCAAAGGAAAATCATTTTAGTGGTATAGAAATCTACCACTTAATTCCATCTCTGCTTAGGATGAATTAGGTGCAACCTTAGTCAAGAAATTTGAGGATAATTTTGATCACCTATTTTTAGTTAAGTAATTAACCACCATAATAAGGGATCCTCATGAGTTCGTATATGATTTTAACCTCATATTCCAAAAGAAATGGACTAAAATACCTATGTTGATAGGTCAATCCTCTAAATATGTGTTTTTGTACTATTTTAAGGCTCTTAATTCTAACATTAGTGTGATGATATAGTCGATGGGTGGTACTACCTTACCAGGTGCTTATGAGATTGTAATAAGGGAAGAAAATAGTTTGATACAAGCTGGTAAGATTTCTCTAAGACCTATATTGTATATATTTCTAGAAATAATTGCTATACTAGCCCCTCAAATTCCTCAAATTCCATCCTTAGCTCCTATTCTAACACCTCAAGCTCAAATTATAGACCCTACTAGTCAAGCTAGTGAGATAGGAGATTTAAAAATTTTAATTCAATCCTTTGGGAATGAAATAGTCCAACTCAAGAGGCAAAATTTTTAGTCTAATATGCCCTATCAATATCAAAATTAGAACACCTATCAGCCTTTCAAAGATCAAAGGCCTCCTTATCAAGGTTTTAGAGAGAATAAACCACCATATCAAGCATAAAGAGCCATAACTCTAGATAAGCCATATGTTACTCTTGATCTTAATTTTTTTTCCACTTAAAAGGCCATTATTCCCACCCCACCTCAAAATAACATGATTCAAGATTTTGGTTGACAACCCTCAAATCTCAATGATGCTCAAAACCAAGCCTTGGTATCACAGAACATCACTATGCCTTAAATGACACATGAAGAGTTTTATTTTCAAGGAGTTTAATATCAAGATACAGGTTTGGGATCACAAGGAGAGAATCAAAAAATTCAAGGGCATCTTGATTCTATTAATGTAAATTGGCAAGTAGATGATCATGCTGATTTTACTCAAGGTGTTGAAACTAAAAAATCAAGTGGTCAAGTTGTAGTTGTAATTAGAGCTTAAAAAAGATCATTTAAGAGGATCAAGAGATGAAAAATGTTTCAAGTAATCCTAAGGTTATTTATAAGAGTATAAAACAATAGTTTTATGCCCCTACAATACATAAAAATCATAATACAGAGGTTAGTAAAGTTCATCAACTACCTCTAGTTCATGAACAACTAGTGCTTTAAAAGGTGCAATCAAAGGTTAGTGGATCTCATTGCAGTATAGTAGATCAAATGAAGAAGTATAACATTAAAATTATCATGTGGGATTCTATTTCCATTCCAAGGAAAAAATATAAGCTCATTCAAGAACTTTCAACTCTCGAATTGTCTCCAAAACTAGTTTTGCAAGAAGGTGTTGTCTTAACTAATTCAGATCGGCCAACAAAGCAATAGTTACATCTAGTAAATAAGATGGAAAAGGTGGAAAAATATAAGGTAAAATCAAATAAAACTCCTCATTTTTACCTTTATTTAATATTAAGTGATACTTTGGTTCATAATTATATGGTGGATAGTGTAGCTAATATTACAATCATGCCTAAACATATTGCAGACAAGCTTGGACTTGTTTATGAGCCCAACACTAAAGGAGTATTATAATTGGATGGGTCACCAACAAAGATGAGTCTTAGATGATGTGCTATAAATTAGTTATGTATAAAAATAATCACCTTTGGATGAAGTTCTAGATTTGTTTCTTGATAAGTGGGCTTCTACCTTGCATGAGCATGATCCTTATAAGCTAATTGAAGAAGAGAGTCTTGGTGTGTATTGTTTTCATGAGAATGATGCACCAATTCCATCCATGGTCAAATAATATGAGTCTAATGAAGGTTTATGGAAATTTTTATTTGATGGATCAAGTAATAAGCATGGAACTAGATCTGGAATATTGTTGGTTTCTCCAACAAAGCAAAGGTATTTCTTTTCTATTAAATTTTAATTTGGCTGTTCAAACAATGTTGTTGAGTATGAAGCACTAGTTCATGGTTTGAAATGGGCTGGGAAGATAAAATTTAATTATTTGCAAGTGTTTGGAGATAGTGAGCTTGTAGTCCACCAAGTAAGAGGTTTAAACATATGTAAAAATTTGTTGATTAAATCTTACAAGCATAGAATTTGGGATTTACTTGAGGATTTTCAAGCCTTTAACATTAGGAAATACCAAGAGATAAGAATAAACATGTAGATAGGTTGGCTTCGATTGGGTCACAATTCAATATCCCAATTGATATAAAAAGTGTAAAATTTAGTCACATATAAAGGTGATTGTAAGTCTTTCTATTCCAGATAATCATGAGAATTGGCAAGTGTTCGAAGATGACAATCAAATTGTGAGATTCTTGCAAGAAGAGGTTGATTTTTCTTCAAGAAACTAGTCAAATCACTTGCAGTAGTATGGTGATCAAATTTTGCAACTTGAAAAAAATAAGCTACCCAAGGGATTGGTCACACTTGAGCACATTTTTAGTGGAGATGATGAGCTAAGGAAACATAAGTTACCCTTGTCAACAAAGGAAGAACACTATGCCAATGTAGAGATTAAAGTTGGCAAGCTTTTGAAATTGGGTAAGGTATGCACTCCTTCAAAAAAGGAAGCTTTAATTGAGTTGTGCACAATTTTTTCTAAAATATTTGCATGGCAGTATAGTGATCTCAAAGGTTTTGATCCAAGTTTGGATTAACACACCATTGAGTTAGAGGATTAAACTAAACTAGTGAGACAAAGATAAAGTCCCATCAATCCAAAGTTTGAGCCTTTGATGAGAGTTGAGCTTCACAAGCTCATAGAATCAACTATTATATTTCCAATCAAGCACTCAATTTGAGTGGCAAATCTTGTTCTGTTATGAAAGAATAATGGTGAGATTCATTGGCATGTTAACTTCTATTATTTGAATAGGTCTTCACTTAAAGATAACTATCTATTGCCATCAATGGAACAAATTTTACATCTTGTTATAGGTTTAGAGAGGTTTTCTTTATTGGATTAATATAGTGGCTACAATCAGATTTTGGTCAAGGAAGAAGACCAATTTAAGACAACCTTCACAACTAAGTGGAGGATATTTGCATATAGAAAGATGCCATTCAATTTATCTAATGATGGAGTAACCTTTTACAGAGCCATGGATATGGTATTCCAAGTCCTTATTAATAGGTTTTCACTTATTTATTTGGATGATATAATAGTGTTTTCAAAGAATGTATAAGATCACATGGTTCATCTCAAGCAAGTGTTCAAAAGATGTAGGCAATTTGGGGTATCTCTAAATCCCAAAAAGTGTGTATTTTTAGTTCATGAAGGTAAGATTATTAGACATGTTATTTCAAAACATGGTTCAAGCATAGATGCTGAAAGGATTCAATCCATTCTTGTACTTTCCTTGCCTAAGCATAAAAAAGCTTTGCAAAGTTTCTTTGGGAAAATCAATTTCATAAGGAGATATATTCCAAATTTTACCATTTTATCTAAGCCACTTATATCCATGATAAATAAAAATCATAAATTTATTTGGTCCAAATAAGAAATAAAAGGGTTTGAAGATATTAATAAGGCCATATCTAGTGCTCCTATGCTTATAAATCTAGATTTCATGAAATATTTCATTTTGTACACTTATGCTAACATGGACACCATTTCAGGCATTCTTATTCAACAAAATCATGATTCTTTGGAGAAACTAATAGCTTTCTTTAGTCAAGGCTTGGTGTAATATGAACAAGGTATTATTTTATTGAAAAGCATGTACTTTCAATCATAATATCTCTTAATAAGTTAGGCACTTATAGTCTAATAATAAGATACATCTAATGGTTTCCCATCCAAGAATCAAAGAGTTTATCTTGAACAAGGATATAAATGAGAAGAGAGATGGTTGGATAACCAAGGTAAAGGAGTATGATGTGGAAATTAAAGTCAAAAATCTGATTAGAGGCAAAGGATTGTGTGAGCATCTATCACAAGACTTGCAAGAGGCTAATGAGATTATTTTAGTGTCAAATGATGAAGAGGTTGCAACTGGTCCTAACTCACCTTCCAACTAGTTTCATGACTTGGTAAGCTACCTCAAACATGGTATTTATCCCTCTCATCTTAGTGCTTCAAAAAATATATATTTTAGATTGCAATCAATTCCATTTTTGTTTGTTGATGGTGTTTTGTTCAAGAAGGATATCAATAAAATGTTGCTAAGATGTGTAGAACCAAGCCAAACTCAGATATTTATTGAGTTATTCCATAATGGGCATGGTGGAGGACATTTTTATACAATAACTACAACACTTAAGATCATGAGAGGTGGGTACTATTGGTTTAGTATATTTGGTAATTGTCATGCATGGGTTAGAAAGTGCAAACAATGTGTTATGTTTATAGGAAAAGTCAAGCTTACAACCTTACCTCTTCAACAAATTACGATGGATCAACCCTTTTTCCAATGGGGATTGGACTTTAATTGAATCATTAATCCTCCTTCAAGTTTAGGACATAAATGGATTTTAACCACTATATATTACTTCACATGTTGGATAGAAGCAATAGCATTGAAAGAAGCAAATGAAACAAATGTTCTTGATTTATATGAAGGTTTGATTACTAGGTTTGGAGTTACTTAAACTATTATTTTTGATAATTTAATGGCTTTTTTGAGATATAATATCAGCAAATGGATTATCCAACATGGAATTTAGCTCAGCACTTCATCAAACTATTATCCACAAGGCAATGGCCTTGTTGAATATATGAATAAGAACCTATTAAGGATCATAAGAAGGACTATTGAAGACAATTAGAGGTTATGTAATCTCATGTTGAAGTTATCTCTATAGCCTGATAGGATCACCTACAAAAGATCAATAACCAACTCTCTATACAAGCTGGGATATGGTAAGGAAGTAAGGTTACCCATTTCTCTTGAATTTCCTACTTTAGAACTAATGCATCAGCTTGAGTTGTTGGAGAATGAACCTATGGAGATCAAGTAAACTAAGATTATGAAGCTAGAAGAGATAAGAAATCAGTCCATGCTGGCCATGGAAATTCATCAAGCATAGGTGAAGAGAACTTTTGACAAAGGAGCTTCTTCATGAACTTTCAAAGGAGATTTGGTCCTCAAGTGGGTTGAGGATAGAGATAAACCAAGAAGGCACATAAAGTTAGACTCCCTTTGGAGTGGTGCATACACAATCTCCAGCTACAAATCCCACAATGCTTTCTAACTTGAAAAGTTGGATGGTCAGGAGATTCCAATCTTAGTTAATGAGATACGTCTGAAACATTAATATTAAAGAAAAAATATCCTTGTACATAGTTAGCTATATTGCTTTCCTCTACGTGTTGTTCATGCACAATAGTTTCATTCTATTTTATTTTGAATAAGTGCTTCTTTGAACTTTTGCTTTGTTAGTTAGTTTTCTATTTTTTGTATTCCCCTTGTTTTAAAGGATGAAGTTTATCTCATGCCAAAAGAGATTTTGTAGTCATGGATTAGATCTATCATTTCTTTATGAGTTTAAAAATCATGAACATGTTGTAGGTTTACCATTGTTTTGTAAGTTCAATATCATGTTTATGGTATGATTTCTTAAGCATAACATGCATGATTCCCAACTGAGTCACCAAAATGTTGACAATTTTGACCCTACAAGTCAAAAATTGCAACCTCTATCATTTGGGATTTTGCATCAACATGCCTTTTGAAGAAGGGGAAGAGGACTTAGCCAAGGGGAATACTTTGAAAAGTCTTAAGATAGAATTCCTTTAGACTTTTGTTCAAAGGAAATACAAGAAGAATGGTCTATTACAGAAAGGCTGAATGCCTATTTTTTAGAAATACTAAATGACTCTAACATTTTTCCCAAAGGGTACTCAGTGAAGGTTCTATGTTCCAAAGGACTCATCACGGTTCTGAAACAACATTTGTAGAAATCCAAAAGGGCACATACCCTTCAAGAATATTCAAAATGAAAATTATGAAGGGTTATTATCCCTTTGAAAAAGGATAGTTGATAAAAATATGAAGGAAATGGGACATTACAAAAATATTGAAGGGCACATATCCTTTGGAAAGTTTTAAAACAAAATTTTGAGGGTTTATTGAGGAAGCCTGAAGGGCACTTCATGTAGAAGGGTCACTAGCTGAGGATTCAATTCCTTCAAAAAATAAGTCTAAAGGAAATGACACTTGTCTAAAGCTGAAGGATCACTTTGAAGATCCAAAGGGTTGTTGCCTACATTCCAAAAGATGCTACAAAACCCGAAGGGTATCTACCCTTCAGGAAAGAAGACAAACAATAATCTGTATGGCCATTGTAAAAAAATTGAAGGGTCATTTACTTTGGGAAGGTACATTAAATTTTTTTCAAAGGGTATGTACCCTTCAGGAAATCTCAAAGGCACAGTTTCAAGGGACATTACATGAATTTCAAAGGGTACCAGCCCTTTGGGAAAGTTCATCACAAATATGTTGAAGGGTTGTCTTTTAGGAGAGGACCATTTATAAAAGCCTGAAAGGATATTTTAAATGTTGAGTGGTTATTTTCATGAAGCCCAAAGGGCATTTATCAAAGGAAAAGGATGCTTTCAATAATTTTGAGGGGTATCTACACTTCTAAAGGGGTATATAGACCATTTCTATAAATCTTGAAGGGCACTTTACAAATCAAAGGGATATTTCAAATGCCAAGGCCCATTACAAAAATCTCAAAGGGTATCTACCCTTTGGGAAGGTTCCAAATAGAAAATCTAAGGGACCATGTTGAAAATCCCAAAGGCATGAATTCTCATGGATAAATTGTCTATGAGAAATAGACCAATTAGAAAAATCCCAAAGGGCACTTTCCCTTCAGGAAAGTCAATTTCAAAAAATCCAAGGGGAAGTCAAAGATTTTTGAAGGGTTATTTGGAGAAACAAGGACACTTTAGAAATCTTGAAGAGATTTTTACCTTCGGGAAAGGTCATAGACAAAAATTTGAAGGAATTCCTTTAAACAAATTGTCTAAAAGAATTCCTTTGGGAGACTTGGACAAGGAGACAAGCTAAAGGAAAGGATGAATGAAAATCCCATGGAAATAGAAGTCCTTCAAAATTTTGTTTGAGGAAATAGACAAAAAGAAATAAAATCCAAGAGGAGCCCAAGATAAATAGATAGAGGAAAATTCCATAGGAATAAATAGAGAAAATAAACCAAAAAATGAATGTCAAAGGGTACATGCAGGAACATGAAAAGACCAATAAAGATATAATTTTTGTCTATAGGAAGATCTATTGTTTGAGACTGCAACAAAAGGAACACAAAATAATTGACAAAATAATCAAATCAGTCCAAGACATGCACGACTCTTTTGGTTCTAGAATAGAGTCTCAAATGCATGAAATGCTTAAGGAACTTAATGGTGAAAGGATATTTTTAGTTGGTCAAAGATTTAGTTGACTATTTTTTGAGATCATGCTTCTCCTTGGTTTTCATGCAATCTAAAGCTTTCAACATTCCAATATTTCAAACAAAATTCTAAGTTTATCATTAGCATTGATTTCATGCAAAGGAGATTGTTTTCTTGTTTCAAGCAGTTCAAGTAGAGTTCTTTATCTGGATATTGGTATAACTTTCCATATATGAAATATATTAGTCCAAAATAGGCCCAGCATCTATTTTCAATGTCAAGGAGTTTTCATACAAGACAAAATACAAGAAAAGACAAATCTAGAAGGCTTTGTTATCTTGGCATAATAGAAATTGGACTTGGTTAATGTGAGAGTTGAATTCCTCTCTATTTTTAGTTCTAACCTATTTGGATTTTGTATCTTTTTCTATATAAGTTAGCTTTTTAGGCTTGAAATGGATCTCTCTTTTGGCAAGACAAAATTCAGACAAATATTGAGTTATAACCTTTTTTCAGATTAATAGAGGGACTATTATTTTTAGATTCCAATTGCTGGTATAGTGTATTTATGTCATTGATTTGCATAAGTGATAAAGTTTTCTTCCTTGTCAAGTCTTGATTCTTACATAATTACTAGTTGGTTAGATTATGAAGATCATGTTCCATGTTTAATGTCTTTTAGGTGAGTTTACAGTGGATAAAAGTGGCTGGTTAGTACCTTGAATCAGGGTTATTCCATCATTTCCCTCAAGCTTTGATCATAAGATAGAACCTTTTCATGAAATACTTATGTATATTGGGCAATTGGATTTGAAAGTTTAACCTTTCTAATATCTAAATTAGTGTTTTTAGGAGTTTTAATTGAGTGGATCAACCAATCATTCAAGTGTATCACCATCATTAGATAGGATTTTATTTCAAGTTTTCTCTCTCTTTTCCCAGATAATTTGCAACATAGAGAAAAGATCCAAATTGATACACCAAAGGGAGTTAGCCCTTATAATCTAGATATTTAATCCACTTCTTAAGTCACCCACAACTTAAGATTGTTTCCATGTTTTAGTAAACTGTGAAGGCCTAAAACTACCTTCATGAGGGTGCAAGTCTGACTGACAATAGTTAGGGTAGGTAGAAAAATTCATTTAATGATTGTATTATTATTTTTACTCAATCAATATAATGGTGTAACTCTATTTCTTATTTAAGTAAAGAGTTAGTTTATTTGATTTAGTTTTGTTTCTAACATTTTTTTGAGTTTTTAACTTGAGTGGATTCAAGAAATGGATTTTTTTATAATAGAATTTGATATATTAGATTGTAAAATATAATAATCCTACCACCAAGTCTTAGATTAATTTCCAACCTTAGAAAATATTTATATCTATTTTTTGTACCTAATATATACTTGAAATATTTATGGAAACCTTAATGTAATAAATATCCCAATTGGAATCTCGGTTTTCCAGGTTATAAATATACATTATTCTTATTTCAAATTAAGCCACTTATACTAAGAATACAATTATATTTGAATTAATACAAAAATTAATTAAGAATGTTTATATTTTTTATTATGATGGAACCAAGTTGTACTTATATTTATATTCTTATGTGATGTTGTAAACCTTGCATGATGAAAATCCACATTCCCATAGATTAAGTTCTTAAGGGAATAATGAAGATTAAAAATATTAAAAGGAATAAATATGTTAATCGAACTACCTATCAATAATTGATTTTATTATGGTCTCCATAAAATTAATATTTATATGATAACTAATATACTATCTGTGTTAAGAGGTAATGCATGTTATGCTTGTTGTCTTGTTATTTATAAATATAAATAAATATTTTAATGGTTTTTTAGTAGGTTGAAGTTTATTATATGGAATGTTTTAGTGATTATATAATGCCTTATTAATTTATAATTTGTCATTATATTTGTTTTATCTAAATTAGGATTAAATGGGTTATTAATATAATTAATATAAAATAATGAGTAAAATAGATTTATAAATAAATAAGCATGCATAAATAAACCCAATTTTGTAAACAACTAAAAAATTAGGGTTTAAAAAAACATCTAAAGAGGATGTGCAATTATATAATATAAGTGCATAGACATGTAGGTGACTATAACTGACTGTGATACTAACTAATATGCCTTTTTATCTATACAACTATTTTTATTAATGGAGATGTGGTAAGTGAAATTACTTATTGATGCATCCAATGACCTTGTCCTTAAGAAATAATTTTGTCTATGTTTTCCATGAAACAAATCTATGAACTAATGAATTATGCTAAACCACATGTAGATGTATTTAAACCTAATAAAACATATAATCAATGCATTTTATCATGTGTTGATCTTATCTTTTCAAAAAAAAACCTAACAATATCCTACACACAGAAACGATACATAAAATGTGGGAAACTGGTAGGGATTGAGTCAAGTTGTGATTAGAAAACCATTGTAACTGAGCATTGACTACATATCCAATACTTCAAATAGGGTTTCAAATCACATGTATTTTCCCCTTTACTCTTTGTGTAATTATATAATATGCACTATGAATATAAATTCTATTACATCTAGGTCTTGGTTTGGTCTAATAATTAAATTAATATGTAATAATATAAACTTTAGATATATGAAATACATGTGTTTAACCTATTGTGATGTGATTTTTTAAAAATTGTATTTGCTAAGTAGGTAAGTGTCATATTTAAAAATCCTTTGAGGGGTTTATAAATAAAATACTTCTCATTCAAATTTGAAAACTCATTAACATGCAAAATACAACTCAAATGGGAAAAAATGGTCACAAAAGAGATCCAAAATGAAATTTGAATTGAAATAAAGATTGGAAAAGACACTAGGACAAGACCAAGTTTTATAGACAACCACACAAAGCATTTTTGTTAAAAAGGAGAGGTTTTATTTGAAATTAATAAAATAATAAGATATAATAGGTGATGGACTAGGGATCCCTATGACACATAAGAATTTTTATTAAACAACAATATTTATGAAATAAAAAATTAATACATCAATGTGAAAAATAAGAGAAAGATATAAGACCAATATAAGATGTAAAAATAGATATTATTTGGTATTAATAGATTCTTAAATGTAAAGTCATGAAAAAATCATATTACTTGTGTTTCTTGACCAAATTTGAGTGTTTACATCCCCCCTCTTTATTTTAACAATTCAATAAAATTAAGATATTAGAGTAAAATCAAGAAAAATGATACCTAATCTTACCTGTGTCACATATGTTTTCTTATATGTGGAGATGCCATGGGTCCAATATGGCCAACCCATGCATAAAGAAGATGATATATAATTTCTATCTTTTTTTAACTATAGAATTGAATAAGACTTCAAATACTACTTATGTAAATGAACCCAAATGTGGAGTCTATGTACAATCTAATTAAATGAGTATGGTATAAATATACAAGATGGGCTTTATGCCTATAAGTTAAAATAATGTCTAAATTCAACCCCAAAAATCTAAATATGATGGGTATTGGTTCAAATACTATTACCAAAACTAAGTGATGAGACCATATACCATGCACATGCCCCCAATCTAGTAACTGAGCATATTGAGTCATACAATCTAATTTAGAAATCTAAATTCTAAGAAATAATTATGTGGTTATGTATATATGTGTTGTGTGGATTCCCTTATTATCATCATCTACATAAAATTGAGTTAAACTATGACAAACATGAATATATGTCATGCACATGCCCATATTCCTAGTGATTTTTAAAAATATCCTCCAAATTTGAGTATAATATTTGGTTTAAATGAAAAAGTGTTGTATTAACTATGATAATCTATAACAATGTGAATTAAAATTTATATGTAAATATCGATAATGTCATGATGTTTTTGAAAATAACACACCTATGTTATTATCCCTATGATTTAGACCTATCTAAATACAAAAATATAGGTAAAATCTAAAACTAATTAAGCATGTTTCGAGAATGTTGTATCCATTTTCATATAACATGGGTCATATTATACAAAAACTATGTATAATATAGGAATAATCTATATTGACTATAAATAATCTAAGTGAAAGTGTAATGTATTGATAAAACAAATATATAAACTAAAGTATAGTTTGAGTAACATTAACATATACTATGTATTTACTACGTAAGTTGAGGTATAATCTGAGTCCAAATCTGATGGGTAGTGAATATGTAGTGATTCAACTAGACCCTATTTACTAATTTTGTATAAATAGTACCACTGTATGCCCCCCTTTTAGTGAGAGTGATTAAATTGTTGTAAATAGATCTAATCAAAAGTAATATATGATGTATCTTTTATTCCTGACTTAGTTTTCTATTTGGAAACATTTATTACCAAAATTTGTTATTAATAAAATATTTTATTGAATTAAGAACTTTGTGAGTAGTTATAAAGGTGAAGGAATTAATTTATAAAAAATAAAGTATGAGATAATGGCATATCAAAAGAGTGGAATTTAAATCAAAATATAGGTAATAAGTAAAATCACATAATCATCTTCCATATGGAAGAAACATGGATTTAATAGGAGATATGGATAATTAGATATAAGCCATTACATATGGAAAGCTAATAAAACAAATAAATTAATTATTGGATCTAGATGTGAGAGCAATAGCCCAGGAAAAAAAAGATAATGAACACTAGATATACATGATAAAACCTCATAAAGAGGTAAAAAACCCATAAGTGATTATTCATATATGATAAATTCAACAACCCAATACTATCTTACTTCTCCTTACTTGTTCCCAAAATGTCTTCACATAACTTGGAAATGTGTTCTCCACTTTTCCTCATTTGTCTCAACTCTTTCCATGAACCATCCACATGACGAGTTTCATGAGGTAATAATTGAAGGAAACATCCTTCATCATGCCATAGTCACCTTTAAAGGAATTATACTATGCAAACATAGTCACCCAAAGGTATTACACTATTTAACTATAGACGCCCAAAGGTATTACACTATGGAACAATAGTCACATAGTCACCTTTAAATGAATTACACTATACAACTATAGACACCCAAATTTATTACACTATAACCACAATCATATTGTCACTTTTAAATAAATTGCATTGTACACCCATTATCACCTTTTAAGTAATTACACTATGTGACCTTCTAAAAATTCAAGTGAGTTTAGGCTAGCATGATCATGAGACTACATCCCACAATAAGAATACATCCCACAGTGAGAATATATCTCAAAGTCTCTAATGATTGATTAACCAAACATATTGAATCTTTTTATAACAAAAGGAATTTTGGCTACTATGTATTGGGTAAAATGTAAACTTCCACATGAAGTTTACCAAAATCACATAAAGTGATATATTGCAATGGTTTACAATGAGAATAATTATAGAGAGATATAAGGAAACACATGACTCATGTGGCCACTATTAAGTGACATTGTCATGTACACTCCCCCTCAATGGAAACTCTAAAAGGCCTGACATTATATGAAATTGAAAAAAAATGGTATCACTAAGTGGGGTTTTGAAGATATCTTCCACATGTTCATCCATATGAAAAAATTGCAAATCAATGTCCCCATTGAGGACTTTCTCTGAGGTAAAATGCACATGAGCTTCAATATGTTTAGTTCCTTGGTGCTGCACTAGATTTTTTTCCAGAACTATACAACTTGACTATCTCTATGAAGGGTGGTCTAATGAGGAACTTCCACTCAAAGTTCTTATATCATCCTTTGCAACCACAAGGATTCTTTAACATATTCCACATGAAGTGATCCAAGTGATATCACCTACACTAAACATAAACACATATCCAAAATTAAACTCATGATCTCATATTATGGTTGACATTATAATAACCAAATAAAATGTCATTATCAAAAGAAGAAGAATATATACAAAAGTTTATAGTTCCTTTTATATACCAAAGTATCCACTTTGCTAATTTCCAATGATCTAAGTATGGGTCCTACATGAATTTAGAAGCTTTATCACATGAAATTTTGGTTCAATCTTTAACACCAACTTCAATAGGAGTAGATGTAAGCTTGTAATCCAAAATGTTAAGTTTAGCAAGAAGGTTATGTGATGAACATAAAATAAATTCAATAGTAATATAATAATAAGTTATCCAAACATTAGAAATATTATTAATAACACCTCATTTTATAATTTTAGTCCTAACAAAACTTTACAAGTTTAATATGTTTTAATTTTTCAATAATATAGAATTGGATTTAACAAAATATTGAGGTATGTAACCTCTCATATATCAAATATGGATAGTTTATCATGATATGAAATCATTCAATCAAACATATATGAGACTGAAACAAATGATTTTTGACATGTAAGAAAAAATGATTAGTAGACTAACAAACTCCATTTACACTTTGCATTTCATAACATACCTTAAACATATAAGCATGTTATAAGAAACAATAAAATTAGTTTATCTATGCATGTTAGCATAAACTTGTTATTCTTATCAAATGAAAGCATCTTAACAATTGAAACATAAAATATTATTTATTATTGAGTATGATCTTTTTACCAAATATAATAATAAAACGTGATCATTTTGTCAAATGAAGAATGATGTTATGTAAATAATGTACTTCAATTGTTAAATAATATGAATTTAAAACATAATGTCTATATATTTTGTTCACTTTCTCATTAGAGAGAAAAATATCTATTACAATATAATTATAATTAGCATTTTTTAAGAATCAAACCAAATAGTTTTGCTAACTAATATCCTTTTAGTTGAGAAACAATCAATTTAGTAATTATCTTTATATAGAATAATTATAACTAACTTCATTACTAGTGATAATAATATCATCAACTAATTTGAGATTTGTCTAGCACAAAATGAGAAGAAGTCATGACTTTTTAAATTGACACTATGAGTTTATGTTATATATGAAATTGATGCAAAAAGAGGTTTATAAAGCAAACTTTTTAACATTTTTAATACTTTATTTTTAAATAAAATTATATATTCTAGTGATTAAACAACACTATGCACTTTATTTGATTTCAAAAAAATTCAAAAAATTCAAAGAACTGTAACAAGGTCAAAAGTCGTAAGTATTGCAATATAAATTATACATTAAAATTCATATTAAAAAGTTTAAAATCAAATAAAATACCATCCCAATGCATCCAAAACATGCCAAAACCTAGATATTGACTGATCACATGACCATATTTAACAAAAAAGATGATAAGTCAAAGGTTTCAAAAGTGTCGTAACATTCACATGTGAGAGATTGGATGGATAACAAAAGATCATTTTGACTAATTATCTTATAATTAAATTATATTATATTTAACCAAAAAAATATTAGGATGGGGATTTGAACTCAGAACTTTAGATTTACAAGTTTTTTTATAAAAATACATTAGCCAGCTTGATGGAATTATCCAAGATCCAACTGATAGAATCGAACACATGAATTGCAAATGCAAACTAAATAAAAGCAAAACTCCATTGTTGAGACTAAAATTAAAATATAATATAATTAAAATAATATTGCATTCATAACTCATTAAAAAATAGCTTAGATTAGAGGCATATTTATAGGTACAATGGAGGTATAGAGCCAATACATTTAGAAATGTGAACATATGACTTTTGCCAAATGGTTTGTGTACTTTGTATGTAAATATTGGTGGGTAAGGGTATCCTTACCCACCAATTTGACTATAGTTTTCCCATGTGTATGTGCAACTTAATTACCTCATTTATTACACTTAAGTGACCTCAAAATAACACCTAACCAAGCTAAACATGTGTAGGAATAATACATAATAATAAATATAAGGAAAATAATATCCTAAAATAACACCCACTCTTAAGTGTATCTTAGGTGGACAAAAAAAATTAGGTTTTAGAAACATGGCCTAATGAGGTACCTAAGTACAATGCAACTCTCACAAAGTGGAGGAAAAGGAGAAAACTTATAGGAAAAAAACTCCCTCCCAAAAGAGAGAAAAGAAGAAGAGGACTAAAAGGTCCCCATGAAGATGATGCTGATGTATCCCATACCCCAAGAAGAGCATACAAGTGAATATAATTACTCTCAATGAAGGGTTTGGTGAAGATATCAACTATCTACTCCATAATCTAGAAAAATTTGAGATTAATGACCTATCCATGAATGAGCTCTTGAATGAAGTGCATATGAATCTTGATGAGCTTGGTTCATTGATGTTAGACCAGATTCCTACAAATATAGGTGGTGCTTTGGTTATCACAAAATATGATTGTGGGTCAATTGAACTATATACCAAACTCAGTAAGAATCCCTTGAATCTAAATAGCTTAAGTAGTTGCATTGATAGCTCCTTTATATTCAGCCTTAGTAGATGATACATAAATAACATTCTACTTCTTGCTAGACCAACTAATTGGTCCTAAAACAAGTGAGAAACTATATCCTGAAGTGGACTTTTAATGTTGAATATCACAAGCCTAGTCTGAATCTATGTATCCAACCAAGTCAATATCAATGCCTGCTCCATAGTGAATCCCATAACTATGAGTACCCTGAATGTAGTGGAGAATCCATTTGGATACTTTCCAATGCATCTCATATGGTGTCTACATAAACCTAGAGACCATGCCCAATACATATGAAATATTAGGTCTAGTTTGAGTTAGATAGATGAGGCTACCAACTAGTTATCGATACAAGGTAGCATCAACCAATGGAGAACACTTAGCCTCAAGTTTGACTCCAAAAAGAAAGGGATTTAGAGTTGGCTTACAAGTATGCATGTGAAACCATGAGAGAAAATTGAGAGCATAGTTGGATTGTGTAATGGTAATACCTGAGTCAGATTGTGAAATCTCAATACCAAGGAAGTAATACAATAAACCCAAGTTATTCATAGAGAATCTATCATGTAGATTAGTTTTAACTAATACAATAGAGGATGAATAACTCCCTATGATCAACAGGTCATGCACATATATAACTAGAATCAAGAGTGAATTATCTTGCCACAAGATGTAAATATTCAGATTAGAATTGCATATAGTGAACCCAACTATGAGAAGAAATGAATCCATCTTAGCATACCAAGCCTAAGGGGCATGTTTGAGGCCAAACATAATTTTTTGAAATTTACACACTAAGGAAGAATCTTACACAAAACCTTTTAGTTGTTCCATATATATCTCCTCCTCAAGGTCACCATGAAGAAAGGCACTCTTCACATCCATCTGATGAACATCCCAATGATAAGATATGACAATGGAAAGAGTGAGTTGAATAAAGTTCATTTTAGTGACTAGAGAAAATGTTTCAATAAAGTCTATGCTAGGAACTTGTGAAAATACTTTTTCTACTAATAATGCTTTGAACTTATCCACTGACCCATCACTATAATTTTTTTTTGATAGATCCACTTACATCAAACAAGTTTCCTTCCCTTAGGAAGTGGTACTAGATCCAAAGTGTGGTGCTTAATTAAGGAACTACAATCTTCATGCATAGCTATATCCTACTCAAGATTTATAGATGCCTCATGAAATGATTATGGATCAGAAGCAAAAGTAATGAAAACATGTGGAACACCCTAAAATTATGAATGAGTCTATCTGACATATGATGGATTCCTAACCCAATCACTTGCACTTTGTAGAGTTTATCTATCCCAAAGAGGACCTAAAATCAAATAATTAGGGGGAGATCATTCAACTTCAAAAATTTGACTATGAATGGAATGAGGTGAATCTCTATCACTATCCTCATCATTTGAACTAGAAGATGAATCTTCATCAATAGGTATTAGATCTAGATTATCTAAATCATCTGAACTATCATCATATCCTAGAGATTCCAAAGGGGAGGGAGAAGTGTCATGTGTGGAGTCTGATGGACCCTCTTTAAAGTGTACACTTATTTCAATAAACAACTCATGTGTGGTAGAATGAAGAATCCTATATCCCTTAACACCTTCTGCATACCCAAGAAATATGCAAGTCCTACTCTAACGTTTCGTGGCCTTATGTTTCTTCTTAGGAATGTAGGCCAGAACTAGAGATCCAAATGCCCTAAAGTGCTTAAATTTAGGTTTTTTATTTCTCCAAGCTTCAAATGGAGTGATCCCTTTCAATGCTTTATGAGGAACATAGTTTTGGATATAACAAGAACAATTAATGGTTTCTTCCCAATATTGTGGTGTAAGTGATTTGGAGTGTATCATACAGTTTGCCATTTCCTTCAAATATATATTCTTACATTATAAAACACTATTCTGCTAAGGACTATATGGAATTGTTCATTGTAGATCAATCCCTGTTGAAGTACAAAACTATTCAAAGCAATGATTAACATGCTCACCACCATTATCAGTGCACAAAAATCTAATGGTTTTCTATGATTGTTTCTCAACAAGAGCCTTGAAATCTTTAAAATGGTTAAATAACTCAAACTTTTGTTGAAAAAAATACACCCAAGTATATGTAGAGAAGTCATTGATGAAGGTAATTATGTACCTAGCCTTGTTGAATGAAGGCTTTGGAAATGGTCTAGAAACATCACTATGAATTAGCTATAAAATTTTAGTGGCTCTCCATGATTTGCCTTTATCATATTTCTCTTCAAGATGTTTACCAAGTATGAAACATTCACAAACACCATCATAAAAATTAATATGAGGCAACCCTATTACCATATCTTGTTGACTGAGTTGTTCCAAGTAGCGATAGTTTAGATGGCCAAATCACTCATGCCATAGTTTGCTCACTCCATCAGAATGAGTGAGTAATGTAGTAGAAGGGTAATCAAGAGCAAAATTTGAGAAGGTGTACAACCTTGATTGGTGATTTTCTTTCCCAATGGCCACTTTAGTATTACTATGCATCTCTTTAATGATAATATAATCTAGAGTAAACTCAAATTTCTTGCCTGATCTAATGTGGGTGATTTGATAAATAGATAGGAGATTAGTTGACAGTGATGGAACACATAGGACACTTTCAAATGTCCCATCATTAAATTCAATAGATCCTCTCCCAAAAAATTCAATAGAAGTATTATAACATATTAGAATATATGGCATAGAACATGGCTATAAGGATGAGAAAAAGTCTCCTGAAGAAGCCATGTGATGTGAGGTACCAGAATCAATCACTCATGTGGTTGGTTGAGATGTTACTATAACAAGGGCCTTACACTTACCTTTCCCATTACTAATTTAATTTTCCTTAAAATAATCCTATGTTAATGACATTGATTTGATTGTATCAGGGACATTGATGTTGTTTTTCTCCAGCATATTTGTTAAATGATCAATCTATTTTTTCATACATTTTATTTGATCATGCCAAGTTATCTTATAATAGGCACATGTGATCCTCTCTTTCTTGGATTTCCCACCTAAAGAGGAGGAATCATATGATACTTTTATCTTAGTATCTAATTTTTGACCCTTTCATTGCTCTTGGTCTTTCTTGTTTTGTTTCTTCTCCTTATTTATTGAAGTCTTTAGTTTGTCATGACTCAACAAAACATGTGATTTGGAGGAATTCAATGAACCCATTTGGATGAGTTTGTCTTGATCCCTAGTTAATTCTTTGGAAAAATCATCTAAGGATGGAATAATCTATGTAGGTCCTAGGCCATGTTTCAAATCATAAAAGGTAGAGATAAAAACTAAGTAGTCAGGACCTAACTTGGAAAGAATAGAGAGGATTGATTGTTCATCCTTTTTTTATATACAACATAATTTTAATTATTACTTAAGTGATTTAATCTTGGTGAAAAATTCTTCTATAGTGTCAAAATTTCTTGGAATCAAATTAATGAGCTCATTTTCTAGCTCATGACCCCTCATTACATCCTGTAGACACCTAAATCTGGCCATCAATAACCTCTAACCAGGCTTTTGACCAATTTTCACTTAAAATACACAATTTGGCCTAAAAACACTAAAATGAATAAATGAGTTAAAACTAACATATTCAAATTCTAATTTTAGCTATGGTATCATTAAATAGGGCAATTCAATTTATGGGCTAGCTAACTTTGATTAGATCATTCTGAGTCAAAATGCTAATTTTGCACTTAGGTAATCTAGATTGCTCTTTCCTATCAAATATATTGCACAAGACACATGCATTTTTTATTTTATTTTCATAATATAAAAAATGGGATAATGGATCCAATACATCTAATATTACCTTTCAATTCCAATCTAGTCAAATTTTTGACCAATAACAAGGCATTTTGATCAATTAGAGTAATTTGTGTAGAAAGTGCTTAAACATGCTGAAGAGCTAATTAACCCAAATCAAATAAAAATTAATAATTCCATAGAATCTTGTTGAATAATTGTTTTTAGAAATGAATATTGAATATATACATCATCAGGTGACCTTATTTCTTGGGAAGACATCCCTAGGCCATAAATGCCATAAATATTAGGATTCATGCCATCCATGCCTCTTAATTGCTCCTTCTTCCAATGTCATGATGAGGATAATTATGAACTTAATTCCAAAAATTGAATTAATCCTCAACCATACATCTCAATCTTAGGATGGATGGTTCATGTTGATTTTAGACATTCTCAAAAATCTATAAATAGAAAGGTCATGAACATCATTTCTAAGACATGATTATGTAAAGTTATAATGCAAGATTGGTTCTAAAAGTTTCATGAAACTAGTTTTACCTTGCCAAATTTATTCTAAGACAAGCCAAGCCACAAGCCACAAGGTACCAAGTAGAAGAGGAGATAGCCAAGCCTCCTTTGATGAAGACTTCATGAGCACAAGCCGAGTAAGCTAATACAACAAGCATTTTGGAACATCCAAGGAAGGTAAAAGAGTATTTTCATTACTTTTTATTATTTTTATCATTTTTTTGTTGTTACTCAGATCACCCTAGTAATTAGGCATGAAGGTGTTAGCTTAGTGTGTTCTTTGTCAATTTGTTTTGTGCATTTTATCACTGACACAATACTAATCTCCTCTTCTTAGTCAAATTCCTAGTTTACATAATGGCATGAATGGTGGGAAAAAACACATCCCACGCATGAAGAAGATCATTATGTAACTTTAAAATCTTCATTTAGATCATTAAAACTTTTGTAATTTGGTTTTCTAACTTTAATTTTCCATTTTTCTTTGTTACAAGTTTACACAGTAACTGACGTTGATTAGTAAAACTGCCATCAATTGGCATAGCCAACATCGGTCATTATTTGTGTAACCGATGTCAATTAGATAACCATCATTGGTTAGTAAGTGTAACTAATTTTGGTTACTTTGTTTTCTTAAAAACACAAACCCAAGAGCTATTTTAAAATGCTTGGTTTGGGGTCATATGGACTCTGTTTTGGATGATTTTTTTTAAACTATGTGTTTTCTACTAATTTTTAGAATTTGACACTAGTTTATCTTCAAGTTTCATATATTTTTTTTACAAAATTTGTAAAATATATTTAAAATGATTCTAATATAACATATTTTCTTTTGGTGTGATGCCTTAAGGGTAGATAGGTAACTAGTAGATTTCAAGTTTGATAAATCATGTTTTAGAACATATTTTGCATGATTTAAAATGAATTAGGAATATTATTTTTGTGCTTAAAGTAAAATTTAAGGTGATTAAATAAGTGTTTTTAGCATTAGTTTTCAAATTTATAACTAATACCAAGGGGTCAAATGAATACCACCTCATTTTCATTTGGGATTAAGAATAAACTTGTCAGGATCTTGCTCCACCAAAAGAGCACAATATGATTACCAAACCAAGCAACTTAATATGTGGAAATTAACCAGATTCACCAAGTAACTAGAATTCAGAATAACACAAGATATGAGAGACAATACACAACTTGTATTAACACTTTATACAGAAAAAAATACAATAAAGAAGATGCCACTTCTTCTCCACCACCTTACAGAGGTTTCCCACACCTCAAGTGAATAGTAATTCTTCTCCCCAAAGCTCTCCCTCTCAGGTCCCAACACCCAACTCAAATACAGAGTTGGTGTTCACCTCCTATGCTCCACACACACCACAAGTGCTCCACACACTCCACAAGTACTCCACGTACTCCACAAGTACTCAAGGTACTTCAAGTAGATCTCCCATGAACCTGCAACAACCTGCAATTCAATAGACCATACTTATGGAAGGAACTCCCTTGCCTTCCTCTTTGCTCTATCCGAGTACACACCTGTACTCCAAGTAGATCCTACCTGATACTGCTCCCTATTGTGTTGCTGTCTATATGATCCTGCACACCTGCAAATCAAACCCGGTTCTGCTCACCTGTGAACCTTGACCTTGCACACACATACACCTGCAGATCAACGATCTTACTTACCATGTAGATCTCCTATATAGGCCATGCAACTGTGACCAAGATCCTACACACCTAAAGAATCCTGCTGACTCTCCAAAACCAGCACCTACACTTGGTACTGTGGAACTAGGAGGAACACCCTTGCTCACCTCACACACAGAAGGAACAAACTTTGCTCAACTCAAACTAGAACACTTTTCCAATACAACCATGAGTCTATTATATAGATCTCATCCAAACAATAATTAGACATCTAATTACAATAATTAGATCCACAACTCTCAGTCTAAAAATAGCTCTAATCATGCAAACACTTGGTTCGTTAGCTAACTGCCCGTAATGAGCTCACAGTCGAACCACATAGGCGACTGACGTCGGTCCCTGTCTGCCTGGAGGTGACTGACGCCGGCCGATCCCTGACCGACGTCAGTTGCTTCTCTTCACTATCCTACCGATGTCGGCTGATCAGACCGATGCTAGTTGCTCTGACGCTTAGCAACCTTTAGCAACCCCTCCAATATCCTTCTCCATGTCTGCATCAGTGAAACTTTTAGCTCCATAACCTAACAATCTCCCACTTGGAGATAAATAGTTGCACTGTACCTGTACCCCATCTAATCTATTTCCTGGTTTGTATCCCTCTTCAAGATCAATCTTGAAGACAACCCACCACATATCCCGTGGTGTACATCCTGTCATCCGAGTACCCTGCCACATCCAAACCTACAAACACATGTAGTGAAGTCCTGACCCTGCATGTATACCTGCTGCTGGTCCCTCTCAAATACCTGAGAACCCACTTCCCCGAATTGGCTCCTAACTCTCTGACAGGTCCCACTGCATGGGAATACTCAGGCCTATACCAGACCTCATGTGATTTTAGACACTGTACCTGTCCAGCCCTTAGTGTGCTCCAGCTCTGCATCCTGAACCTCGCCAACACCTAATTCACATCAGCTCCCACTTGAGACAAAATTAACCTGTGATCTCCATGTCTCCCATGTCAAAGAATTTCACTGCTCCAAACTCCTCATGACATGCCACTAAACTAATCTTACCCTTAGCTCAGCAAAACTCTGTATGTACAATCCTGCTAGCAAACATACCATCCACATACAGCAACAGAATGATGTCGCGACTCATCATCCACATGGTAAGACAAACCACAGTAGTTACCCTGACATTGACTGAAGTCATGCTTCGTCTTCCACCTATCAAAACCTGTACCACTTTCCTGTAGCTCATCAAGACCATATGACCTGGTCTTCCGTCTCACGTATCCTTTCTCTCTATTCTTCAACTAAGGTATCCATTCATCTCTGTGCTTTCCTTATACTGGCAACCCTACCAAAAACCCCTATTTGGTTCTCCTCCAAGGAATCACATCCTCATCCATGCTGAGCTCACACCTATTTCCTGGATCCTTCCTACTATACAATCAGCAACAAGTATAAAGAATAGGAACAACGAATTTGAGGGCCTACTTACGTCTTCAGTCCTTCGTATGGGTGTTTGAGACTCCTTGACAGCTCGTTATCCACCCAAAATCCATTACAGTGACCGACCTCAATCACTCCACAGTCTGCATCCGACTGACATCAGTTCCATGCATCTATCCCTGACTATCAACCCTGTGGTGTCCCTTCTACCAACATCATTCCTCATGACTGACATCGGTCTTACCTACTACCGACGTCGGTCCTCCTGACCGACGTCGGTCTTACCCTGCTCGACATCACTGGCTTCGGTCTGCACATGACCGACATCGACATCTGTCTGTTCGATGCCGGTTCCTCTTGACCAACACCGGTACCTGTGTTCACCTGTGAGTGATGAATTTTTACCCGCGAGCTCCTTTAAATCAATACCCATGTCCAAACTGCCCTGCTCAGAAGTATCCAGCACCATCCACTGGGTTCTATCCGCCATCTCCTCCAAGTACACCAAGGCTTTCCAGTTCTTAAGCCTATCAAATATATCTGTCTTCCACTTAAGAGCATGCATCTCCTTCCTGCTCATGTGACCAAGCCTATGAAGCCACGTCTCCACAACAAAAGAAGAATCAGTAATATAAACAAGTAGATAAAGAATACCTGTCTTCTTATTACCAGCTAATTCAAGTGCATCCACTGTGAGAGTTCTTGTGCATCTCTCATCACCCAATATTTCTGAAGAAATTAGCCATATCTCCAAACCTGGGACCTGCATGACCTTCATCAACACCTGTGTGTTGGCCGCCTGCAATTTCAGCTTCACTTCCCCTTTGCCAATTCTTTGGCAAGGCTCACCAGCTCCTCTACCTAGGGCTGCATGGAAAGAGGAAACCGAATCTTTTATCCAAGATTTAAATTTATCCAAGAAACCTCCCAGAGCATCCTGTGCAACAACACCTGCTACATCTACTTCTTCAGTTTCTTCATGCTGATCTACTACCAACCAACAATATTCTTTTACCTGCTCTTTCTTTCCATAGGACCGTGAGTAACCATCTGTGCTTTTCAACTCCTCCATTCTTAGCTTACTTTCATCTGCCATTGCTTTACTCCCACTCAATCAAAAACCCCTGAGAGTGACCTGTAATCAAAACACACTACCCAGATCTAAACCAATCTGTTAGTATCCCAACCAAAAGCTCTGATACCACTTGTCAGGATCTTGCTCCACCAAAAGAGCACAATATGATTACCAAACCAAGCAACTTAATATGCGTAAATTAACCAGATTCACCAAGTAACTAGAATTCAGAATAACACAAGATATGAGAGACAATACACAACTTGTATTAACACTTTATACAGAAAAGAATACAATAAAGAAGATGCCACTTCTTCTCCACCACCTTACAGAGGTTTTCCACACCTCAAGTGAACAATAATTCTTCTCCCCAAAGCTCTCCCTCTTAGGTCCCAACACCCAACTCAAATACAGAGTTGGTGTTCACCTCCTGTGCTCCATGCACACCACAAGTGCTCCACGCACTCCACAAATACTCCACGTACTCCACAAGTACTCAAGGTACTTCAAGTAGATCTCCCATGAACCTACAACAACCTGCAATTCAATAGACCATACTTATGGAAGGAACTCCCTTGCCTTCCTCTTTGCTCTATCCGAGTACACACCTGTACTCCAAGTAGATCCTACCTGATACTGCTCCCTATTGTGTTGCTGTCTATATGATCCTGCACACCTGCAAATCAAACTCGGTTCTGCTCACCTGTGAACCTTGACCTTGCACACACATACACCTGCAGATCAATGATCTTACTTACCATGTAGATCTCCTATATAGGCCATGCAACTGTGACCAAGATCCTACACACCTGAAGAATCCTGCTGACTCTCCAAAACTAGCACCTACACCTGGTACTGTGGAACTAGGAGGAACACCCTTGCTCACCTCACACACAGAAGGAACAAACTTTGCTCAACTCAAACTAGAACACTTTTCCAATACAACCATGAGTCTATTATATAGATCTCATCCAAACAATAATTAGACATCTAATTACAATAATTAGATCCGCAGCTCTCAGTCTAAAAATAGCTCTAATCATGCAAACACTTGGTTCGTTAGCTAACTGCCTGTAATGAGCTCACAGTCAAACCACACAGGCGACTGACGTCGGTCCCTGTCTGCCTAGAGGTGACTGATGCCGGCCGATCCTTGACCGACATCGGTTGCTTCTCTTCACTATCCTACCGACGTCGGCTGATCAGATCGATGCCAGTTGCTCTGACGCTTAACAACCTTCAGCAACCCCTCCAATAGCCTTCTTCGTGTCTGCATTAGTGAAGCTTTTAGCTCCACAACCTAACAAAACTCATCTTTCCAAGCTTTTTGTCTTCAATAGTTTCTTGATCTAATTTTTGTTTAGAAAGACGAGGGATGTTACTTATACGCTCTTCCATTTGTCCCCTCTATGGAACCCTTGGAATAAAAATCATCATTCCTATTTCAAAAATCCTTGTCCAAGGCTTAGAAATAATGTCATCTAAAGTACTCCCCAAAAACTCATCAAAGTTTGGGTGACCTTGAAAATGACCCTAAAGTCTTTCTATTTCATGCTTTCTTTATTTTTATACAAACTTGGCTTGCAAGAGGGACATCATTACCTCCCAAAATTTATTTAGGGAAGATTTGACCTAGGGTTTCATCTCCTAGCATTGACTTCACTTACTCCTTTTGAGTTTCACATGGGAGGCATTTGTATTTAGACATTGCACTACACTGAGTGAATAATAGGATGTAGTGGTTGTAAAAATGACTAGACCTTTTTACAACTAGCTAATACCACAGTCACCTAATTTTCATTCTTGTCTTTTGTATCATTTGACATGAAATTTATTATGAAATTGATTCTCATAGAAACATTTGAAAGCTTGACAGTATTAGTCAATCTTACATTGCCATACCCTTGATAGGATTTGGACGATTATACTTAGTGTATTTTGGTCATTTTTGCTTGGTATGTTTTGAGACTAAAACTTATCTGTTTGTTCATAAATCCATGACAAGATCAATTTGTTTATACATCATTATTTTCTCTAAAGAGGCATTATGCTAGCCATTTTACACCACACTTGTGCCTTGAAATTTTTGCTAAACTTATTTGTGTGTGTGTCATTTGAGTTGCAGAGGATAGTGTTACACTGCCAAAATCATATCAAACCATTTTGCCTTTGAGTCTTTGAAACATAACATTGATCACATCATTCAAGTATGCTTATTCCATTAGGATAATTTGTTTCAAGACTAGTTTACCTTGTATCAAAAACCATTGTTTCAAACCATTTTATGTATACCATTTATACCTTTGTCTTGTGTTGTCATGCTATCCAATCTTGTCTAGCCTATTTGGTTAAATCCTAGTTTTCAATTTTGAGTTTTAAATTAGCCTTATCAAGTTTGGATTCAAAAATTGATTGATTTATATTTATGCCTTAATTCATAGGGTTGATACATAGTATTTCTCTTTTGGGTTGCATAACTTTGGTTAATTGATTACCCAAATTTGAAAATTATTGATGGTTTGTTTGTTCAATGCCTATCCTCATCATCATTTATACCTTTATTTAGGAGAACAACCTTTATTCAAAAATCCTTTTACCTCATGCCTTATGTGAACTGATCATGTTTATGTTTGATTCCATGTGATAGGTCTATGTCAAAGTTGTTTCTAAACTTGTTAGATTAAACCAAATCACATCAACCTTTGTTTAGAGTCTAGATTTTGATGTCGTTTGACCAAAATTCCTAATGTATACCTATTTGTTTGAGCCTATATTTTGACTTTGCATTTGGACAAAATACCTAGTAACTCAACTTTTTCCTTTCCTAGTTTAGACCTTGTTTGGAACACTTTGACCTAGACCTTTGGCATGCCAATTTTTATTTAGATGCTTAACCTTTTATGTGTATTACATTTGACATTAGATGTTTGACATTAGGATATTTTATGCTAAGTATTAGCATAAAGCATTTTGAAGATACAACTCCACTTTAAAACTATTTTGGAGATACAATTCCACCCCTTCAACTAAGTTGGACCAAGTTTGAACCATTTGTCATTTGGATGATTTTTCAGAGTTTTTAGAACTCTAAGCCTTTTTGCTTTTAGATATTTCATCATTTATGTGGATATGTATAGCTAAAATTATGGTGGAGTCATGTACAATCTAACTTATGATAGAATGGACACACAAAATCCCACTAGGAACCCTTAAAAAGAAATATTTTTTATGGAGTTTTATTATTCTCCCTATAATACTCCATATGGGGAACATAATAAAAATCCACAAATTCCAAATTGAGACCTTGATTGGCATGAAGAGGCTTGTGAGGAATAATTTGAAGACCCAACTATAGATAATGTTGTTTGGGATATAGATCCATACCATCTTTTCAATAATCAGTACATGGAACACAGTCAAGAACTAGCTTATGAGTCAACTCAAGACTGGGATGATATGGTTTATGAGAAAGACTTGGATTTTTTGGCTTGTGTAAAAAATCAAGTTACATGATATCCTTTTTTTATCTAATCATCAACTACCCCTAACCTTCCTTTGGATCATATGCGCTATCAATCTCTACAATATGTCAAGAATACCATTACCATTCCTATACCTCATGCTTTGGCTTATGTGAGAAATCAAGCTCCACAATGCCCCTTCATCATTATAGGACTTAGTCTTTTGGCTTGTCCAAACAAGCAAGCTCCATAATGCCCTATCGTTACCATCTCAGGACTTTTTCCTTTAGCTCATGCAAGAAATCATGTTCCCTAATGCCCTACCATTATCCATCCATAAGTAATTCCTCATCTAGTACCAATCCCAACCAAACCTTAACTGATCTAATCATTTAAAGACCAAGCTATGTTTAAAATTGGTATTTTCCAACTCATTGGAAACCAAGGCCAAGAGAACTAGCCAATCCAAGATGTTTTTGTTGAACCAACCACTTATGAGAAGTTAACCTGTGATGAATCACCTATTGATCTTATACCAATTGTCAAGGAATCTCACACTAACAAGCCAGTCTTTGTCAAGTCACTTTTTAATGATTATAAATTCCTTTGGGAAAATAATTTCCTTGACCATGTGCCTATTTTTCAAGAGCCTCCTATTAACAAGCTAGTCTCTAAGGAGTTGTCTCTTGACCTTTTTCCCATCTTAGAGGATTCCCACTCTAAAAAACTAGTTTTTATGGAGCCCATTATGCCATCACAAGCTATTACTTATCCAAAACCAAATATTCAACAAGACATCATTATAATAGAGTACCCATTAGATGAATAATTAGAGTTAGAGTTAGGTTCTACTCTTGAACTGACATTACATTTATCATCAGAATCTGAATCAATATCAATATCAACATTAGATTTAGAGCCCCTTTAGTTAAAATCAAAGTTAGAAGAAGAATATATTCATGGTTGTTATAACATTGGTTAGACATGCCTCACAGATCAATTTTAATACATTTGTGATCCTTATATGGTTTTTGAGGATGAGTACTTCAGCTTTGACATAAGCTATCCTAGTATCTTCTACAAGGATTGTGCAGCCTCTCCCCATTCCATTACCATTCCATAGGCCATTATCATCAACCAAAATAGCCATATTATTGACATTCCATCTCCTATAAGTGTCAATTAGGATCGATAGAATCACACTTTATTAAACTACATCCATGGTAACATAGTAGTTGAAAAAGAGTAAGGAGGCCAAGACTACATTCATATAGTTGAAGAACATTCTCCTAGTAAAACCATTTTGGAGTCACTAGGGGATAATCAAAGTTAGAAACCAACATCTTCTAGTGAAACTTTTTCAAAAGTGCTGAATAAAATCAAATTCATAAGCCAATTTTCATTAGTCAAACCTTCTTAGAGGTGCTACGGGACAATCAAGACAACTTCATTGGTGAAAACCTCCTTAATGCACCAATAACTGAGAACAAAAGTTCTTCACCACTTGATGAAGACAAAATCAAAGATAAAATAAAAATAGCTTCCTATCTATAGCCTAATCAGATGGTAGCTACTCTCAAGACTAAACAATAGAAAAATATAATAGTCCTATCAAGAGAACAAGTATTCAGCCCCACCACAACCAAAATTATGTCAAATCTAGCATCAACAACATTACATGTGATTGAATGTCTCGATCTTCATTTGTTTCCCAACCATTCCACATTCTGTTATCATCAACTATTACATTTCATAATCAAACCTACCATCCATTATTTTTCCTTATTTACCATCCATGGTCATACTTTCTTTTGTAGAGGCTACAAAGATACCTTGTCTTGACACTTGAAGGAATCAAAATCAATGACCAATGAAGATCATAAAAGCATTTTCAGTAACCAAATCTATATGCCATTTTTTATAAGAGTATTTATTTAGATGAGGTATGGGATAATAATTAACATGATTGAGTATTATTTTTGTATCATTTGTTGATTAGGATGTGCATCTCCATCTCAACAAGAAAATAAAATCATATGCCATTTACCACACCCAAGCCAAAAATATGTACCATACCATTTCACATTGCCATGTCATTGCCGTTGTTACATATTATTTTTCCATTGTCACGTATCTTTCCATTTACCCCATCACTTGGGGGCATCCTTAATAGCATTTTATCTAATATATCAAAAACCATCATTATCCTAAGCAAAACCATACCATTCTAACCATTCCATTCCTATCTATACCAAAGCCTATTTTTTGTCATCCCACCTAATCTTGTTTTAATCTTGGTTCCTTTGGTTCTTATTGCAATTTTTGTGAGGGGATTCCAATCAAGTTTCAATAATTAATCAATTCTAAGTTTAAATTCTACTCTATGAATGTAGTGTGATAGTTGATCTAGCAAGATATCTTTCATTTTCCATCCTGTATCAAGTTTGTTTTTATGAGCTTGATTATAACCACCTATGGGAAAATTAGTGTTTCACCAATCTTGCCACTAATTATAAATACCTATGGGAAAATTAGTATCATTGAACTATGTCATTATATCCTGTTTATAACTGACTATGGGCAAACTAGGGGCAACACTTGTTTATCATGCATTATCACATCACCTTGCCATTACTATTTTCATTTGACTGGCCATTTGCTAGTTTTGAGAACTTATTGGGACCTAGTTGGTTTTTTCTCACCTTTTGTGTGGATGGAATTAATATGACTTGAGGTCATTTTAAGACTATGTGGGTCATGCTCAATTCATATTGAGGTCACCTCAGTCCCCCTTTCTATACACTCTCATCATTTTGAGAGCAACCTAAGCCAAACACTCTCACCATTTTAAGAGCATTTATCTTATCATTCTCTAACAAGTTAAGATACCTCAAAATTACAAAAACATTCATAACATTTCAAAAATCCAAAAACATTTGTCTTATCTAAGCCTAGTTAGTTATCCTTGATCCACCTTATTGGGGCATGGTCATTGTTAGGATGCTTTCTTTTTCTTTTGTTTTTTGTTTTTTTGTTTGTTTGTTTATTTAAAATTGTTTGTTTGTTTATTTATTTGTTTGTTTACTTGCCTATTTGTTTGATTTTTGCACTATTGCATTAACTCAGTCTATATGTATGCATTGGGTGATTTCTTTCACACATTATTCATGAGTCTATCCATCTTCATACATCAATATTGTCATCATGGTTTTTATCATTGGTGCATTATTTTCACTTGAATATTGGATATTAGGAGTTAGTCATTATGCATATTTTTTCCAAGTCTTCATGGTGTTATATTATGAAGCTTAACATCACATGCTATAGCAAAAATCAGCTTTAGGAAGGTCTACAATCAATAGAGTCATATAATTTTCTCCTTGGCACCTTGGCAAATCCTTCCATCCCACCCTTGATCAAATCAACCCATTTAACCATTCTAGTTGTATCATTACTAATCATGATGAGCATCTCCTCATTAGTAAGTCCAATTGAATCATTCACACTGATAAATTTTATTCTTCTATTCATCTCTTTCATCACTTTTCACCCACTCATCTTTAATCTATATTCTAGGTTATATCCTTGAGTTACGCTTACTAATTAGCCCTAACTGAGGCACAATCATCTTTACCCAATTTAGGTATTATTAATGATTATAACTGCCTATGGGCAAATCATTATTTTGACTTTTAACCTTGATTATAACCACCTTTGGGAAAATCAATATCCTTTTTACTTCAATGCATGAAAGCATTTTCTTGTTTGGATTAATCTCAACCACAAGTTAATTCCACATTTATTCTTTTTTTTTTTACAGTCCATCCATCAACAAATGTAATGGCCACTCCCTCGAGGGGGCATCATCATAGGCTTCCCAAAACCATTTAGACATTTTTTATTCAACCATCATCTTCTTTTTGGTATACAATCCATCTATCATTATTATAGAATATATTTCTTTGCCTATGGTTTGTAACATCTTCCCAAATAGGGGAAAACTAAAGACACCTAAATCTGGCCATTGATAACCTCCAACTAGGGTTTTAACTAATTTATACTTAAAATACATAATTTGGTCTAAAAATACTAAAATGCATTAAATGAGTTGAAATTGACATATTCAAATTCCAATTTTATTTAGGGTATCATTAAATGGGGTAATGCAATTTATGGAACAACTAACTTTGATCAGATCATTCTGAGTCAAAATGCTAATTTTGCATCTAGGTGCTCTGGATTACTCTTTCCTATCAAATATCTTGCATAAGACATGTGCCTTTGATATTTTTTATTAATAATATCCTAAATGGGATAATGGATCCAATGCATCTGACATCACGTTCCAATTCTAATCCAATCAAATTTTAGACTAATAATAAGGTATTCTAATAAATTTGAGTAATTTTTACACAAAGTGCTTAAACATGCTTAAGAGATAATTAACCCAAATCAAATCATAATTAATAATTCCATGGAAATTTTTTGAATACTTCTTTTTAGAAATAAATATTGAATATCTTCATCATTAGGTGACCTCATTTCTTAGAAAGACATCCCTGGGCCATAAATGCCACAAATATCAAGATTCATGCCCTTCATGCCTCTTAATTTCCCCTTCTTCCAATGCCATGATGAGAATAATTATAAACTTAATTCAAAAAATTTAATTAACCCTCAACCACACATCTCAATCTTAGGATGGATGGTTTAGGTTGATTCTAGACATTCTCAAAAATCTATAAATAGAGAGGCCATAAACATCATTTTTAAGACATGATTATGCAAATTTATAATGCAATATTGGTTCTAAAAGATTCATGAAACTAATGTTACAATTCCAAATTTGTTCCAAGCCAATCCAAGCCACAAGACACAAGGTACTAAGGAGAAGAGGAGATATCCAAGCCTCCTTTGATGAATATTTCATGAGCACAAGCTGAGAAAACCACTACAACAAGCATTTTGGAGCATCCAAGTAAGGTAAAAGAGGGTTTTCATTAATTTTTAGTTTTTTTTTTCATTTGTTTTTATTATTAAGTTCACCCTAGTAACTAGGCATGAAGGTGTTATCTTAGTGTGTTCTTTGTCAAATTTTTTGTGCATTTTGTCACTAACACAATACTAATCTCCTCTTTTTAGTCTAATTCCTAGTTCACACATTCTGATTCCCAAAGATTTGTTCCAAAGTGTTCCAAATATCATGTGGTGATTTAGTATATTTAATGTGAAAGAGTATTGTATACATCCAATTCTTAACACCATTTGTGTTGAAATTGTCAATCTTACTCAAATTGCACTCAAATGCACATTTTAGGTCAAAATCCATAAAACATAGTAAATGGTTCAAACTTGTCATTTACAAGTGCCAATTTAGGTCAAAGTATCCCTAAATGGGGAAATGCACTTTATGGGTTAGCTAACTTTGATCAATTCATTTTGAGTCAAAATGATGATTTCACCTTTCGTGCTTTGGTTCACTCTTTTCTCCTAAACTCATTGGTACATGCCACGTACCTTTATTATTTTGTGTTGGAAACATCCTAAATGAAAATATGGTTTCAGAACATATAATGTCATATTTTAATTCTTCCCAAATCAAATTACAAATTAGTAATATGACTTTCTAACCATTTTGATTAATTGATGGCCAATTTTCAAATAATTGCACAAATGTTGATTAACCGTGTTTAAGGCTAATTAATCCAAATCAAAAGCTTAAGTGGATTTTCCATGAGAGTTGTTGAATACTTCTTTCTGGAAATTGATTCCTATTACTACATCATCAGGTGACATCATTTCTTGGGAAGACATCCCTAGGCCATAAATGCCACAAATATCAGGATTATGGGTCACCCATGCCTAGTTAATGCCTCCCATGCCTCTTCAATGCCCCTTTTTCCAAATTAATGATGAAGATAATTATGGATTTAATTATAAATATTAGGATTATCCATGGCCACACATCTCAATCTTAAGATGGATGGTCATGGTTGATCCTAACCAATCTCAAAAATCTATAAATAGAGAGGCCATGGATATGAATTTTAAGTTATTTTGGTGCAAGGTTATTATGTTTAAATATCTTCAAAGTTTGAAAATTACAAAGTTATAATGTTAAATTGTTTCTATAAGGCTTTGAATTTTATCATTGATTTTGTTTGCAAGCTTCATTGATAGGCTAGTTTAGTGATTTGGAATCATGAGCCTAGGTTTTATGGAGTGTTCTTGAAGCATTGGAGGAGTTTTCCACCATTGTTGACAAAGACAAGGATGTTTGATCAAGGGAGAACATGATTTTGAGCCACATGGGTATGGTGAATCCATTTAGGAAGGTAATATGGTGTTGCTTTCTTTCATTTGTTTCTTGCTATCCTTTATAATTCTCATAGGAATAGATAGGCTTGGTTATTTAGTTCTTTGTACATGTTTCATTATTTATGGACTAATGCTTGACTAACTTGCTTTGGAATCCTCTCAACATCTTGGCATGCCTAGTGGGACAAGACGCATCTCACACTTGAAGGAGATCATTTTTCAAATCTAAAATATTTATTTGAGCCTTTAAAACTCTTGAAAATTGATTTTTTAACTTTATTTTGCCATTTTTATTTGCCACAATTTTACACAATAACTGATGTTGGTAAGTGATACCAATATTAGTTACCTGGTTGAACCAATGTTAGTTTTCAAAATTGACATTGGTTAGGTCCTAGTTAGCTAAAGTAACCATCATCGATGGTAATAACTGACGTCGGTCACTGTGTTTTTCTAAAAACATAGACTCAAGAGCTACTTTTTCAAAGTTCATTATTTCAAGCTAAAAAGAGCTTTAAAGCTAAGGGACATGCTAACAATTTTATTGTAGGACCAAGCTTGATATTTGTTCAAAACATGTTTAAATCACCTTTGCATGCTTAAAAGTCAATTAGAAACCTTATTTTGGGTGTTTAACAAAGAATTTAGATGTTTTGGTGAATGTTTTCAAAGTTTGTAACTAAGACCAAGGGGTCAAATCAACACCATCAAACATTTCATTTGGGTCCAAAATTAAACACACTTATCAATTCTTGTTTGCAATAGTTATTTACTTAGGTTTTGTTTAGAAAAAAGAGGAATTTTATGTGTATGCTCTTCCATTTATCCCCTTTAGGGAACCCTTGGAATCAAAAGTTCCATTCCTATTTCAAATAGCCTAGTCTAAGTCTTAGAAAGAATGTCATCTAAAGCACTCCCCCAAAACTTTTCAAAGTTTGGGTGATCTTGAAAATGACCCTAAAGTCTTTCTATTTTATACTTTCTTTATTTTCATGTAAACTTGGCTTGCGAGGGGGACATCATTACCTCCCACAAGTTCTTTAGGGAAGATTTAACCTAGGGTTTTATCTCCTGACATTGAATTCATTTGGCTCCTAATTGGAGTTTCATATGGGATGTATCTACATTTGGACATCACACTACACTGAGCGAACAATAGGATGTAGTGGTTGTAAAAAGGACTAGACCTTTTTAAAACTAGCCAATATCATGGTCACCTAATTCTTGTGCTTGTCTTTTGCATCATTTCACATGAAAGTCATTGTGCAATTAATTCCCTTAAAATGATAAAAAACCAATTAATTTTAGTCAACCCCATTTTACCATACCCTTGCTATGATTTGGACGATTATATTTAGTGTATTTTGGTCATTATTTGCTTAGTATGGTTTGAGGCTAAAACTTGTTTGTTTGTTCATAGGCCATGTTAAAATCATGTATTTGAGTTAAGAAGGGTAGCGTTATGTAGCCCAAATCATGTCAAATATTTTTTATCTTTGAGTCTTTGAAACATAACATTTGACACATAATTTGAGCATGTTTACACCGTTAGGTTGCTTAATTTGTTTCAAGAACTTGTTTACCATTGTATCAAAAACCATTTTGTTTCAAACCATGTCATGTATACCATTTTGACCTTTTTTATAAATCGTTATGATGTCTACTCTTGTCTAAATTTTTTCATCTAATCCTAGTATTCAACATTAAATTTTCAATTAACCTTGTCAAGTTTGGATCTAAACATTGATTGATTTCTATTTAGGCATCAATTTGTTGGGTTGGTACATAGATATTTTTATTTTGGGTTGCATAGCTTTAGTTAAATGATTACCCAATTTCGAACACTATTTATTATTTGTTTGTTTGAGTGCCTATCCTCATCCTTTTTTATGTGAATTTGTTTGGGAAAACACAACCTTTCTTCAAAAATCTTTGATGTTAGACATTTTATGTTAGGTTATTTTATGCCAAATCTTGGCACAAACTAATTTTGAGATGAAGCTTCACCCTTTCAACCAAGGTTGAACCTTTTGTCTTTTAAATATCACTTTTCAAAGTTTATATAACTTTAAGTCTTTCTATTTTTGGAGCTTTCTTCATTAAATATAGTTATGTCTAGATACACTTATGGTGGAGTCATGGATAATCCAACTTATGATAGAATGGCTTCACAAAATGACTTGTATGACTTTGGTTAAGACCCCTCTGGTGACAATATGGTTTGTGAGATATATTTATATCTACCTCACAAAAATTAGTCATGGGAACATAGTCAAGATCCAACTTATGATCCATCTTATGATCCAACTCACAATTGGAATGATTGGGTTTATCAGGAAGAATTGGATGCTTTGGCTTGTGTAAATAATCAAACTCCACAACGTACCAAGATCACCATTTTAGGACCTCCTCATTTGGTTTGCATAAGCAACCAAACTAACAAGAATCTAGTCATTGCCATTTTAGGACCTCTTCCTTTGGTTTATACAAGCAACCAAACTAAGAAGCGTCTGATAGTTACCATTCTTGGCCCATCACCAATTTTTGATGAACGTATTGTTGAAAAACCTCCATTTGATGAACCAATTTTTTTAATCCCTTTTTCAATATTCTAATCTTTGGAGATCCTATTATTGAACCACAAACCATTGTTCCCGCTAAACCAAATGTTCCCCACTTTATAAACTTTGTGCCGATCTTTGAGCCTAAAAAAGAATCATTACCTCTTCAAAAGCCATCTTATGAGGATCAAAATGTGTTCAAAATTGATCTTTTACAACCAATTATGAACCAAAACCAACATGTTATTATTGAAACAACCATTTGTGATAAGATAAACTATGATAAGTTACCTATTCATATGTTACCTATTTTTAAAGAGCCTCATCTCCTTGACAATCCAATTTCAGTAGAGTTGTCTCTTGATCTTTTCCCACTTTTTGAGGAGTCTCACTTTGATAGAAATGATTTTGTCGAGATGTCCCTTAAATGGTTCCATCTTTTTTAGGGGCTTCACTTAGATGAATCAGTCTATGTTAAACCCTTATAATATGAATCAATTTTTATTGAGCCCATTATGCCATCACATGTCATTACTTGTCAAAAATTCAACATTCAATAGAACATTATCAAAATAACCATACTATATGAAGAATAAATATTAGATTCAGGTTCTATTTTTGAATTGACATTGGATTTAACATCAAAAATAGAATCAACATCAGTTGTGACATTGGATTTAGAGCCCCTTGCTTTGAAATTAGAGTCATAAATAGATTATAGTATTGGTTATTACAACATTGGTTACAATTGACTTGTAGATCAATTTGAATATATTTGTGATCCTTTTATGGTTTTTGAGAATTATTACTTCAACATTGACACAAGTTCTCCTAGTATCTTCTATGAGGATTAAACAACCTATCACCATCCCATTATTACCACCCAACATAACCATTATATTGACATTTCACCTACCATAAGTTTTGATTGAGACTGAAAAAATCACACTTTGTTGAATTACATCTATGGTGACATATCATTTATAAAATATCAGGGGGATTAAGACCACATTCATTCAAAAGAACAATATCCTAGTGAAACCTTTTTAGAGGCACTAGGAGATAAGCAAAGATCAAACTCAACATCTTTTAGTGACACTTTTTTGAAAGCACTAGAAGACAATCAAAGTCAAATTTTAACATCTCTTTGTGAAACCTTCTCAGAGGTGCTATGGGATGATAAAAACAAATTCACTGGTGAAAACATCATTGAGGCACCAATAAATGAGCATAAAAATTCTTTAATATTTACTAAAGATAATATCAAAGATCAAATCAAAATAGCTTCCAATCTACAGCATAATCAAATGGTAGCTACTCTCAAGATAAAGCAATAGAAAAATCTGATGGTCCTATTGAGAGCATCTTTAGATGTCTTTGACCCCACCATAACTAAAATTATGTTGAACCTAGCATCAAAAACATTACATATGACTGAAAGTCCTGATATTCATTTGTTTCCCATTTATTATACATTCCATTATCACCCACCTATTTATTACCCACTTACCTCATTTATCCTACCATTATTTTCCATCACTGGCAACACTTTCCTTTATCAAGGTTATAAGGATATCTTATCTCACCATTTGAAGGAAGTAGAATCAATGATCTATGATGATAATTAACACATTATTGAGATCCTAATCAACAAAAAGCTCTTCACAGAGAATTTGTTCTAAAAGGGTGTTGGATAACAACTTATATAGCTGATCATTTTTGTTTTCTCACATATTGACTATGACATGCAACTCCCTGTCAGCAAGAGAAACAAAACCATTTTTCATCTACCATTCACCCATTTTTCATTAACATGCCTCATCTCTTGGGGAAAACCCTATATACCCTTTTTAGGCATTATTATACCATTGAGATCCATGAACCATGTCATTTGAACTACATTGACTTGAGGTCCTTTGGGACAATATAGGCAACGTTCAATTTTTATTGAGGTCATCTCGATCACCCCTTTCCCTCGCTCTCACCAATTTGTAATCATGGGCCATTATAGATAGATTACCTATATTATTGGAACCTATACTCTCAAGATGTGCCTCTCCTCAGCTAGATGGTCCCACCTTGTGCATATTCTATCCCAAAAATACCAAAAACATTAGAAATACTTTAAAAATACCAAAAACATCAAAATATGATTCACAAAGAATAAGAAAACATTGTCTCACATTTTTTTACATTTATACATTCTCATTTCACCAGGTTAAACTCTTGATATTTGTAAAGAATAGAAACACCAGTTCATTTCATCTTATCCCACACACTTACCATTTTGCAAGGTCATTCTTTCTCATCTCATCAACTTATTATTTGCCAGACCATTCTTGTTTATTTTTTGCTTCTTTTATTTATTCTATAAAAATTAATCATGTTGGTTTTATCATCATTTTTCTTCTATCCTATTTCTTGGGAGAACTACATTTGGCCTAAATTTCATGTTGGAACATGCATCTATGGAACTATGTAGGCAACGTCCACTTGTTTTATACATTTGGAGTCATCTTGGCCAACCCCTTCCTTTTCTTCTCTTCCCCCATTTATTATATCATTGTTCCTCTTTAATTAGGGAACAATTATCATGTCATTTTTCTTTGTTACGATGTAGTGGAAAGTAACACCTCTACTGCACATGCATGAACATTTTTATTTAAACTGCACTAACTTGGTTTTTGTTTGTGTGTGTTTATTTGAGTTTTCTTGGTGTTTTGTTGTGGTTTATTGGTGTTTTATTGTGTTTTTTCACCTCTATTTTTATTTATTCTCCTTTTCTCTTTTTATTACTTCTTGTTTTGTTCTTTGTCTTGTTTTTCTATTTGATTTTGCTTTTCTCTTTTGTGTTCAAGAATGCCTTGATGGTGCACATGGATCTTGATTATTCATATCTTGGTCTAATTTCATTAAGATTTTCTTGAATTTTGTTTTTAAACATTTGTATTCCTACTTAAGTATTGATAGATCATATCTTGATTTCAAGTTAGGTTCACTTATGTTTATCTTTTTCTTTATCTTTTGTTTTTTTGTTTAAATGTAAATTGTTGTAACTCTAATTTTGGTCATTGTTTTACCATTATCCTTAGTTATAGGTATTCACATTTGAACTAGCTTAGTGTAATTATAATATTATGTCATTCTAAGTTATTAATACTTATGATGCCTAATTTCTTTTATTATAGCAAGCACTTTGTGTTCAGGTCTCAATGTCTTAATGTCAACATTAACTCTAATGAACGATTATCAAGAACACTTTGCAAAACCTAGGCTCATGATATAGAATTAGGCTTCTAGGTATCATGCATTTCAGGCTTCTTTATCTATGCTTAGATGTGCATCTCTTCACATACATTGTGATTTTAATCAATTCTTGGTCATTTTTCATCATTCATCATTCCATTCTCTCCCAAACTTGGGTGAACTACATTGGCCTAAAGTTCATGTTAGAACATGATTCCATGGAACTATGTAAGCAATGCTCAATTTCTATTGAGGTTAACTCAGCTATCTCTAAACTTATTTTCATCTCTCTCATCACTTTTTTCATTCTCATATGCTTGGTTTTCTATGGCTTTCTAAGCCATTACACCATCACATGTGCATTTATACCCATTCACTTTAACATATATTTTCAGTTATATCCTTGAGCTATTTTGCTTGCCAATTTCCCATGCTAGGGTACAACATCTTAACCACATTAAAATCAAATCAGCTCTACAAGGGAAAAATCATTCTTTATTCTTTATCAATGATCAAAATTTTCCTTACTAGGGTAAAAATATTTTATCATGATTAAATCTACTCTACTAGAGTACTTATCATTCTCTTTGTAGACCCCATTCTAGTGGTGCTTCCCTTATTAAAACAAAAAATTATCCCTTTTCCTCTAATTCCAAGCTCTCCACGTTAATTCCCATGATGGAAATATTTTAGTGTGTAACTTGTCTCAAGATTGATCAATGTCATAAGCACATAACTTATAATCTCAAATTGGGTACATTTACAATGTGTCCCTTACATTTATGTATTGTATCTTTCCCATTCCCCCTATTTTTAGGGCCTATTATACCTCTAATTATATTTTGATCATTTATGTTAATCACATGTACAAGCATTAGCTTGTTTGGATATGATCTATTCCATGGGTTAATCTCTCACTTTCTCTCTCTTTTTGAGAGTCCATCCTTATCTTTCATCCTAGTATGTCCTCTTGAGGGGGTATCGTGGGTATATTACAATTTATTCTTGACAAATATTTTATTTAAAAATATTTTGCTTCACCTGAATGTCTCACTATGCCTTCTCAAATAGGGGCAAAATGTAGGCATCCAATTCCTAACACCATTTGTGTTAAAATTGTCAATCTTACTCGAATTGCACTCAAATGTACATTTTAGGTCAAAATCCATAAAACATGTTAAATGGTTCAAATATGTCATTTACAAGTGCCAATTTAGGTCAAAGTATCCCTAAATGGGGTAATACAATTTATGGGTTAGCTAACTTTGATCAATTCATTTTGATTCAAAATGATGATTTCACCTTTAGTGCTCTGGATCACTCTTTTCTCCTAAATTCATTGGTACACACCACACACCTTTGTTATTTTGTGTTGGAAACATCCTAAATGGAAATATGGTTCTGACACATCTAATGCCACCTTCAAATTCTTCCCAAGTTAAATTATAACTTAGTAATATAACTTTCTAACCATTCTGATTAATTGAGGGCCAATTTTCAAATAATTACACAAATGTTGATTAACTTTGTTTAAGGCTAATTAATCCAAATCAAGAGCTTAAGTGGATTTTCCATGAGATTTGTTGAATAATTCTTTTTGGAAATTGATTCCTATTAACTACATCATCAGGTGACATCATTTCTTAGGAAGACATCCCTAGGCCATAAATGCCACAAATATCAAGATTATGGGTCACCCATGCCTAGTTAATGCCTCCCATGCCTCTTTAATGACCATTTTTCCAAAGTCATGATGAAGATAATTATAGATTTAATTATAAATAGTAGGATTATCCATGGCCACACATCTCAATCTTGAGATGGATGGTCATGGTTGATCCTAACCAATCTCAAAAATATATAAATAAAGAGGCCATGGATATGAATTTTAAGCTATTTTGGTTCAAGTTTATTATGCTCAAATATCTTCAAATATTTAATATTGAAAAGTTATAATATTAATTTTTTTCCATAAGGCTTTGCATTTGATCATTGGTTTTGTTTGCAAGCTTCATTGATAGGCTAGTTTAGTGATTTGGAATCACGAGCCTAGGTTTTATGGAGTGTTCTTGAAGCATTGGAGGGGTTTTCCACCATTTTTGACAAAGACAAGTATGATTGATCAAGGGAGAACATGATTTTGAGCCACATGGGTATGGTGAATCCATTTGGGAAAGTAATATGGTGTTGTTTTCTTTCATTTGTTTCTTGCTATCTTTTGTAATTCCCATAGGAATAGATAGGCTTGGTTAGTTATTTGTGCATGTTTCATTATTTATGGATTAATGATTTACTAACTTGATTTGTAATCTTCTCTACAAGTACATCAGGAGAAAAGATAAACACAAAAGACCATATGCTTCATCACACCTATTATACCACTTAATTTTATTTTCACCAAGTTCTAGTTCAGTTTCCATATTCATGGTTATCTTGTGTAAACCTTTATTTATTTGAAAAAATTGTACTTTAGATTTCTAGTCATGATAATTGAATGGAGTGAGAAGTGGAACCAAATTATGATCCATGATGTAGTGTAAGCAGAAACTGAATGATTAATAGAGAAGGCAATGCACTCAATAACCCTCCCTAAAACTATGAAAAAGAACCCCCCAAATTACAAAGGTTTGGCATTTTATTTTTTAGTTCATATAAAATCAACACTTTAGTGTTCATAAAATTGGCACCTTTTTTTTTAGTGTGTATATAATCAACATTTTAGTGCATATATGATGGGCACCAAATTTTTGCACAAAAAATCCCAGTAAATCTTTAAGATATCATGTAGGGCCAAAGATAGTCGTAAACACAAGTATAGAGTTGATTTATGAAGCTTAAACTCATGTAAGAAGGATAAATGATACATATAATGAAAATAAGGTACTACATAATAGATCTACACTCAAATACAATGAATTATAAGTATAGATCCATATAATAAACCATAAAGATATCGTTGATGTTGTCAAAGTACATGATTTGGTGGAGTGTTCACCATCATGAAATACATACAACAACAAGATGACTATCTAAGGTTGTCTAATGCATAGTATAATGTAGTATTTAATATCATGAAATACACATACAAACAAAGCTGTTGACATAGAAATGAGTGAAATATTTGCATTAAAGGCACAAACAATAATGCACATTCATAAAAAATGGATGTCAAACTCAGCCAAAAATGCATCCACAAATGAACAATCTATGTAATGATTATATAATTGAAAATTCAAGATAAAAAAAAAAAATACATCGGGCTCAACCAAAAAAACATCCATGAGGAGAACAAGAGTGTTAAATTATGAGTTAAGCAAAGGAGAGGAGAAATTTTGTTTTGCTTGTGAAGGAGTTTTACCGCCTGCCAAAATTGGACATCACCCTTCATGAAATAGAAGGAATATTAAAAAAAAATGAAAAAAACTCCTTACAATATGCTTTCCCATAATAGTATTGTTTTTATAAAAACAATTAAAAAAAATCCTTAAAACTTCATCATCAAAAATGTAATTTTTGCAATTTTTTGAATAGTATCACAGTTAGTAAAACTATGATAATGTTCATAATTATTAACAAAATTAAAAATTTCAAAATGATCTAGAAAGAGGAAACAAAGGTACATAAAACCTATAAAATTTTATGAGTGATTGTTTACCATTTAATCAAAATTAGAAAAATACCAGTCATTTTTCTCTGAAAAATGGATTTGCAAAACAACTTGTAAATCTTGCCTCCTTATTAAAAAATGATTTTGTCTACTATCCAGCCAGCTTGAATCCTCCTTTTAATCTAAAAAAGGTTACTTATACATATAATATAGTTTAAATGATTTTAAATATGATAACGTTCACCAATTAGAGAAGAAAGGATTGTAGATGATACACATAGATCTACAGGTTTCTTATTTACAATCTTAGTTAGAATACAAACTCAAAAAAATACTCAAGATTTCAAGAAATTAACAAAAAAATTGTGTTTGTTACCAAAAAATATATATGATACCATGATGAAATTATCCAAGATCCAACTGATAGAATCAAACACATGAATTGTAAATGCAAAACAAATAAAATCAGAACTCCATTATTGAGACTAAAATCAAAATAGAGAAGAATTACAATAATATTTCATTCACAACTCATTAAAAAATTGATTATATGAGAGGCATATTTATAGGTAAAACAGAGGCATAGAGCCAAGGCATTTGGCAATGTGAACACAAGACTTTTTCCAAATGGTTTGTGTGCTCCATATGTCAATATTGGTGGGTAAGGGTATCCTTACCCACCAATTTGACTAAAATTTTCCCATTTGCATGTGTAGCTTTAATTACCTCATTCATGACACCTAATTGACCTAAAAATAACATCTAAACAAGCTAAAACCATGTGTAGTAATAATCCATAATAATAAATACAAAGAAAATAATATCCTGCACTAACATATTCAACAAAAAAGATGACAAGTCGAGGATTTTAAAAGTGTCATAACATTCACATGTGAGAGATTGGATGGCTAAAAAAAGCTCATTATGACTAATTATTTTAAAATAAAATAAACTATATTTCACTAAAAAAATATTGGGATGGGGATTTGAACTCAGAACCTTGGATCTACAAGTGTTTTGTAAAAATACATTAGCCAACTTCCGTTAGTTCACACACAAGCCTTCACATGCAAATATGCTTTTTAAAGTGAATTTAATTAAAAAAAAGTCAAAATATGAAATGTATGTAAATACAAATATTTGTTGACTATAAAATACTATTAATTTTTATTAACTTTTTGATAAAAAATTAGTCAAAAAAATGGGCCCACCATGCACTTGCATGGAATAAAGGAGATTTAATAAATACATTGGAAAATATTTACTAACCATCTAAAGCTTTAGGCATCATGTATACGGAGAAATATGGCACATTAGTGGACCTACCACAAGCTACATGAGGCCAATTTAGGCCATGTAAATCTCCAAATCACATTAAAATGGCCAAAATAAGAATTTTGCACCCTCAAAACTAAATTTTGTTGACAAAAATTTGATATTTGTTGTTACTACTATACATGGATGCCATTACATAGGTATGGTGCATGGAGGGGATAAAGGGAGATTATGCAAGATTTAGGTAGCCAAATAAGGCCATATAAAGCTCAAAACCACCTTGAAATGGCCAATATAATCACTTATCATAATCATAGCTAAGTTTTACTACCCAAAATCTAGTATTTTATACTTCTTCCACTATGGCACCCTAGGTGACTAAGAAAATTTCTAGATCTTTAAGGAATGCTCCACATACTCTTTTAGAGGCTCTAGTATGAATTAAAACTAATCATTTAACCTTTTAAGGAGATAAATAATCTAAAAAATATATTTTTTTACTAAATTCTCCTTCCAATGAGGCCATACAAGACCATACACTAGCACTTATAACTACTTAGATATCCCTAAACATCAAATGGTAACTTTAGGGGATTTAAAAGAGAGTTTTTAGGTCAAAAAAATGTATATCTAACACTTAAAAACTAATTTTTAGATCTCATACACACTATAAATAAATTATTACTAAATTTTATGAGATTTCAACCTTTAATAGACCAAACAATGGTGCTTCAGGCTGAATTTTTGTTAAAATTACTTGAGCCTTGCTTCAAGTTGATTAGATCTATAATCAAATGTTATATGAGCAAGATAAATGCATATATCACAAACTTTAAAGTATAGATAATATTAAGGTGACTCCCATAGCCATACCATAAGCTTTATACACTGATTTGGAGTGCGAATAAGCTTGAACACAAGCTAAAAACACCCAATCTAAAACCTTGCCACTTAATCAAACATTAGCTAGCTCTGATACCATGCTAAAAAAACAAATTAAGCAATATATCAAGATTTGAGATCAATAGAAAAGGAAAAGAAAGATAATTAACATGAGATATACATGGGAAAACCTCATAAGAGATAAAAACCTCACAAAAAATCAACCCAATACAATCTTCCTTCTCCTCACTTATTCCCAAAATCTCCTCACATAACATGGAAATGTGTTCTCCATATTTCTTCATTTGTCTCAACTCTCTCCTTAGATGCACTACAAGAGTGCCAATATTTATGAGAGTTAGTGAGTATGGATAACCCATAGGTAGTGATGACACTCATATGGGGAAAGGTCCCACCCATGTACCACCTTTCTAATGATCAGATTAATATACTTTATTTTTTAATTACATGAGTATCACATCATAATAAATAATAAATAATATTATTATTATTTATCTGGTGTAATATATTATGTTAAGGGTACATGAATGCACCACTTAATCATTAATCATTTCAATAAAAGCTAAGTATTTTGATAATGCTAAGTGAATAATATAGTAGTAGGATATTTTTGAAAATATATTTAGAATTTTGAAATTTTAAAATTACTATTCATTTGAATATTGAAAATATTTGAGATTTTTTAGATATGAGTTATAAAATTCCTCAAAAGCGAGCAATTACTTTGAACAAATACGAGGAGGCCGAGGCCATGATCTCGGTGAATAAATATGTCATATTGGTGAGTATTAAAATTGAACCTTAATCTTTATTATAAAAAATCCTTATGTTTTTTTATTCATTTTAATTTTACAATTAATTTTTTAAATTTTTGGCATGGCCCCATCCTCAATAGGTCAATGGTATGTAGAATCTACATGGATTTGTCCAAATTTCTATGAATTTATCCAGTGATAATGTACTTTAGGTAGAGGTAATTTCCTATTTAGTCTATATTTTGAAATAAATATTTAAATTCCATATATTACTGGTTTGATACTAATAATTCATTATTTCTAATAATGAATTTACATTTTATGCTTATTGTAGGAGGATATTTGGTGTAAATAAGCATGATGTGGTTGGATGATAGCTACAATGTGTGCATTGCCTCTTTATAATGTTTATATGACTATGATTAAGATGGAAGGTTTGATCTAGGTGGTATGGATATATCTGATTCCAAATGATTATCATTTGATGACTTCTTTGGTAGAGATATTAGATGCCAATACATATACGCTATAGGTACCCACTAGAAAGGTGATAGTTACATTAGAGCATGTTTTGTAAATAATTAAATTTCCATTGATGTAGATTAGGTTTTGAATACATGGTGCTATAACTCCAATCCCTAAGGATATTTATAACATGTATTTGATTAGGATAACCCATGGGCATTGATATTATGCTAGAGATTTTAATGAACTATAGTTTGATGCTGATTTATATTTTGTTCCATGTGTGCAAAATTTAGTGGCTATGTTATGATCTTTGTTCATAGTAGTGGATTATGGGTAAGTGTCTATTTAATATATGATACACTCTATTATTTAGGATATTGACAACCATTATACTATATACTCATGAGGTCACACTATATTAACACATTTTTACAAGGACATGTATAGATTTACTTGTGAGGAGTTTAGTGGTGGTATCAGGTCTACCAAACTTCTAGATTATTGGGTATACAAGCATATTATAGTGACATGACATATTGGGATTCCTCATGCTAAGTGGGAACATCCCTCTATTTATACAAAAATATGCGTAAGTCTAGGCTAGGTTTGATTCTAGAATTCTATGGGTTTTAATATATTTTTGGATGAGTTAACTTTTGACTCTATTATATGGAGGACCTATAGATATTTTGTGAGGTGGCCTAAGGATGGCACATAGTTACACCAAATTTGGGTTATCTTTTGGTTTTATTATTAGTGTTAGATATTCATGGTATATTTTAGTATAATCATGTCACATTATAGTTTTGTTTGTATCAAGTGCTACCCTTATATCATGGGTGTGATCATGGAGTGTGAGAGTAGTAATGAGGCTATGGGATAGAGGTAGACCATCAAAGGTTGATATTTCTCATATACCTATAGGTGAGATGGATATGGTGATATAGATACCTAACATGGATTATTCAATTTTCACACATGGTTATGTTTCATGGTGGGCTATGTATGCATAGATTGAGTTATTTCTAGTTAGAAGAGATGATGCTACAAATATTGCAATAAATGCACCACCTTTGATGGACATCGGTGGAGGTATAAAGTTTATAATGTGTTTTTAATTTATTTTGATCTAGATTTTTTAATAAAAACTAATTGTATAAGTTCCATTGTCTATAAAACTATGAGGAGTATCAGATTATTACTATTGATTTGGCATTATGAGAGTTAACTTAACATGTTCCCAATGAATTTTTGTCAAATAGTATAACATGTACTCTCACAACTATGATGAGTATCAGATTATTACTATTGATTTGGCATTATGAGAGTTAACTTGACATGTTCCCAATGATTTTTTGGATGGAGGTTTGATTGAGTGAGATAAAATAGTTGTGAGAGTACATGTTATACTATTTGACTATTCTATTATTTCCACTAATAATTATGTTTGGGTGATTAAAGATTAGGATGACCTAAGGTCATATTTATCTAGAGCACAATGTCCCCTCTTGATTAATCTCTTGGCTTAATTCTTAGGTTATTTTATTAGTATATTTGACTATAGAAAGAGCATTCAGAAATCATGATGAGACTTTTTTATATGAGGATAATGAGAGGAGGTACATATCTAGGTCAATTAATTGAGGAGACCACATGGCTTCTAATTATATTTATTCATTTCTATTATATACTAGGTAGATGCAAGATAATGGGGGACACATGGGGCATAAAGTTCCACTTTTTCTAAAAATAACAATATTTAAACTTGGATAGAATCTAATAGACAAATTAAAAAATAATTAGACAATAACATAATAGTGTGAATTATGTAATTATAAATATATTTTGTAAATATATACTTTTTAAAATACCCTGATGATAAAAGTGTGTGAAATTGATGCATTTATGACAATAAGTTGACACTTTTTTATGAAAAGATAAGGAGACTACATATGTATGTACCCACTTTTTTTTAGTAGACAAATGAATTATTTTATGATATTTCATATATGTATAGATGCAATTTTTATGATATATATATATATATATATATATATATATATATATATATATATATATATATATATATCATCAAAGTTTCATCTATACATATATGAAATATCATAAAATAATTCATTTGTCTACTAAAATAAAGTGGGTATATATATATATATATATATATATATATATATATATATATATATATATATATATATATATATATAGACACACACACACACACAAGTCAAGACAACTAGAAAATTGGAACTGCAAGTGTATGACCAAAATGTTTTGACCTTAACTTCATAAAAATCAATTATTTTTATAAATCATAGCGAAAATTGTATATATTGGTGAGATATAAGATTTATAAACTTTATATTAATTTTTAAAAGGTTATAAATGTATTTTTGATGATATGTATATAGCCCATAATGAGGTGTGTTGTGTAGAAATATAGTAATAATTAAAAACAATAGTTTAAAATTAAAAAATTATATATTCAAATACTAAATGTCCCCATAGAAAAACCCATATAATTTTTTTAAAATAATAAAATATGCCTAATGAGATGTGTTGACAAAGATGGAAAAGACTCATAAATTTCCTTAAAATCATGTGATTTTCTCCATAACAGGTTTTAGGATAGGTTTGGACCCCTGTAAACCTAAACTCAAACCATCTTTTTAGGGAAAAAAAATTCAAAAGATAAATATTGATAGGGTATACACCCTTTACAAAGGACATATTCCCTTTGAAACACATTTTATGTTGAGGGAATCTAAATATCTAATTTTTTTAAGCAAAGGGCATACTCCCTTTGGTTTTCTATGTTGTTTGTGTGATATAGTTTTTTTGTGTTGTATATATTTAGTAAAATAGATATAATATGTATAAATATATTAATATAAAATGTAAAATAAATTAAATCTAAGTATAAGAATATAAAATTGGGGTCACTTTACATCCTCTGAAATTTATTTTAGAGGTATAAGAGTTTTATTTTCAAAGATTGTTTTTATAAATCTATTATGGTCAATACTTATTTTTTAGAATTTCAAGATTGGAAACTGACTAAAATATTTGAGTTATTAATCTAAGTTTAGGTATTGATTTCACTGGTCAAGATAGAGATAGGGATCCATATATATATATATATATATATATATATATATATATATATGAGGTCTTAGATATGGATTGGCCGAGATAGATATAGGGCTTATGATAATAGAGATGTAAAATATATGTAATATGATGGGATGGAATGTACAAAAATGCATCAACCTATCTAGGGTGATATGCCCAACCCCTAACAAAAATACAACTTCACATTCACTTTTGGATATCTATATTTTCAAGCATCTATCATCTATTAAACCAAAGGCAAATGAAGAGGTGGGTTTTGTATCAAAACTCTTGGTCAATTTTTGACCCCAACATTATTTTAGACATAGAGATATAATTTCACTAATGAGGATATGGGAGAGATATAGATAGAAGTGGGTCAATCTAGTAACCTTATCCATTGATATAGAGATAGAATGAGTATCACCTTATAATATTTCATTGCATGAATGTTCATTTCACTAAAGAATAGAAATAACCTAGATCATGAGATCATTAATACATAGTTTGTATTCCATAATTAGTGAACCTAAACATTTATAGGTTTTGATCCATTTAAGAAAGGTCTAACATACATGATACTACCTATGATTGTGAACTCAATGATAATTAATGTTGTTTCATAGTTGACACATTAATTAGTTCATCATATTCCATTATTTCCATTTTAGCAATGTTAAAACTCACTTGTTGACCATTCACTCACTAACCCATTATGTTGATACACTTCTTCAATAATTTTTTCATAGATAATCTATCTCTATCTGTGTAGGTAGGCCAAAAATGCCCATTCAGTAAATCAAAAGAAATTTATCCCATAAATGACCTCTCTCACCTATCTATATCTATATAATGAACCATTGATTTTATTCTAGATATCTCAGGTCAACTAGGAGATTACATCATCAATGGACTAATGATTTGACCATTTTAAATTAACCTTCCCTTTTTAGATATATAATATAAGGCTAACTTTCTTAGACCACTATTCCCATATCATATCCATGGTTTTGGTTATAATTTCATTGACTCTCATCATCCCTCACCATCCTTAATCACTCCATAATTTACCCTTATCATCCTTAGTCAAACCCTCATTAGCTTTAATTATCCCTCATTATCACTCCATCATCCCTAATTAGTACCTCATCATACCTCATCATGCCTAATCTCTCTATATTAATTTATCATCATCCATAATCATCCTTAATCACTCCATTTTCATTCTTATTCATACCTCCTCATCCATAATCACTTGTTAATTAGCCATCATCATCCCTAACCACTCCCTCATCAACCATAATCATTTCTCATCATCCATAGTCACTCTTTTATCATCCCTCATCATCCATAATCACTCCCTCATTGGCCCTCATCATTATTCATCATCCCTAGTTAGTATTTAATAATATTTCATCATCCCTAATCACTCTTTAATAGTCCATCACCATACCTCATCATACCTAATCACTCTTTCCTCCTCATCCCTCCTCATCCATAATCATTCCTTAATTTTCCCTCATCATCCCTAATCACTCCCTCATTGACCCTCATCATCCTTCATCATATCTAATCACTCCCTCATCATAAATCATCATCCTTAAACACTCTCTCATTATCCCTCATCATCCCTAATCACTATCTCTAATACTTTGATGGTGGGTGTAATAGATTCATGATTGTGATTGATTGGATTCTATTCCAATTCTAAATTTTACTCACTCTAATAAGGCTTAAATAAACTCTTATTTTACTCATCTTCTTTAACTAAAATAAGGAACTTATAAATATCATCTAAATATTTAATAGGATTTAGAGATCTATATGGTGATCCACACCCATATTGGAGAGAGAAAGTGTCTCTACATCCCTAGGCAAGAATAAATAGGTATACAAGTGAATAAAGGGTGGAATGAAATTGTATTACTTACATATATAGATTAGGATTTTTGGCATCTAAAAATCCCAATACTAGAGTTGAGAATCCTAATCCTAGCCCCATAGTTAAATTCTTATTTTATTCACATGTCATTAAGAGTTTATCTATAGTATATTGGATTACCCTATAGGTAGACAGGAACTTGCCAATTTGGTATAGTGTGTTTTAGTCTAGTAGCTAGTAGAGTGTGTTTCCTAACCCAAATTTATCTATAACCAACTTGATACACACCTAAATTGATCTAAGAAATGGAGGAAGGTAATATTACTTTATTTAGTGTATTAGGAAGGGAATACTTAGAGGTTTGATAGGGCTTGATGGGATATAAATGCCAAACTAGGTCCCTACCATACTTTGAGTATGCCTTGTTCCCCAATATAGTAAATTAAGGGATAATATAGGAATGGGGCACCCACCATATCTATATGAGGAGGGGGTAACCTTTCTAAATATCATATCCAAATCTCAATTTTTCCCTACCTTATAAGGTAAGGGAAGCTTTCCATAACTAATTCATTTATGCCAAGGAGTAAGGTAAGATAAGCTTAACTTTCTAATATATTATTTTGATTCATCTAATAACATATCAAGGGAAGTTTTCCTCCCTAATATATAGTAAGGGAGTAAGGCATAACTATTAAGGGCATCTTATTTTTTGATATCTAGGTATTATTTTCTATTTGATTAAGGCATAACTATCAAGAGAAAATTTCTTCTTGATATAAAGCTTTGTTATTTTTGTACCTACTTAGCTATGCCCTATCTGATAAGTCAAGGGAATATTTATTCATGATATATAGCTTTGTTCTTGTCCTACTTATTTTCCCTTTCTATAATATATTTTTAGCTATCAAGGAAAGCTTTATTCCTGATCTATAGCTTTCATATATTCTTTCCCTACCTACTTAGCTTCTATTATTGGAAAGGGAAGCTTGATTCATGATAGATATAATGAGAAATGAATTTTTGAATCATGTTATGTAATATATATATATATATATATATATATATATATACCATTGAGTATGACCTACATACATTACCTAATTAAGTATGCACTACCTAATTGAATACCTGAGCCATATCTTGAATTTGATTGTGACCTATCTACCTTATTGTACTTGAGTATGCCCTACCTATTTTACCTGCTTGAGTATGTCATACTTAACTATATTTCTTGTGATAAATGTATACAAATAAAATTTTTAAACTTTATCAGTGAATGATGTTTTATCTATTATAGGAACTCATAGAACATAAATCTTGGTGTACCCAACACACCCCATTTCTAAAAATGAGGACCTTTATTCAAAATTTTATATAATTATGTTATAAATTATACATTAAATTTGATCAAGAACTAGTATTGAGTATCTTGTGTTGATCTAGTTTACATGGGTTTGTTAGCACATAATATTCATTTAAATTTATATAATATGTTAACTTTTGATTCTTATGTTTCCATGTCTTAGGTTTAATGGGGTCTCATTGGTCTAAACACTACTTAGCATTTTACACCCTAATGCTAAATTGACTCTTTGTTTTGATTAACCCTTGGTCTCTTATTGGTTAAATTGAATCTATGTTTAAAATTATGTTAAAACCTTAGCCAAATTTGTTTAGCCTAAAGTCCTCTTGAAATAGATTCAAAATTTATGCATGGTCAAAATTACTAGATAACACTTTATTATATTATAGACTTAGTTTAAGATTTTAACCTAGGTCCTTATCATATTTATTAATACAACTTAGACTTTAGTTTAAAATCTTATGCTAGGTCCTTTATATCTTATGGTTCATAAGGAGTAAACTAATGAGGGGACTCTTTTATTATGTTTTGAACTTAGCTTAAATATTTATATTAAAGTTTAATCATTATTTTTTTGACATGAAAAAAACCTTAGTCTAAATTCTTTATGCTAAGTCCTTTAAAGTCTCCAAAACATGTCGACTTTAATTTTATTCCCACAAAAAAGGACAAACCAAAAGGTGATAGGTAATGAGATCCTGATGCTTCAAATAGAGATAAAAAACCTATGAGAAAGGTCTCAAGTCAAAAGGTTCAAAGGAAGATGGATAGTGTATATTTTTTCATGCACTAAATAGCTAGTGATGCAAGATCAAGATTAAAATGTCAAAGGATTCAAAATCTCTTTAAGAGTGACAAGTGTTACCATCTTAGTAGGTATATTGAATATCTAATAAGGTGGGGTAGATTCATAAAGTCAATAGATATAAGGAGTGACTTGAGAGTGACAAGTGGCAACATCTCAAGAGCCCAAATGATAGATCTAATGGTCTACAAGCCCTTCCAAAAAGTTAATAGGTTAATAGATTGAAGCCCTCATAGAGTTGTTAAGTGGCACACACATCGAGAAAATAATCTCAAGGAAGTGACAAGTGTCAAAGCTTATGATATTTAATTAAGTCAAGCACCTATGATCTATGATGCACATTAACTCTCATACTGAATATCTAATGGTGTGTAATCGATATCAAAGAAACAAAAGCTTTTCAAAAGTGAATGTGGTGGTGAAAAGTGTCACCATTATGGGATAACTTAATAGAGATCAATAGACCACATTAATTTATGAAAATAGGATAAATAGTACAATTTCAATGGAGAATTTTTAAAGGTCTCAAAACTAGAGAGGCTATGCGAAGTGGCACATAGATGTCTAATCACAAAGATAACCCTGAGGAACTACCAAGTGGTATACTAACATTCAAACATGTAGAATGAAGATTGATAGTGAAAAGTGAGATAAAATTTTCAAAGGTCCTAGAACTAATAGGATGCTACCACATGGCATGTTTTCATGACATCAGAGATGAAGATAAATGGTGAAAAATTGATCTAGCCTAAGGGAGTAAGAAGTAAGGACACATGTCGAAAGGCAATAATGGTCACTTTTAAAAATCAAATAGACAACTTGATATGGGCATTGACATATAGATATAACATGTATATCTTTTGACACTTAAGACTTTGGGTTCCATAGTTAAATTAGATAAGGAATATTCCTTTGGTAACTAAGTTTGTATAATATTATAAGAAGGAATATTCTATTTTATAAAGGGAGGGGTAATGTGTAATGCATAGTTATGATTAAATTAGTCACATTTAAATAGTGTCATTGGTGCGAGGTGTTGGTAAAGGGATAATTGTCTTTCATATGTGTCTAAATTCCATTTTAAAGTGACTAACTTAAAATATTTGACAAGTTTTTCTCATAACCTATGAGAGAAGGTATTATCATTTAAATGCATATATTTTGTTTTAATGTAGTTTGAGCTATAATTCTAAAATTTAATCTTCTTTACACATGCATGTGTTGCATAGTTTTTAAAAAGGATAACTTAAACTAATAATTGTAAGTAGACTCTCATATGATTTTGACCACAATTAGAAATCAAGTTCTAACTATCACATGTAATGAATTTGTATGGGCTTGAAGGCTGAGGCAACCCCTTCCCCAAGATTATTTAAATAATTGTAATCCACTAGTTGGAGGTCTCAAAAAAATTCAATATAATAGTAGCATCAACTTTGATTGTTAGTAAATGTGTGTATTCTCTCTCCAATTTTTGTGTAACTAGGCTTAGATTCTTTTAGTTATGTGATTCAATAATTCTTAGTGTGAAATAATTATAATGAATTATTTCTTGTCTTGATCGATATTATAGTCTTAGATGTGCAATATCTAGTAGAGGATTAGTAACTCACATTGATTATTAGCAGTTAAGTTGATTGATTCATGTTCTTAAATGTGTAGAAGTGATTTATTTTGATGTAGTTTTCTCTATGTGTGAAAAATATACCTCAGATAACTCATTAACCTAAGTTTTAATCTCATTATTAAGAGTGTGAAATAGTTGATCTAAAAGGGGAAACATTTGACTGAAGCTTGTGACTTTCATATATCAATACCCATTTAGACTTATAAACTATGTTTGACTATTAGTATGTAATAGATGATTGAAATAGGAATAGGTCTTGAAAGAACTTGTACATTTAGAAATGATCTAGAGAGGTTATCCTTAAAAACATAGAATCTTCTTTTTTTCCTTACCCTTCCCTCATTTTTTGAGTTTGTTTTGAGATCTACCCACTTTTTTTAAATAATTAGCCATCAATCTAACTCACATAGGAATTCACCACCTTTTAAGAGACCACACCTCCATTAAAAAAACTTATAAACAACCTACATTCACTACCAACTATTCCATCAATAGGTTATTCAAACTTCATACTTGTAGCTCATGCCCTAGAGTGGAGTTTACCTTCATTGAGATCCTAAAACATTATAGGCTACCTCATTTATTGTGGTGTGTATAAAAACTACATCAATAGTTTCACTAGTGTTAGAAGGAAGGCCTAACCTTTGATAATAGTAGTTATTATTTATATAGAGTTACACTGGAGTCACCCAGGAGAGTGACTAGATCTCATTCATAGGCTAGTTTTCTAGTCTCACCCTTGTCAAATCATATGAGACCTACAACTGTGCCAATAGACCTAATTCACAATAATATACCTCCCCAAAATCAAAACCCTTTGCATCTAAGAAACTCTTTACTGGTTAATCAAAGAATGGATCAAACACCTTGGTTAGTTGGATTTGTTATTGCTATCTCAGGAGATGTGCATGATTTACCTAGGAATCTTGAGAAATATTTTATGTCCTTTTCTCCTTTAGGAGAAAGGATAGTGGAAGAACATATAAATTATTTCAAAGCTGATTTAAGATTAATGAATATTTTTGATGAAGATGAAGCATGTAGATTATTCCCTTTTACATTAATGGATGCTACTTATGATTGGTATTTAAACCTAATGTATAAATCCATCACTTCTTAGGATAGATGTCAAGCTAATTTTCTTGCATAATTTGGATAGGTCACCAACCATAGTTTGGTATACCAACACTTTACTAGCATGAAGAGAGCCTAATGAGCCTATTTGAGCTTTCAATGCATAGTTTCAAAATATGTAGAACTAGTTAACCCCAAGGTATAAACTAGAGGTTGCATTAGCATTAGAAATATACAAGAACACTCTCGACCCAATCACTATTGTGTTTTTGAGAAGGGAAGCTACTACCAATAATTAAGCATTAGCATATGAAGAAGTCATCAACATAGATAGACATCTCAATCCCTAGACCCCTGGCATAAGTAATGTCAATAAAAACTTCTTGGCATTGAACTTGATACCACATGTAAAGCAAAACATCCTGATATTCAGTCTAAACCAACTCTACACATTGCCTCCATTGATGCAAATAACATAGTCAAACTATAACTTCTTGAATAATCATGCATCAAGTAATGGTTAATAGTATGATCAATAACCATATTCACTTCCCACTACTATTTTACAAGGTACTAAATCAACAAAGGTAGAAATATATTCTATTCATAAGATGGTTTAAAAGTTGAGCAATGACTTATTAAATATGCAAAGGAGGATGGGTAACACTAATAGCCTGACTGGTAATCAGAATTCTATATTTCAAAGATACAACAAACCATTCAATATGCCTTATAAAAATATATTTTATCTTAACAAGTTTCTAGAGATCAACATTGTATACATGACCCTTCCCAATTGGTAAAGAATTTAGAATACTTCCAAGCATGGTGAGCTTAATTACACTAAATTTTGTGCAGCATTTAAAATATTTCAAAGAGAGGTGGTTAGGCAAGACCAAATGCATAACCTATCTAAGCATCATTTGGATCTTTCCCTTCTAATAATACCATGTTATTTGAAGCTCATTATTTTCCCTTTCTAGGTGAAGATGAAAATGAGCTAGAGGATAGCATAGATGAAGTTCATACTTTCTAGCAATTCCAAAAAGGTGGCTACAATATAAGGAATAAGTAGCTACTCATCACATCAACTCCACCAAATAAAACTAAAATTCCACCTAATCTTAAAGCTAACAATAATCCAACTCATTCAAGAGGGAGTGATTAGCCTTAGACCAAGGAGGAACCTAGCAAGGAGGATACAAGATTGTCAAAGATAGGAAGAGGATCAAAGAAAATATAACTCTTCATGAGTTATCTTAGATTAATGAAAAAAAGGAGGTAATCTATAAATCTATTATAGGGAATACACCTATGGAGAAAGGCAAAATCATCTATAGACAAAGCATTTAACACTAATGTTATTTACAAGAGAAAGCTAGAAGTTCCACCATTTTTGTTAAATATCAAGACATTCGATAAGAATATTCATAATTGTTTAGTTGATTCTAGAGCTTCTACAACTATCATGACTACTTTTATATGTCAAAATCTTGGTTTGATCCTAAGCCCATCAAATAGGAAATTTTCATAATTAGACAAGATAGTAGTGATTATAGTTGGTGAACTGAGGGACATGCATATCCAAGTAACATCTAAACTATGCATCCAGATGACCATTGATATATTTGTGTTGGACATACCTGAAGGCTATGGATTATTTTTGAGTAGAGATTGGTCCAAAATACTCAATGGATATCTTTCTAATTTTTTATTTCATAAATGGATTCCATGGAGAGGAGTTCAAATCAAATTATAATAGATAGAGAGCTGACAATGAAGTATCCCATCATGAAATATAATGTCAAGAATGAAGAGGTAAAGTATGAGTCTCCCAACCTTGGTATTTATATTTTTACTACTAAAAATCAAGTACAGAAGCCAAAAATTGAATGTTCCAAAAAACTATGGATTTTACACTTTTATGGTGCTAGATCTAAGCAAAGATCAGGCATGGGAATCGAGTTAATTGATTCATAAGGTAAAAATTTCTTGGTATCATATAGATTGAAATTTCCATGAAAGAATAATAGAGCTGAGTATGAGGCTTTAATTATAGGATTAAAATTTTCACTCAAGAATATTATAAATCAAATACTAGTATTTGGTGACTTAGATCTGGTGGTCAACTAAGTCAAAAATAAATATCAGTGCAAGTTATCCTAGTTAAAAATGTATATACATAGAGCATGGGACCTGATTGAAATCTTTAAAGATTTCAACATAGTATCCCTTTCCAGAGAGCAAAATCAAGCCATTGATTCCCTAGTTCTTATCATTATGGATTTAGAGCCCCTTTAAAAATATACTATAAAAAGGTTCTCCATTGAATTGGTGCCTTGTCCCTTTGTTCTTGATAACATATAAAATTTCCAAGTTTTTTATGACAACCAAAAAATTACCTAGTTTTTAACTAATTCAAGTGAATTTGAGTCCCAAATCATTTATGATAATGATATTAATAACCTATATCAAGAAGAATCAGATAGGGAAGGTATTTTCCAACTAAAATAAAATTGTATCCCAACTAGGTTGGTCTCTTTCGAAAGGTCATTTGATATAGACCCCCAAGCTCATCAGCTCAAGTAGCCTAAGGTCAATAAATAAAACTTTGAAAGATAAAATATAGGAGAAGAACATAACACATGCTATGTTAATATTGGTATTGATTGCACCCTAGAAGAGAGACAATGAGTGAAAGACTTAATCTCTTGGTATAGGGACATCATTTCTTGGACATACAAAGACTTGAAAGTCTATGAACCATAGGTCATTACTCATATGATCCCCTTGAAGCTAGATCATAATACATTAAAATAGAGGTAGAGAATAGTAAATCCTATGCTAGAGCCTCTAATTAATAGAGAATTGAAGATATTAAGTGCAAAAATCATCTTCCTGATTAAACATTCTACTTGGGTGCCCAATTTAGTCCCAGTAAGAAAGAATAATGATGAGATAAGGCTATGTGTATATTTTAGGAATCTAAATAAGGCTTTTGACAAAAATAATTATCCCCTCCCTTCTTTGGATGAGTGATACAGATAGTAAGTGGTTTAAAAATGATGTCTTTTTTGGGTGGATTCTTAGACTATAATCAAGTACTGGTGCAATCTAAGGACAGAATAAAGATTTCATTTACCATGAAGTGGGGAAATTATGAATATAAGAGGATTCCATTTCTCCTAATAAATGTGAGAGTAACATTTTAACACAATATGGATCATGATTTCAAAGGATCGATAAGAAAATGCATAATCATCTACATGGATGATCTTACAGTTTTTTCAAAGCATAAGAAGGATCACATAAGTCACCTATAGTTCATATTTGAGAGAAGCTAGAGGTTTGGTATTTTTATAAACCCAAATAAAAGTATATTTGGAGTCACTTAAGGAAATATCTTGGGGCACATCATCACTAAGGATGGGATCACCATTGATCTAAATAGAATTCAAGGAATTTCAAGGATTGCACCACCAAATATAAATAAAGATCTTAAATCATTCTTTAGAAAGATTAACTTTGTAAGGAAGTTCATCTTAGGATTTGCAGATATTGTTAGGCCTCTAAATTCCATGCTCAAATAGGATGCTAAAATAGAATGGATGGTTGAAGCCCAAAAGTCCTTTTAGGACATTAAAGATATAATATCACAGGTTCTAGTAGTAATTAGTCTAGATTTCATGAAAGATTTCTACCTATATTCATTCACTTTAGAACATATAATTGTTGATGTCATAACATAAAATAATGATGAAACTAAGCATATAATTTCATTCATGAGAAAAAATATAAAATATGTATAACTCAAGTATTCTATGATTGACAAACAAATTTTCACCATTATCAAAGTAGTAAAGAGATTTTGACACTACATCTTGAGGAATAAAATCATTACAATTGTGCCTAATCCTACTATCAAGCTCACCCTAAAATAGAATGAATTAGGAGAATTTTGAGGTAAGTGGATGGAAAAATTATAATAATTTGATATATAAATAAATCTTGCAAAAATTGTTTGAGGTCAAGGCATTATTCAGCTCATGACTGAACTTGATCCATGCATCACCATTGAAAAGATATGTGAGGCTTAAGTATCCAAAGGAGAATGGTATATTGATTTCATATAGTATTTGATTCTAGGTACTTATTCCATAAAAATTAATAGAGAATGAAGGAGATATTTAAGGCTTAAAGTTGCTCATTACATGATTAACAAGGGAGTTATCTATATAAGAAATGATGAAGGCATTTACCTAAGGTGTGTGTCTACAGATGAAGCTAAAGAAATTTTAGAAAACTTTCATTAGAAAATAGGTAGTGGTCATCTTTTTGGGAATACCATAGCCCATAAGATTTTAAGAATGGGCTACTATTGGCCAATAGTTTCCAAGGATGCGCATGCTCACATGAGGACATGCCACAAATGTTAATCTTTGACCAAAAGGGAAGTACACATAGTGATGCCTTTACAACCCATTGTTGAAGGAAGGCTATTCACTGAATGAGGCTTGGACTTCATTGGTGTCATTAAAATAAATTCCTTATTATGCCACAAATTCATGCCTACTGCTACTGACTACTACACCAAATGGATCAAAGCTATAACCACAAATAATTATAGAGCACAAGATGTGATTCATTTCTTGGATGAACACATAACAACCAGATTTGGCATGCCCATTTCTTTAGTTTGGGATAATGGACCAACTTTCATATCATCAAAATTTATTGAGTGGGTATATGACAACCAAATTATTATCTAGTTAGCCTCTAACTATTACCCCTAGGTAAAAATACTAGTAGAATTAATGAATAATAATCTGATAGATGTAATTAAGAAATTAGTAGGGGACAAACCCAGGGATTGACACAACTTGTTGAAGTATGCTTTTTGGGTAGACTGAATGAGATATAAGCAAAACCTTAAAGCTTCACCCTATCTATTGGTGTATGGATGCAATCTTGTATTTCTAATTATGTTGAATTTACCCATTTATCAGTTCATTTCATGAAAAAATTAGGAGCATTTGAGTCTCACATCATTAATGAGGTAAATGAAAATTTTATTAATGAAGATAAATTTGATGACAAGATTGTGGAATTAAGTGACAAAAAAATCCTCAAAGGCATTATTGACTTATAAAGACTGTTTGACATAGAAAAGCTAGCTAAAACTATTAAAGCTCCCAAGTTGAGTGGGAAAGATTACAATGTAGTTGACCTAGGAGAATAAGGTCAACCCTAACTAGTAAATATTGGTAAAACCTATACAAATGAAGAATTAAAAAAGGTTAAAAAGTTGTTGACCAAGTTCAAAGATGTTATAGCATGGTCCTATGAAGACTTGAAGATATTTTATCCTAGTCATTACCCATACCATTCCATTAAAGGAGGACTATAAACTTCTTAGGCAGAAGCAAAGGCCAATCAACCTAGTTTTAGAACCATTGATATATAAAGAGGTCAAAAATCTATTAGATGCAAAAATAATTTTTCCCATTAGACATTCTACCTAGACATCTAACTTAGTGCTAGTTATAAATAAAAATGGATAGTTTAGATTGTGAATTGACTTTATAAGTATGAATATATCTTCTAAAAATGATAATTATCCTTTACCATCACTTGACCAAGTCATTTAAATTGTTATTGGTTCTACTATGATGTCTTTTCTTCATGTTTTTCCAAGTTATAATCAAGTGCTTGTGAACAAGGAGGATCGAATGAAAACTACATTTACAACTAAGTGGGGCACTTTTGCCTACAAAAGAATGCCTTTTAGGCTAATAAATGTAGGAATAATTTTTTAGAGAGATATGGACCATGATTTTAAAGGTTTCATAGGTAAGTAAATTATTATCTATAAGGATCAGCTAACTATGTTTTCTAAAAATAGGGAAGATCACATTATGCACTTACAACAAGTATTTAAACATTGTAGGAGGTATGGAATTTATCTCAATCCCAAGAAAATAATATTTTGTGTTACAAAATAAAAGTTATTAGGACACGTTATAACCAAATATGGGATTTTTATAGACCCTGGTAGAGTTGAGGCCATATCAAAAATATAACCCCCTAAAGATAGAAAATAATTAAAATCTTTCTTTGGGAAAATCAATTTTGTAAGAAAGTTCATTTCCTTTTTTTGTAGAAATAGTGAGATCACTTAATGACATGTTAAATAAGGATGCCAAGATTACATGGAATGAAGAAACAAGGAAATCTTTCAAGGACATTAACGAATTGATAGTACATGCACTAATATTGATAAATCCTAATTTCACAAAAGATTTATATTTCTATTCTTTTGTTTATGATCATACAATAACTACAATTTTAACTCGAAAAATAGATAAGTGTGATCACCCTATTGAATTTATGAGAACTAATTTTAAGAATAATGAGTTAAAATATTCTCTAATTGACAATCAAGAATTGGCTTTAGTTAAGGTAGTTAAAAATTTTAGGCACTATATTCTTAGGAATAAAGTGCATGAAATATTACCAGACCTTACCACCAGACTCATGCTTAGTCAATATGAACTAAGAAAGAGAAGAGGTAAATGGATGTCTATAATACAAGAGTATGATCTTGAGATAAAAATTTCCAAGTTGTTAAGATGTTAAGGATTGATCCAAATGATTGCCAATACTAATCCCAAATTAAGCATCATGCAGGTGGACCAACAATGTTTTCAACCAAATGATTGGTATGATGAAATCATTCATTTTATAATTGATGTTTCTTATCCTACATGATTGAGTAGAGATAAAATAAAATATATGAGGCTCAAGGCAACACATTTCCTGATCAAAGATGTATTACTCTTTAAAAAGAACTATGAAGGCATATACTTGAGATGTGTCCCCAAAAAAGAAGAAACTGAGATCTTGAGTACTTTCCATGAAAAGATTGGGAGTGAACACCCTTATGGAAAGACATAAATTCATAAAATATTAAGGTAAGGATACTATTGTACCATAGTCTTCAAGGATGAACATAAGCATGCTATAGAGTGTCATCAATGTTAGATTTTCAACACCAAGGAACCAAGAGCAACCATTCCATTGAGAGTAGTCTTGATTGATAAACCTTTTTCTCAATGGGGATTAGAATTTATGGGGGTAACCAACCATAATTATTTATATGGACACAAATATGTGCTTACTAATATTGATTATTACACAAGATGGATATAGGTAGTAGCAACCAAGCAATGCATAACTAAAGATGCGATCAATATCTTGGAAGAAAACGTTTACACAAGATTTAGGATACTGATTTCACTGATTTGTGATAATGGATCTATCTTTATATCTATTGAGATGATTAAACGGGCTTATGATAACAATGTAATCCTTGAGTTCTCAACAAATCACTACTCTCAAGGTAATGGAGTCTCAAAATCAACAAATAAAAACTTGATGAAATCCATTAAAAAGTCTGTAACTAAAAAACTAAGAAATTGGCATAAATCGCTTAAATATGCTCTTTGGGCAGACAAAACTAAAGTAAATAAAGAACTAAAAGAATCAACATTTATGCTAGTATATGTTCAAGATCAAATATTCCCCATTACTCTCAAACTTCTAACTTACAAGTTCATGCAGGAGTATATGCAAGAAGATCGAGAATTTGCAAATTCAAGGATACTTGGCATCATGCAAATGGAAGATGCAAAGGAAGAAGCATTTACCAAATTTAGTAGACATCAAACCATAGTTAAGATATGGTTTGAAAATCATTCAAAGATTAAGGTGTTCAGGAAAGAATACCTATTTCTTCTCTGGGACAAAGTATCAGAACCTAAAGGAAAACATGAAAAATACACTCCTTTATGGATTGGTGTATATCAAATTATAGAGACCTTGGGAGACAACACCTTTAATCTCAAAGAATTTTATGGAGGAGAGTTTACTTTGATAGATAATGGGAAATACCTCAAGCATTACTTATTTACCATTCTACCTAAAGTTTTCATGGAGTGATTTGTAAGACTAGTTAGAGTTAGTAGGCTTAGATTAGTTTCTTTTATGTTCCTCATTTGTACATAGTGCTTATAAATATTTGTTTACTTGTTTTGTGTTTCCTTTCCTTTGATTTGTTCCCTAATTACAATAAGTATTTTTCAAGATAGTTTTCAACTCCAATTCATCATTAATTTTCTCAAAGAAATCTCTCAAATCAAGAATGTAGGTATGACTCTCAAACATTGGTTGATTTTGGATTTTGGATATTTGAGCCTAATATTATTATTTGGAGAAATTGATAAAGATTGATATCTAAAATAACTATTACTTAAAATATTAAACCTTGTTATAATGTAATTTTAATTCTAATAAGGATTGCACATGTTGAGTGAAAGTTTTGATTATTGAAGCAAAGTCATGTTAGCACTTAAAGGATAATATTGCCTAGGATGAAGTTTATGACCAATGATGTTTGTCTAAAGATCAAACATTTGAATAAATCTTAAAAAATAGATAAATATAGTTCCCAACCTTTGGTAATAGCTAAATATACTTGAAAAATACAAAAAATAATAAATTTATTGAAAATTAAAAAGCTTTCTAAGAAAACGTGATTTTGGTAACCTCCATTGGGGTTATGGATGCCTAGATGGTAGTGGAGAAAGGCCTTGAGTGGAGACAAAAGTATTTATATTGGGGATATGGATGCATGGATGGTAGAAGAGTAATGTCTAAGCCTTACGTATTCTAAAAACATGATTCTTAATGAATATCTAAATATGCTATAAGTCAATGTTAAAGATTAAGGTCATGAAATCCATAAGTTGTTCTCCTAGTCCCATGGAAATTAGTGAATAAATCAAATCACACACATAAAAAGACTAATTTTTGATGTTTTATCCTAATTATACATGTGTAAGACTTATTTTAATCATGAATTGATCTTAATGATGGTAATTGACCATATAGAATAAGTAGTCTAGTTATTAGTTCAAACAAAGAGTATCTAAGTTCTAAAATTTTGAATGGTTTCCCCTAGAAGTCGCCATTTATTGAGGTTAACATACCCCCATTTTTAAAAAATGAGGACCCTTGTTAAAATTTTCAAATTGTGTTATAAATTGACATTAAAATTGATCAAATTGCATTATTTAATATTATGTTTTCTTTAGCTTTCATGGGCATGATTTGACTTCACCTAATATTACTAATGTTGAATTTTGTGTTTCCATGTTGTATGTTTAATAAATTCCCATTAAAATAATCATTTTTTAGGGTTTTATGGTTTAAATTTCAAATTAATCCTTAGTTAAATAATATGATCTCAAGTGATTCTTATATATTAACCTTTGGTCACTATTGACTAATTGAATCTATGTCTAAATAATGTTAAAAAAACTTAGCCTAACTTTGTTAGCCTAATTTCCTTTGAAATAAATTAAAATTTACATGGGAACATATTTATATTTTATACCTAATTTAAATTTTTAGCCTAAGTCCTAAATGTATTATTAATACAACCTAGACCTTAGTCTAAAATTCTATACTAAGTTTGTACATATTTATCGAGAGCTTATGTCTTTAATTTTATGTCTGTAGGTTCTAATTAAAACTAAAAGTTCCAAATGTCAAGATTTTAGAGCTAGAAATAAATATAGATGAATCATGGGTAAAACTAAAATTCAATAAGTTTATAAGATTATAGACAGTGTGTGTTGGTTTGTGTAACTAAGATCTGTAGATGAATGAGGAATCAAAGTGTCAAAGGTCCTAAAAAGGAATGTGATATTGATAAGTGTCATGATATTAGTAAATATCAAATAGATTTATAGTCTACAATTGATTGTGCATCCATCATATTGATGGCATGAATGAAGGTAGACTTTTTAAAGGGCTCAGATCGAACAAAGTAGTGACACATGTCATAATCATGATGAACTAAATAGAGATCAACGAATAGTGTTAAAGATCCCAAATAAAGATCAATAATTCAAAGTAGGTTGATAAGTCAATATCCCAAATGGAATGAGAAACTACCATGTGGCACAAAGGTGTTAAAGTATGGAGTGTGTTTGCAAGGTGCATAGAGAGCCAAAGAAGTTGCCACATGGTAGACTCTTGGGAAATCAGATGGAAGATCAATAACCCATGATAGAGTCAAGGTTGGGAAGACTTTTAAGGGATCAATGGTGAAAATTTATTGAGACTCAATATTTTATGTGAAGGTGACATGTGTCTAAAAATTACAAACAATCATTTTTAAAAATAAATGAACAATGTGACATGATGATCCACATAGGTAGAACATGTCAAATTGGGATATCTTGTGGAAATAATCACATGAAAGGTATAAATGTGTAATATAAATGTAAAATATAAGTCATGAAATCATAATTCAAACTTGATTATCACCATTGAAGCTCTGTGCAAACCTCTAAAAAACCTTAGAATATATGGATTACCCCAATTGTCTCTATTCTCACTATAATTGAGCTAAGAATAGGTTGAATTATTATATACAATTGGATAATTTAGTCAGGATGATAGTAATGGAAACCCATAAGCATATTTCAAATAAAGATGTTGAGATATATCTAATAATAAATACAAAAGTTCATATGTTTAAAAACACTGAGTTCATTGTTGTTGTCTTGATCATTGGGGACAATAATTGGTCAAAATTCTTCTCAACAATTGAGAACCAAGAAGCCATTACAAGGGAAGAAGAGAGGAATCTCTTTTCCAAGAGACTATATGATGACATCATAGTAATCTAGATGACTGGTCTACATTATGTAGTAGAAAAACAAGAGGTACTCCATTGCATTAATATTCTTTCTCCCATTTTTAAGGAAGTTAATATAGATAAGGGAATTTTAATGAACAAAATCACTGAAATATTACTTACATTTATGATATTGCATTTGATTCCTATTATAAGTTGACTAAACCCCAAATTAACCTAGCCTCTATGAATTCTTGGGCTAAATAACATAATTTGATGAACACCCTTGCCATGTGGTTAGATTTTGGGAACCAAATCTTTTAAGACATCAAAAAGAACATTCTTATCAACTAGTTTAGACCAGGGGTTAGGATGATAATGACAATGTTGAACAAGTTATGTGTAAATACAACCACTACATATGTGGACCTAGTATGGGTGTTCATGGTCTAATTTATTGTTGAAAAGGTAATTTTCCCTCCTTTCGGTGAGATAATCTATATCTCATAGATTAGACAAATCTATATAATTAGACATAATAAGAAAACTTAGTTTTACATGATGTCTTACCTCATAGATGCCCTATGTGAAATAATAAAGATTCCTAATCAAAGGGAATGGTCTCCAAGTGGAACCCAAATTATTTCATAGTACTATTCAAATTTTCACATCTTTAAATACATGGTCATATTTAGTTCATATATGATTGTGTCTACCCATCTGTAAGGGAGGATATAATTGGAATTCTCATGAAGAGAGTAATCCCTTTAAACAATAAATATATAAAATCAATGGGATATATATGGTTGTATTTAGATTGTACCATCATTAGGGTTGAGGGAACCCAAAATTCTCCTCTCAAGCTACCTGTCTATGTTCTTGATAATTTGGCTAAACAAGAGGTAGCCTAATAATTAATCCATGGTGTTGATTGTATTTGAAAAGCTAAAAGGTACTCTTTAAAAATCTCCCTATGAGTATTAGCAAGACAACCTTCAGACAGTGGGATCACATTGAGGTAGCATCAAATCATATATCATCTTTCAATCTACAGATTGATGAACTTAGATAGTGGGACCCCTATGGAAAGTTTAAAGAGCATTTCAAAAATAAAGGGATGTTGAATGTTCCCTACGAACATGATCCTAGTGCCTTTGATCCTATATACACTAAGGTATATACTTACTTTGAAGTCACCAGAAGGTTGAAAGAACACAACCTGAGGCTTGAGTCAAGACTAGAGATAAATTAAAAAATGGATGATAGATGGCAATTGGGACCTAGGTAATATAATTTGATCAATGGTAAACCTTATAAAACTCCATTAGTTAGTGCACAAGATGATAAACAAATAGATCATAATCTTAAAGAGAAGAGGTTAAAAAAAATCCAAGTGAGATTACTTCTAATTTATCAACTCTAAAACCTTCCAAGGCAACATAACATGAGTTACATCAAGAGGAGGTTTATATGATAGCCATAGATCCTCAAGAGTCTATTGAGGATGTGTTTAAGATGTTATACATAGATTTAGATGAAGAATAATCAAGTGTTGAGAAGGATAAGGATGAAAAAGAGAAAGAAAAGGTATTGTAATTAGTTCCTTTTGATACTCCAATAAGTAAAACTAAGATAGCCATTATCTCAAAGGCTAAGAGACCCAAAGTGACACCACCTTTGAAAGAGGTCAATTTATTCAGTGAAGATAACTTAATATATGGATCACCAATTCTAGAATGGTTCATTTATGAACCAAGGCTGGAAAGAGTGCCCACTATGCATCATCATTGGGCTATGGTGAAGGCTATCGATATCCCCTTGCAATAACAAATGAAACTTTGGATCATTGCTCTATAAAAAGAGGATGCAAGGAAATTGACCACACTAAGTGATTTAGATACTTCATCATAAGTGGAGGTCCCTATCCCACATGTGACCTAATCTATAGTTGGAGTCAAATTCGATCCAAAAACTCCTTACTTACAGAGAGTGACAGAGAAAAGGGTCATGATGAAGTGAGGAAATTGTGTATGAAAAGGTGGATCCATTGACAAGTTTAACTTAAAATCAAAGGCAAAGGCTTGGTGAAGATCCTATTTTTGAGCAAGATGTCTTGGATTTGGTCTAGACACATTCAGGATAGCTATAGGATGATATCAAGGGCCTACAATAAAAGAATATGGATTTAAAAGAATAATTTATCTTGTTAGCACCAAGAGACATGGTCAAGTAGTTTGAAACAACCATGTCTAACTTATTCAAATATTTGAAGGTAGTAAAGTCAAAGTCAAAATTGGTAAAAAAATAGGGTACTTTAGCTATAAGACAAGTTGGCCAATGGTAGTATTTAAACCACAAGGTGAAGGATTTGATCAATGTTTTTACAAAAGATAAAATTCCTAAATTTAGAATAGTCAGCCTAGCCCATTTAAATATGGTTATGGAGATATTGGTAGATAAGATCAAGGCATTAAGAAAATGGTCCAGGGGCATGGGAGATATATATAATGATCTCCAATAGTTAAAAAATATAATGATTCACATACTTAGGAGTTTAATCAAGTATCCTAATTCACTCAATCCCCTTGGCTTGATCATTGATGAGGAGTTTAAATTATATAACTACTTAGTTCATATAAGAGGTAAGGAATAAAAGCCAAGGAAAGATTGGGTAGATAACAAGAGGATTATGGACATGATTTTATCAAATGAAGAGAGGATGAGATATGTTAGGAGAATCAAAGAAGCATTAAACAGGGTAGATATGGACCTCAAAGGCCTAAAAGATCAAGAAAGTGAGATTTTCATGGAACCCATTGTCAACCTCAAGCTAATTTATGAACAACACTATAAAATGAAGATCCTGTAGAAAAGACAAAGGAATTTAGCAATAAAAGAGTCTTAAACTCAAATTTGTTGACTTAAGTATATTATTTTTATAACTTGACATGTATAATATTTTGAAAAGGGAATATTATCTCTATAAAAGCATGTGAAATCTTGTAAAATGTATTGCTTATAGGTCAATCCTTTAGAAAGTGTCAATAATTCTAGAACATTGTAAAAGGAAAGTTATCCTAGACACTTGTATAATTTTCATTTGATATGACTGACCAACATAAATCCTTAGTCTTCTATAAAAGAGGTATTGTCATTTTTTAAAATTGGAGGGAGTTTTTGAGCAAAAACTTTGTGTAAACTTTGATTAATTAATACAAGCAAAGAATTATACAAAGATTATCTAGTATTTTTTGTGTGTTTGCTATTATGGTTACTCTCTCAAATATATGTTTGGATGTCTAGATTTGAATTGTTTCTATGGATTTTTGTTCATATGAATACAAAGTTGTCAATTTGTGCTTAAGCTAGGTTTATTGAAGGATTTTAAGTTCATTTCATTTTTCATTGTTTCTTTATATATGTGCTAATGCAATTTGTTTGTGGAAGTAAATCTCTAAAGTTAACTTGATTTCTTATTTTCATTATTCCTTAGACATTTGATTGATATATGGTAGGATCTATACATTTGCAATTTCATGTCATATATTGGTTTAATATATGTCTTGATGAAATTTAAGCTCTGTCATAATGTCTAGATTGAAAATTATGACACATTATTTCTACCTTACTCTTCCTTTTGCTCATTTTTTTAATCAACTCACTTTAATTTAGATTCCATGTGTTATCTTAGACTTTAGACTTAGGATTTAATTATGATTCAATCTAATTAGTTCAGGTTATTATTCATATTTCACAAGTAAGATATTAGTCCATGGTTGATCCCAATAACCAAACAATTACATTATAATTTTTTTGAAATAGTTCTTTTGCTATGTCGTTATTCCACCAAAGATATCTGGAATATCACAACTTGTAGCTCATGTAATGGATTATTTTAATCCATAAATGAGAAGAGTGTTTCTTAAAAACTCTAAACCCTTGTGAAACACTTTCAGACATCAATAACACCTATATAATATGGTTGGATAACTCATTAGTCTAATCCAAGTTATTCATAGATTATGATCTACTGAACATGGGTGGGTAATGATGGAGTTAAGGCCAACTTGATATCACCAAGTTTTTGCATTGGTTCACATACCTAGCGAGGTCTATTCATTCCTTTCCTCTCTCTCATCTCTTTACCCATTTTTTCTTTGCTTATAATGTTTCTTAAGTAAGGACTCATTCATTCATGTTTATTTTATAGTACATAAAATGGATCATAGTTCATTGACTCAAATCCACATTCATGGGCTTCACCTCTTAAATAAGTCTAGGTTCATCTCTTTTTCCTTTATCCTAGTCATTTCACTTTGCTACATTTCTAGAATAAATGGGGGGAAATGTATTAATCTAAAATGTTATTTAATGTAATGAGTGTCACATGTTACCACCCTATCCCTAGCTTAGACCTAGACCTATCTTAGGTATATTTTGATACTATTCTATCTTATATGCACACTTAACCCATGCCTAGATATACCAAAAGTTGTATTATACCATATCCTAGGAATCCCAAACCCTTTCACACATGTATCAGCCACATGGAAATTACCACAACCCCTTTGGTTTATAGTACAATGTGTTATTGGCAAGGGGGGAATACTATTGTTCTTTAGCTCTTTCTACCCCAAAAAATATTTATCATTCCCTAAAGCATATCAAGGTTGTCCTAGATTATTTCATGTCTCAAAAAGCATCAAGACACTATTAAAATACAAATCTCATTTATCCATCCTTTATATTGTAATTTTCATGAACAAGTTCAAAAATAGTTATGCAAATTAATGTCATTGATCCCTATTTACCCTTATTTTTGCATACATACATCTACAGTATCCCAGAGCTCATTTTACTCAAATTTTTGTTTTCAAGTCACACTCAAATCATTCAAATTAGCATGCATACTTAGGCATATTAACATCACTCTCACTTGCACTAGCACTTAGATTGGGATAACCACACTAATCTTGATCCCCTTTTGAGGTATTGGTATGTAGGTAATGCTCATCACATGGGGCATTGAGGTCACATCTACCCTATCCTACTAACTCCATTATTCTTACACTTGTGTTCATACAAATATTAAAATCATGGAGGCTTAGGGTTCCTTAGATAAATTAGTCAAAATGAAGCACATACAATGATCCAAGCCTCAAACACGTAGGCACAAGCTTCTCAAAACAGAGTGAAGGTCTACCCCAAGTTTCACTATTTTATCTACGTAGGGTCAATAACACAACATAGAAGGTCGTTAGCATAGTGTGTTATTGGAAAAGAGGGTTGTGCTAATTTCTAATGAAGGTTTAGATACCTATTTTCAATTGATAACACTCTACCCTATTCCTACATAAATTTACAACTTGCTACTTGTTTGTTTTAGTATTATTTTCTAGCTAAGCATTTACTTTATAATTCATTACTATTTATGAGCTAAGAAAACAAATTAATTATTATACAAATAATTGGTTATTGATATTGTAGTATTTTATTCCCTAATTTATATACTCAACTCTTTATCTACTTAGGGTTTTACATTAATTCTAAAAATAGTTAAATTAAATAACCTTTTATGAACATGTATCTATTTTTAATATAAAATCTAGATTGTGTCATTTATCAGCATAAATTATGGGTTACTAGTTATATGGTTTTAGATGCATTATGTGTGTGTCTAGGTGTGTGTGTGTGTGTGTGTGTGTGTGTGTGTGTGTGTGTGGGTGTGTGGGTGTGTGTGCATGTGTGCATGTATACATGTGTGTAAATATGTATATGTATATGTATATATGTAACCTTCTCTTTATATTTACTTTGAATGATGTATTAGGTAACTTGAAAATTTGTGGGGTATTCATTAAATTGAAGGTTATGTGATTAAAATCTTATAGGATGTAAATAGGAATTGGCATTTGTCTTATAGCAAATAGAATAGGATGATTTATGTATAGAAAATAATATACCATGGCTAAGTGTAAATAGACTAAAATGTGAACGGAAAACTTATAGATAATTTAATTTAGATAAAAAATTAGTTTTAAAATGGAATGCAAATACTATAGTTTTATATATTTTTTAAAGGTCTTTACTCCTTAGTCATGGGGGTGAGGTTCGACCCTCACCCATAGGTCTAAAAAAGTGGAAAGTGTCAATACAAACCTTGTTTATATTTTAATTTCATAATAGTAAATTATATAGGCCTATTAGGTATGAATGATGGATTATAGGGATCTCTTTTCTCTTTTTTTGAAAACATGAACATTAAATAGGTGAAAAAACTTGAGGTATTTTTACTCAGTATGAGATTCACTAAGAGAATTCAATATAAGGATAGTTTTTAAAGAATTTGGTTGTGTTTGTAATTCATAAATTTTAGTATCAAAGAGTTTAACTACCATTATAATACTATGTAACTATCCTTGAAAATTTAGTGTTGATTGAAAGCATTTTAGTAATTCTAATTATTATTTCTATCCTTCTATAAACCTATAGGTGGTTGGAATAACTACTTACAGGATTGTAAGAGGAAGTAATTTATGTATTATTATGATGCTATGTTAAGGATAGATATTAATTTATGTGGCACTATGGTCATTTTAAATCATATAGTTCATTGGTTTAATAATTAAAACCAATGTCTATACCACTTACCATGATAGTAATCTAATATATATCTTCTAGTTATAAAAAGTGGTTATTGAGACATGTCTGAATATATTACTATACTATATTTTGACTTGACCATCTAGATAAGCATGGGATAGATTTTGGTTTTATGGAAAAATTTATTATAGTACTTTAGAATTAATAAATGTTCATAACATGTTAAGTAATTATACATGGTAAAATAATAAATTACAAAAAGTTGTTATATTTAATGATATATTGGTATATGAAGATAATAGTTATACATCATTTTTTCATGAATTTACAAGATAATAAATTATTTTGATAATTATTTAATTAGTTATCCATGGTGATTAATTAAATTAATATAATTTTGTATTTTTTAATAAATCTTATATGTCAAGGTTACTTCTCTCAGCTTCACAAATGATGTATAATGAGCATGATGCCTAGTTGTAAGATAAACATCATCAGTCTAACTTGGGTTTTATTGGTAAAATAATATTGAATCATAACATATATATTATGTGGATGAAGGCCTATATTCTTAAAATATGAAAATATTATAAAATACTTTGGCAAAATTAATGTTATAGTTATATACATTATCTATCCACTATACTTTCTAGTTTATGCATTTGCTTGAGGTCATAATAGATAGATATATGCCTAGGGTATGTATGAATGGATGCATGTAATATTTATTTTACTTTCACATATGTTATTAGATGTTTTTCAATGCTTACATCATATTTATTTTCCCCTTTAAGAAGGAAATGACAATTCTAAATGGGGAGGTGTTCAAGAGACCGACAGTCTATGTTTGAAATAAAAGTGCCCAAATGATACCCTCCCTCTCTACAGTTGAATCTAAAAAAAATATGATGCTCATTCATGCCTAATACATTTATTTAAAAACTATTTTGTTGAATCTTTATTATATTATTGTAATTTTGATATTATTTTATTTAGACAAACTTATATATTAATGGTTATTTAAAATACATGTATACCTATTATGTATTATGTTTTACTTTAAGTTTGTTTGTGTAGGAATTTTGTAGATAGATTGACATACTCTTGTATTCATTAAAAGTCATGTTATAGTTTCAAATTATGAAATTATAGGAAGCAATGGATTTATACATTGTTTTATTAATGGTGGATAATAATATTGCTCAACATACATCTGGGGAATGTCTAGGGCCTTCTCTAACCCCAATTAAGGAGCAAAAATAGACATGGAAAACTTTTCACAAGAACTTTCATGAATTTATGAGAAAATTGTTAAAATTGTTAAGAGGTAGCTGAGGTAATGAAATTTATAAAAGATAAAAAATTTAGTCCTCTATTGTAAAATTTTGATAGATACTTCCTACTGAAGGATGTAGTTAAAGAAAACACATAGAAAGGACCTAAGGTAACTTAGCAACTGGACCTAATTTTGAGATTATAAACTAAAATGTTGAAAACACTAAGACTTTAGATGGTTAACTCACTTTGAGGGTGACATTGTCATCTTGTTGTTATACTATTTATTTGATCTTTTATTTGTTTATGTTGGTACCTCATGTGTGAGGATTTTTATATTGGCATATCATTAACTTTAGTAAAACTTTGATATATGTTTAGATGTTTACATTTGTCTACCTATATAGCAGAACCTTTATTATTCACCCATAGATGATTTAGTGTTTTTTTAATGATATTTTAATATAAAAAAATTATGAAATTATGTTTTGATGTCTATTCTTACAATTTTTACATCATTCGATACCCATTCATGTGTTGATACAATTATGGGTTTTATGTTTAGATCAATGGATTTAATATGTAAAGAAGAAATATTATTTATATATGATATAATCATAACATTAACATAAAATTGTATATGTAATTGTGAAAAAACAATAATATTATGATAGAGTGAAGTTATTTTATCCTAATTACTTTTCCAAAAAAATGTGTATTTTATTAAGTTGAACCTAGTATGGTTTTACCTTGGGTATAAGAGCCAAGTTTAAATGCTTAGACATTATGAGTACATTAACATTGGCCTATTTATCCTCATTTATTAGTATGACAAAATGGTACGTGCAAGGGAAAACTTTGAAGGAACTTCAAATTAATATCAACAACCTAATCCCAACCTATTAGCCATAAAACAAGGTGTTAAGCTTGATCAAATCCTTGTAGTCTTGAATGAGATGAAGAACATAATTAAAACCCTAAAATATTAAGTACATGGTAATGATGAGGAATAATAGCAAGATTATAAAGAGGAATAATAGGTTGAATATAAAGAGAACCTAGAGAAAAAACATGGTGAAAAACTTTAAGATGTAAGAGCACAAGTGGTTTTAGAACTTGTACGTGACATGGAAAAAGTGAACCCACCTCAATTTTATGGAAAATTTTTGGAAGATGAGGAAAAATAGTGGATCACTAAGATGTAAACATATTTTTAAATTACTTTAAGGTGACTAAAACAATATGGGGAACATACCAACTCGTTAGTGAAAGAACAACTTGGTATGCCAACAAGAAGACAGAAATAGGTCTTGATTCTATTATTACCACTTGGGATCAGTTTGTTGATATGTTTAGGGAAAGGTGGTTACCAAAGTTTTATTTTGATTTAAACCTAACATTTTTTTATAATTTTAATAAAGGAGAGATTTCAGTGACTGAGTATTGCTATTAGTTTACCAAAATTCTTAAATATGTTCCCCAATAACAAAAATATGAATGGTTTTAGATATGAAGTTTATTCATGGGTATTAGGCCATATATTGGATGTGAATTTGATGTACATAGACCTATATCCATGGATAATGTTTTTGATAAATCCATTAAGTAAAAGTAGAAGCTTAAACTTTTTGTTAAAGTTACAAACAAGTATCTAAGGAAGTTCAGTGGCTTGAATCCTTATTTCAAAAATAATAATTGGAATAATAATGGGGATTCCAAAAATAATCAATTTTAATAATAATCCCAAGTTTAACAATGTTTTAGGGAAAATAAAATAGGAAATGGTTTCATAGATGACAATAAAAGAGGTAACCACTTAAATGAAAAGGATCACCATGATGATGGTTTATGTGTGGATGTGATCATTATGAAAAAGACTACCCTTAATGTAAAATTTGGATTAAATTCAATAATCCATCCTCTTCATATTCATAGGGAAATTTTCAATATTGAATCCATGTATTTTTTGAAAATCATCAAGTTAAGTTTCATATCTCACCAATTGAGGTGTCAAGTACTTTTTTAGGGAATTCTATTTCAATTTTAATATATATGGAGATATTGAGTGTTTCATTTCTCCTAAATTTATTAATAAGATACTAATAAAAGCTAGGCATATTGCAAAATTAATGGGCTATGAAGTATGGAAATCAATCTAGGATAAAATTAGATAAGTTTTTCATAGAATTATAGGTGGGATTACTTTATTTCACCACCATAGTAAAATTGTTTTTGGATCTAATAGGATCATATTGTGTGATATTATGAGTGAATTATCTTTTAGAATAAGGAATGGACATTACAATTTTACTATTCTACCTTTTGAGCTAACGAGTTCACCTACAACATTCATGAATCTTATGAATGGTGTGTTAATATATTAATTATATCAATTTATGCTCATCTTCTTAGCTAATTTCTTGAACTATTCAAAGGATGAAAAGTATCATTTGTGACACTTATAGTTGGTTTTGAAATGCTTGAAAAATGTTAAACTCCACGTAAAAAAAATCAAGCGTGTATTATTTTAAAATAAGTAACAATATCTAGGGCACATTATTTCATCCAAATGGATATTTGTGAAGCCAAAAAAGATTAAATACATCTGAGACTGGTTGGCACCCAAAAACTTTCATGAGGTGCATAGTTTTATGGGTTTAACAAGGTATTACACCAAATTTTTACCCAATTTTTCCAAGATATCTAACCCCATCACCTCTTTACAAAGGAGAGATAAACAATTATTGTGGAGTGATAAGTCTGAAGAATCCTTTTAAATCCTAAAAATATTCTTACTTATATAATGATGTTACATTATCCTAATCCAAATAGTCATTTTTTATGGTAATAAATGCTTTTAGGGATGGTTTAGGTGGATTATTATTACAATAAGGATCAGTAGTAAAATATGAATCAATAAAAATAAATCCTTATGAAGCTAATTATGATATAAATGATTTGGAATTGGATACCATAGTGTATGATTTAAAGTTTTGGAGTCATTTTCTTTTGGGAAAAGGTTCAAACTCAAGACTAAAAATTTTAGGCTCAAGTATATCTTCATGTAGTTGGATTTGAATGATTGGTAAAGGTGATGGCTTGATTTTTTATCAGATTATGAATCTGATATCATCGATATAAATGGAAAATAGAATAAAATTGTAAATTTTCTTAGTGTAGAAGGTACATATCAATTATGGCACAATAAGAAGTTCTTTTCAAGACCAAATTTTGAAATTTTCTTTAGGAGATGAATTCTATGAATAGGTTGAGAAAGCCCTAGTATAAAATAATAAATATCATAGATATGAATGATTATATTTGGAGAGAGATGAAATACTAAGGTGTAATGGGATAATGTATTTTCTAGATAGAGAGAATTTAAGAGTCTTGGTGCTTAAGGAGTTGCATAATTTTCCTTATTCTAGTCATCTAGAAGTGACCAAGCTAATGACAGAGATGGAAAACTTATATTTTTATAAAGGAATCAAGACATATATAACTAATTATATGTCAAGGTGTTTAGAATGTCAATGTGTTAAATAGAACATGTTCATCCTATGATGTTATTGTACCCTCATGACATTTCAGAATGGAAGTGTAAAGTTATTATCATGGAATTAATCAAAGGATTACCCACGTGAATAAAAGAGTAGGATATGATATTCATGGTAGTTGAAAAACTAACCAAGGTGACATATTTTATAACAAGAAATTTAATAGATGATGTACCAATTTTGGAAAAAAAATTGTGTAGGAAATTTATAGATTTTATGGTTTTCTAGAGAAAATAAATTTTAATAGATATACATTTATGACTTTTATATTTTGGAAAACCCTTAATGTAGCCTTCACTCAACTTAATTTCATCATAGCCTATCATCTTGAAATATATGGGTAAAAACAATGGTAAATCAAGTTTTATAAGATTTTTTGAGGATGTATTACATGGACCAAAAATACAAGTGGGAAGAATAACTCCTATTGGATGATTTTACTTATAATAATTCATTTCATTCATCTTTAAAAATGGCACCTTTTGAGGATCTATATGGTATAAAATGTAAAACACCTATTTGTTGGGACATATTAGAGGATAGGGTAATTTTGAGCTTGAAATTCTTGCTAAAATGAAATAACATATGAAATTGATTAGAAAAAGGTTAGTTGAATCCAATGATAGATAGAAAACCTAAGTTGATTTAAAATGAACAACAAGATAATTTTTAGCTAGAGATTAAAAAACATGTGTTAAACCATAAAATATCTCAATAAAATATGGTAAATTAGCCAGATTTATACCTATATATGTAGGATATTTCATGGTTATGGAATTAAATAACCCTATTTCATATAGTTTTGATTTTCCACCAACACTTATTTAGATTCATAATGTTTTTTCATATATCTTATTTGAATAAATATGTGGTTGATCCATCTCATGTAACTAGTTGGAATGCTTTATAGGTTATGGATCTAGGAGTGGTAATAATAAAACGTCTTAGAATGCTTGAAACACATAATATCAACTTATGTAATAGAGAATTGGATTAATGCAAGGTCTAGTGGGAATAATAATTTGAATATAGTGCCAATTGGGTGGGTTATGAAGAGTTTCATAAGCTATTTCCTCATTTTTTTTATTGATAAATTATGATGAAATTATAACACTTTTAAATATGTTTATTTGATAATAATGTCATTGGGACAATGGCCTATCTGATAAGGGGGGCATGTTACATACTATCATATCCTTAACAAATAAAACCTATTTTAAACATATAATTAGACTATTAATTTGGGTAGAATAATCATATGTATTTGTTGTGATTTTTATTGTTGGATTTAATATTCTGAATCTATAATTCTAACATATGTATTCAACAAACACGCATGATTATTATCTAGATATTATCCATTCTAGTATGCATATTACAATGGTATTTATATAATTTATTGTTAGTTGATGTTTTTAAATATATTGATATAAATGAAATAATTACATTATACTTGCTTGAGATGGATGCATAATAATTTCACCCTCATAGAATAATATTGAGGGAGAACATAATATGGGAGGGGTGGTAGATCATGATAGTTTAGAATACACATAGCCTTTCAAAAACTACCACACATGCACCCAAAATTTATTGATCATTAATTATTTGGTTTTAGTTTCAATTTGGTATTGATTACATAGTTAATTTCAATTATTATGAATAATGTTGTTTACTCATGACAATGATGGAAAATTAATCTATGTCATTATGATTATTTTGTGTGTAACTTTGTTAGCTTGATGAATGTTATATTATTGTATTTTAGAGTTAAATTACTTATTAATACTTATAACTGTATATTTGAGGACTATTATGTAGTTTTATTATTCATGTCTTGTCTAAATGCATGAAGGGTTTCCTTGAAATAATTTGTTCATGATGCAACATGGTCTCATACTACCTACACCCTTTCTATGAAACCATTTAAACTTATATTTCATAAAGATTATAATTTTTTAAGGGTCATAACATTTTATTTGGTAACCAACTTTATTGGTAGGGAATTTAGATTTTTAATGATTATTTTGGCCAATTTTAACCATGGGTTGATCATATTGGTCCTTACACCATGATTGGGTTAATAAAACTCATTATAACTCAGCAAAGTAAAATTAAATTAATGGTTAGGGTTTTTTTTTTATGGCATGCAAGTCAACCCACATATTTGGTTGGAATGAGTAGTAAGAACCTTCAACTGGAAAACCCTATCTTAGGGGATTCCCTTTTTTGGCATGATCAGTAGAACTCGGTAAGAGATTTTAAATTTATTAAACATTATGTTCTTTGAGAACTCTCTACAAGTAAAGAGTATATGTGGCATTATGTGCATATAAGATTGATGTTTTGAAGAGACTAGGTTTTATTTCTTAGTGAGTAACAAAGAAGAAAGATAGAGAGTTTGTGAGAGGGATAATAAATTTTTTTAAATGGAAAAAAAGGTAGAATATGGCATGCTAAAGAATATAAATTCAAGAAAAGAATAAATATGGAAAAAAGGATTTGGGGATTTAGGGAAGGAAATAATCAATGAGATGTTATTAGTAAAGTACCAAAATATATAATGTTGTTTATTAGGTTTTGTATGAAAAACATGATAATGGGTATGAATTTAACTTTTACTTTGTTTAATATTGATACTATCATAAATATAGTGATAATAGAATACCCATTTACGAGATTGTATAGTTTTTTTACTATAAAAGTTGGATTTTGTCATTTATAGGTATAAATTATGGGTTATTAGTTATATAGTTGTATATGCATTATATATATGCATATATGTAACTTAATATTTGCATTACCTTTGAATGACATATTAGGGAACTTGAAATTTCTGGGGGTATTCATTAAATTGAGGGTTAAGTGATTTAAATATTCTTGTATGGAAAAGGGAATTGTCATTTGTCTTATAGCCAGTAGAAGAGGATGATTTTAGTATGGTAAAAAATATACCTTGGGTAAGTTTAAAGGGACAAAAAATTTCATGGACAACTTGTAGGTATTTTATTTGGAAAAAATTATAGTTTTAAATTATAATGAACATACTAATTTTTTTTATATTTTAGTTAAAATCTCTTCACTCTGATAGACTTAGGGGTGAGGGTTGACCCTAATCCATAGGTCTATAGAAGTGGGAAGTTTCAATGTAAACCATGTTCATATTTTAATTTCATAATAATAAATGGTATAGACTTATTAGGTATGAATGATGGAAAATAGGGATCTCTTATCTATTTGTTTGAAAACTTACACCCTAAATGGGAAAATAAACTTGACGTATTTTTACTCAATATGAGATTCTCCAAGAGATTTCAATATAAGGATATATTTTAAAGAGTTTTGGTTGTGTTTTTAATTCATAAATTAGAGTATCAAATGGTTTACATTCTAGTATAATATAATGTAACTATCCTTGAAAAATTAGTATTTATTGAAAACTTTTTAGTAATGTTGGTTTCTATTTTTATCCTTACATAATCTTGTAGGTGGTTGGCATAACTACCTATAGGATAATAGGAGGAAGGGATTTATGTATTATTGTGATGTTATGTTTTGGATATATGTTTTTTATATGTGGAATTTTATTCATTCTAAATCATATAAGTCCTTAGTTTAATTATTGAAACATGTTTGGTTATATTAATATATTTTAGTTTGACTCAAATATCAAGATAAGCTTGGGACATAATTTGGTTATATAGACATAATTATTAAAATATTATATCATTACTAAATGTGCACAACATGACAAATAATTAGACATGATAAAATAATAAATTATAGAAAGATCTTAGATATTATGATACCTAAATACATGAAGCTAATAGCTATACATCATTTGTTATGACTTTCTAAGTGAATAAATGAGTTCAATAATGATTTAATTATTTATCCATGGTGATTAAGTACATTAAGATAATTTTTTAATTCATAATAAATCTTATATGTTACTGATGATATATGAGTGAGTTGGTAAAGTACATTGGTTGTTTCAAGAACCACCCAGGTTCAAATATCAGTATGGTATCAACATCTAGATGTGGTCAATCATTGGTATTCTTGGGCCAGTTGTAGTCGATCATTGGTATTCTTGGGCTAGTTGTGGCCATTGATGGTATTCTTGAGATGATTGTGGCCATTAATTAGTATTCTTGTGTTATTTGTGGTTGTTATTAGTATTCTTAGGTTGATTATAGACATTGTTGGTAAATATGGTACTTGTAATAGATGATCACTTAGGGATTTAGGCCCTTGATTATGTCCTAGACTATTTAGAGCACTGATAAAAAAATGAATACCTATCTAAAAAAAAATCATATATGTCAAGGTTGCTTCTCTCAGCCTAATAGATGATGTGTGATGGGCAGGATGCCTAGTTATAAGTTACACATCATTAGTCTAACTCATATTTTATTAGTAACATAATATTGAAGAAGAGAGTAGAGATTATGTGGATGAAGATATGAATTCTTTAAATATGATAATACTGTAATTTTTTTGGCCAAAGTAATGTTATATTTGTATATATTATTTATCCATTGTACTTTCTAATTTATGTGTTTGATTGAGGTCATAATAGATAGAGGTGTGCCTAGGGTCTATATGACTTGTTTCATGTAATAGAAATTGTACCTTCACATATATTATCATATGGTTTTGGATTCTTACATCATCTTTATTTGACCCACCATGAAGGGAAGGGTTACTCCCAATGGGGAGTTGTGAGGGATATCGATGTTATGTGGTTAGAGTAAAAATGTCCAAATGATGCTCTCCCTATCTAAGGTTGAATTTGAACCAATTATGATGCTCACTCATAGATATTACATTTATTTATGAGTTTTTTTTATAAATCTATATTTTAGTATTATAATTTTGATATTATTGTATTTAAACAAACTTACATAGTAGTGGATGTTCATAATACATGTATGCCTATTATTTATTATGTTGTACTTCAGTTGTAGCTATATATGAAGTTTTTAGTTATTGGAATATTATTTTATTAATTAAAAGTTGTGTTGTATTTTTAGATTATGAAATTATGTCTTGTCTATTATTATAGTTTTTGCATCATTTAAGTCCCCTTCCAGGATTGATACAATTATAGGTTTTATGTTTTAGATTAATGGATTTAATATGTAAATTAAAAATTTTGGTTTTAGATGATCTTAGTATAATATTAACATAAAAATATATTTTAAATGATCTAAATACTATAATATTTTGATACAGTGCATATATTTTATCTTAATTACTTTTTTTAAAAATGTGTATTTTACTAGGTTGAACCTAGTAGAGTTATATCATGTGTGATCATTGATGTGTGCTATGTTTGGTGTTATATGGAAGAATTTACTATGTCTTGTCTTGTAATGTATCATTTTTTAGAGGATCCTCTAGTTATATTCATAACAATGTTATGTTTATGTCAGGTCAAATTTAATTCATGCATTATATTTTATTTTGATCCTTGATCATGATATTGTGTGTGTGTGTGCATCATTACATATTATATATGGAACAAATTGACTGTTAGTTTGTGTTTGGTGACTCATTTATATCATTAATACTTTTATTGTCTATTATTCCCTAGTTTATATCATGTATCTAGTATGATTCTTATCATAGAGTGATTAATTAATATATCTACTAGGCATTAACATGCGTATGCCATTAGCTTGTATTATATAATTCATTAGTTTTTGAACCAAGTATTTATATGATGACATATCTTATCATGTTTGTGTAAATACTTTACGTGATTATATATTTATACATAACATATTTTATCATCTTTATTTTTAGATGAGTGATTCATAGGATTCATCCCTTATATCAAAAGGGGACATACAATGGGCTTGTCTCAAATATTCAGGCCATGATAAATAATTAGTTCACATTTTTGGGTAGATTATGTGATTTAGATGGGATGTATTAATAAAATTAGGTAAAATTATGTAATTAAAATGGGTAAGATGTCACATATTGGGTAGATTAGGTCAAATTATGTGATATAGATTGAGACACATGTGGGGATTTTTATATGATTATGAGTAATAGTTTAATAATTATATGATAATATGAGATATAAATGATGTAAATATATATCAATTTTAGGTATAGGTGGATCTAATTTGGTGCATAAGTGCATGAATTTTGTTCATGAAAACACTTTTCTTTTTCTATATTATGGTTTATTTCACTATGTAAGCACTTTAGGTTCATACTTCATCTGAATTAATTGATCCTTTTACACATGAAACTATTTTTTGGATCCAATTTTGCATACAAAATTATGTTTAGGTTTCAATTTGAGATACATGCCTATTTTGGGTTCCATTTTAACATATGAACCTATTTAGGGGTTCTAAATTTACATATGACCCTAATTTTGGGGTTCCACAAAATAATTATGATGATATTCAAAGTAGTTTGGTTTATGTTTCTATGATGTTTAACTTATACCACTCTCTCTCCAAGGGGTTCTTAATAATTAACACTCCCAAACTCACATTTTTAATAGTCACACCTCCTTAGGGCATAATCCTCCATGGTATTCTCCAAACAAGTTCAACAAGTGGCAACATTTTAGATGTATGCTCAAGTGTATTCCTTCTTTGGATTTTTAATTTCATTTGATTGAATGATTTATATTATTTCAGATTACTTATCTTGAGAATAAATTCATCTATACAAGTTTTCTTATAGGTTTTGCCTGAATAAAATAGGACATTTGGGGTATACCTATCAAACACCAAGTGTGGTTATCACATGTACCAAAATTCTTATTTTTTCATTTTAATTTGGCATTATCGATACTATATTAAAATGGGGTCAATTTTTAACTTTTAAATTCAGTATTATACACTTTGAAAAAATCAAATTTGTAACACTTTTTAATACTTTGACATTATGTCAAGATTTGGTTTTTTTGCACACTTTCCCCTATCTATCTATACACTTATTATCTTGGATAGCACTATTCACTAGATACACATATTTAGAGCCAACCTAGTCTATATAATAATGTTATGCTATCCACAAAAAATATATCCATATCTAAGATCATCAATTTTCACTCCTAGGATAGTGTCAAAAGTTTTGTACAATTATGGTTACTACACATGTCTATCTCTATTGAAAATGTGTAGTAAAAATAAATGGATACTTTTTCCTTTTATAAGTATCCATTAGGGTAGCCTTGATATGTTTCAAGGGTCAGTCACAGAGATAAATATAAAATATTTGGCTATAAATAAAAATCAATCCTAAGGTTGTAATAACTTGGTCACTAATTGGAAATCACATCAAACACACTTTAAAATTTTGAGGAATAAATTAGCACTCTCTTTATAAATTATCACAAAGGCATAAAAATATCAAAACCTCTCAAAGGATTATTCCTAAATACAATTCAAAGTTATGTGGTTCCAATTTTCAAAAACTAAACATTACATGGAAGTATAGATTGATAAAAATGTTACACACACAAAAATAAGTGAGATAACTATGAGTAGTTTGAGCCCTCTTCATATTATTGGAATAATAAATGCTTAGTCACCTAGGGGGTAGTGGTTAGGGTTTCCCAACCTAGAACATTACCCCATTTTTCAAGGGTCATCTTATGGTAAAAAATGTGATTAGGGTTTCAAAATAAGAAAGGAAAAAATGATCACTACATATAATTGAAGGTGAGTGCAACCAAAAAATCATACACAAACACAATAAGAAGGGTCTAAGTAGTTAAATACCTAAAAATTATACAAAAACACTGCTGGAAAGACCAATATAATATCAATCATTATAAGCATCAAGTTTCACTAGTAGTATTTAGGCATGGTATTGAGACATTTTTTTGATCTAATCCATGATAGAGCATACATAAATTATTTTAAAAACTAATGATGACTATTTTTAAATAAAAAATAATGGAATAAGATAAGTACATCTACCCTATTTACTTTATCAATTTATAATTATCTAAATGCAATATCTATTTATCCATTTCTCAATTCAGGTTAGGGTATTATTGGTATATTTTATACAATCTAAATTAGCCTTAATTTTATATTTTTTAGATCACATCAATTCAAAATAAGTAAAAAACTAAATTGGTGTAGTCATTAACTTGTGTGGTTCATTGATTTATTTATTACCTGTATCCATGATGTTCACCATGCATATTACTATACTATGACTATAGACATGATGTTTATCATAGATATTAATATATTTTATTATTTCCTATTTTTCCATGGTTTCTACCATTCATATTTGTGTGAATACTACTTATTTTTGTTCTCATTTTTATATTTATCCTAATTATAGGAACATTGTTACATATTTTTGGAATACTAGTTATTCTTGTATTGGTTTGAATTTAGGACCATTATACCCTTTTGAATTTTGATTTATATGATATTATATTCCCTAAATAATATTTTAAATTTTACATGATACATTGGGGCATGAATAGATTACAATTCATTTATTATTAAAATAATACATTGGTATGACTACTTTAAAATTTAGTACATATGTTTTAGGATATTGATGCTTCAAATATATCAATTTATTAACATATGAGGTAATTAACATTATATTTGTAAATGAGTGATTGAAACACATGTCTTCGCCCCTCACCTCAAAAAAGGGCATATATCAAGGCATTTAAAAATAAATAAAAATTGATATAATAGAGCAAAATTTAGCAAATTGTATTGAACTTGAAATTTTTTTATCTACTTCATCAATCAAAAAGTGTAATTGGTCCTAATTACTCCCAAATAAGTGTTGGATATGTTGTATCACTTATCAAAAGTGTATTTTTAGAAGTAGTTTGTTACAAAATTTGGGTCAAATACTAGCCATGTAGATTTTTATATGTTCTCTTTTCAAAATTGAAAATTTTGAATTTTTAAAATTGAAAATTTTAAATTTTTAAAATTGAAAATATAAAAATGCATATCATGTGTATTATCTACCTATATAGATTATCACTTGTTTTAGGAAAATAAAAAAAATAATGAATGGAAGTTTAGCTCAAATACACATCAAAAACTCTCTAGTCTTCCCTAGGTAAATGAGGTATTTATTTCAAATTATTCATATTCATATTTTGGTACAACACTTTTTTTAATAATGTATTATCCCTAATTGTCCTTATTTGAAATATTTGTGTATATTTGAATATTTCTTAGACTTATTCAATCTCATATTGGTCCCCATTTATCCTATGAACCTTATAATAACACCTAACACTTAATATAATCTATCCACTAGCATGTTTGGACTAAATCTCATATTATATCATGATCTTCACCAATATCTAAGCCTACATTTATTCAAAGTCAGACTTTAAGAAAACTTATGGTTTTCATGAGTTTATTCATTTTAATTTTTTGGGTCCTTTTTCTTGTTATCATTTATCTTATGCCTTTAAATTTTCTACTTATCATTTCAAATGTCAACTAACATGCCCATATTATCTTAGTGTACCCTATATACATAACATCCTACACCATTTATGAGAATCAAGTGACCAAAAGAAATATTATAAAATCAAGGTAAATATATATAGTAGAGCCAAAAATAAAATATATTTATTTTTCCAAATTCAATTTGAGATTCATTAATTAAATCTTACATACTTGCAAACGAGTCTTTTTATCTTGGTATTTCATAATTTCCTTGTATCAAATGAAGGTTTTAGTTTGCATATAGTTTCATCATAAATTTTAGTGAAGAGGAGGTTAAAAACCCTTCATTAAGATATTCCATTTACACTCACTCATAAATATGAGAAGTCTTGATTCTATCATGTGGGATACATAGTTTTAAACATTGTTTCAGTAGTTTCCCAACTCTATAGTTGATTGTTTGTTTTGAATGATAAGCTAGGTGAAAGAAACTAAACCAACAATTCAACACAATTTTCATGGAAAAAAAATGAATTTCAAGTGTGGGAAGATTATAAAATATGAGTTAAAATATTAATTTAAAAACCAGATTTAATAACCCTATAAAGGACAAATTTGATGGAATAGAGCTAGACCTAACATCATAAATTTATCCAATGTGAATCTTCCTGTATGAACCTACATAGAGTGTAATTTTGACCAAGAGGATATAGATGTTAAATAAAATTTAATAACAATGCACATTCATATTATATATCTTGACTTTTAAATATCACTTATAGTAGCAAGGTGTCATTATTTCTTATCCTTTATACTTATTTTGTGTAGCCTAGTTCATTCATCACTTTATCTTGTTACTATTATTAGCCAATTGGATAGATTTGAATAATGTAATTTCATATAAGTATTATTAGATGTATTCATTCATATTTTTTAATTATTTTTTACATAAAACTATAATTAGTATAAACATTAGGTGACATAAGTTAATATTAAACAACTTTTGTTAAGATATGATTTATTGTCACGTTGGGTGGTTATGAAACTAAGGATTTATATATCTTTCGTATAGCATGTAAATTAAAAAATGAAGCCTAGATATTGTTTTTATGATTCCTTTCATATATATTTGGTGTTATATCATGTGATTAGTTTATTTAAATGATTGTATTCATGTTTCACATGATTATTATGTCTTTTGAAATTCCTTTGAATTTATATTGTTAAGTGATGATTTCAAAAAGATTAGAAAATTATTACTATATTATAATACACAATTTATGTTCATGGTTATATGCATAATATTGTTCATATATATGTTACTAATGAGACTGTCAAGATAGATGTAGGCATTTTGTTTAAACTTGTTATAGGTTCATTATTTTAGCCTCATATAGGTTGGGGGCACATCCCATGTTCACTCAATGATAAAACCAAAGACAGTATGGGGAATCTCTTGGTCCCACTTTAGGTTTAATCATTATTATTTATTTTTATCATATTTGACTTTCATTTGATTTTATGATTTATATCTATGATATGTGTTCTTTAGTATATCTTATCTACAAGATGTGTCCTTATATACTAGTGTTCTCATGTGGATTCATATTATTAATATATTTTCATGAAACTAAAGTATCTTCAATTATATTGTGCATTTTAATATGATTTTCATGATTTTTATTGTTTGATGTGTGTACTTATGTCTATAATATATATCATTGTTTAGTTACTATTTAATGTGTTTTTCAAGTGCTTGTTTGATTCTTATATCCATGTTTCAAGCATTTACTTCATGATTGGTCACAAAGCTGACTATATTCCATCAGGTTTTATATTTATATATTATGATTGGTGTTATTTACTAGTGCTTAGTGTGTCTTTGGTGTATTTAAAGTACTTATATAGTGCTTAATGTGTCTTCATTGATTTATGGTCTTATTATATGTTTGATACACCTTCAATTTTTGATATTATTTCTATTTGTTTGGTGGAATTTTTGAAGTTTTTGATGTGACTTTATTATATTATGCATATTTTATGCACTTATGTGAATTTAATGTCTTATTTTCCTACCATATGCCTTATGATACTTAAATTTATTATAATTATTCTATGTGTTTGATATGATTAAAATATCAAACATTGTATCTTTGAGTTGTGTCACATATGTGACATGTTTCATACTCTGGTTATGTCATCGCATTTTGATGTGTTTTATGGTGCCATGATCAATGTCATGCACATTTATTTTATGAATTTCCTATGTTTCCATGATTATTTTCATGCATATATTATGAGTAATAACCCATATATACTAAACTACTTACATCTTACACCCACATGGAACATCTCTTTGATCTTACACTTTTTACATTTTCCCACATGGGGAACATGGTTTATATTCTTATATTGATTAAAAATATAGGCCACTTATGGAAGTTCATTCATATATGTTTATAATATTATATATTTCTATGGCATAGATCAATGATTTTATATATTATCATATACATGGTGTATTTAATTATATTTATTTTGAGATATGTAGGTCCACCCAAAATATTAGAAGATGGGCACATTATTATCCCTCTCATCATATTTATTTAGGCCCTAAATACTCATATAAAATGATGCATTCATACTTCACTCACTAACATAACTAGATGTACTCTAGACATAACACCTATTCTCACAAAGGGGATAAGTTTAATATTTTTTTAGCATATTTTTTATTACTTAAAATTTCAGTTTAGATTCATTTTTTATCACTAAAATTTATACTAAAATTATATGTAATATGGAGCATAAATTCAAGGCACTTGGTTTAATATGGGAACTATACCCAACATCTAGCTAAAATACGTATATCATTTGATTTTTATAAATTTCAATAGATTACTGTAATTGGCACTCACCCATGTGTGTGTAGAATAAATAATGTTATTTTAGGATTCATAATTAAATTATATTTTGTTGTATAACCTCCAAGGACACAAAATTTTGTACCATCTCATTTGATATTTATATATATATATATGCACACACACACACACACACACACACACACACACAAAAGTGGATGAAAATGTATTCAAATAAAAATGACCATTAGAAATATATTATTTATTAAATTACATATTTATAAGATTTTTGTGTACATATAAATTCTTAGTTTAAATTAGACATAATTAGTGTATATTCTAAATTTTAGTGTCATTTTTACCTTATCTTGAAACCTTATATTTTTCATTGTATCCCTCTCTAAATTTCATAATAGTCAACCCTCATCCAAAGCATGTAGTTACACTCAAGACATGTTCAAAGTATAAATGTCTAATCATGGTAGGTTTATTACAATACCATCTACACCTTGCCCCATGTGACCCGTACTCTAACATTTTGTTTTTCAACCATTTGATTTAAGTTTCAACTAATAGGGTTCTAATTTTAATATAATTCATCTTATCTTAGTGTGAATTGATGATCTATCTAAGTCACTCAAGAATAACTAATTCAAACATAGATAATTATTTATTTGATCACAAGAATTTATTGATAATTTACAAGAACTTAGAGAAAACATTAAATCATTAGAGAATTATTTGAACCATAAAATATCATGTTAGTGACACATTGCATTGCACTAGTTTTCTTGTCTAGTGAGTTATTGTAATTATTAAAGTGTTATTTTTAGATTGTAAACCATTGAGTATTTTCAAAATTATCAATATAGCTCAGTTATTCCTTGAAATAACATAAACCCAAAAATGTGTTTTTCTTATGGTTTTCAAATCTAATTATGGAAATTATAAAAAGTTCATTTTACAAATGATCTAAGTGAATGCCTTGAAAACTGAGCAAGGTTTTTGGAGGTATATATCAAGAAAATATAATCCTAAAAAACTATTGTGTATCCCTGATATCTTTTATATAGTGAAAATTGATGCTCCAAATAGTGGATGATTTGAACATGACACTATTGAAATCATTATTTTGTCTTAATTGGTTTTTAGGTTATCCCTTGACTATTTTCAATCACTATTTTTCATTGTCATACTGATTACTCACTAAAATAATATAATCTTAACCCTTTCATGTCTATTTATTTTTTTAGACTTGAATTAATTAATTATGTTAAATTTATTATTTTAAGTATATTTTAGGCATGTTAAATGTTTATGAGTATTTTATTGCATATTATCTTAAATATAAAAACAAATAATTAGAGTGTTGCATATTTTTAATTAATTAATTAGCTTAGATTTTGAGTTAATTAATAAGAGTGATTGTTTGATATAGTATACATAAAATACTAATACATGGATTTTCATACATTTATTGTTTTTATATTATGATACAATTAAATGCAAATTATAAATTACAAAATTGGCAAGAGAATACGATATAAAATCTATTGTAATATGGATTAATGGATTAAACTTAAATACAACACAAAAAAACTAGTTACTTCAATTAATAATAACACATGTTGGGATTATTAATAAGTTGTCTTGTATGACTACATGTACCAAAATATACCTCCTACTTGCATTAGCCTGTCACTTAAGTAAATAAATTAACCACTCACCTTAAGTGTAGATAAAGAACATTGTATCCTTGTTAAGTTAGTGAGAGAGAATCCATCACATTGTTAGCCATTAAATACATTTGAAGCATTATTAATATGTTAAAAAAAACACATAACTATTTTAAAGAAAATTTAACTAATGCATGCATGTATCATTAATTAAGAATATAAGATATTTCTCATCATAAATTTGTTCCATTCATACCAAAATAAAAAATACATCAATTTCCATGGATTCCCTAGCCTAAAATAACATATCAGAGCTTTAATAACTATGTAGACACCTAATTCTAGTAAAATACCCTTTTCCATCATGTCTTTTCCATGTTTTGTAATTATTTCCACATTTTTTATAATTTATTATTTATGTGACTTCTCCTACCCCATATTATCCTTCATTTGGTCCTTAAAACTTACAAATTCATGTAATACTTATATAAATATATTTATTCTTGGCCCCAAACTAATTTACTACATCCTTCTATTTTTTTCTCAAATCACATGTTTTAATTTATCTCAGGATGGGATCATCAGTCCTATCGATCCTACCTTAGGTGGGATCGATGGAATTGTCGATCCTATCCTTTATCATTTTTGGGTATACATACATTTTTTAGTTTTATGTGTTCCTTTATTATCATTTATTATTATATTATAGGTCGATATAAATGTGAATTATGTCCCAAAACATCATATTTATACCAAATCATCCCAAGCCACTAGACATGCATTTAAGATAGAGAGAGAAATATAAGAGATATTGATAAATTATCCATTATTATTCTCAATAGTTAAAGTTATTACTATCTATTTCCATGAAAATTTATATAATTATGATGGATTCATCTTTGTGCATCACCCTATTATACGAAAATAATGGTATAGTCATATTTCATGTGGTTGCATCTTCATATGTAGGAATAGGGAGTTCAAACCCCACTTGAGATTCCATTAACACTACAAAAAATTAGGTTGAGGTAAGATTATAGAATGGATAAGTTTATAAAAATCCCAAAATTATTTCTTTATCCATAACTTTGTTTTGTTATGAGTTGATCATAAGTTAGGTAAAAAATAAAATGACATAATATTTATAGTTATATCCACTAGATCATAAAAATAAATATATAGTATAGTGGTTCATAGGCATAAAATAATTATAAATATAAAAGTTTGATTAGGATGAGAATGGTGTTTAAGGACACTATCATCATTAAAAACAAGATTTTGACATTCTTATCTAGGGATTGCATAAGTGTTGATCCTATCCATGTATAGTTAGCTCTTAAAATTGAAAATATAGTTCTCTATAGACATACAAATTCTAGATATACATTAAAAATTATAGAAAGAGTCAAAGTATGATCATTCTATAATATTTTTCCTCTTTTAAAGTTAAGTTTTCAATCTAATATTTTAATTTTACATGTTTAATATTTATATATCCACTAGGGTAGATCTGAAAGCATTATTTTACATTGTTAAATGGTATATATCATTATTGTATTGTATTTTATCTTGTTTTTATTGATAAACACTTAATATATAAAAAATTTTGGTGACCCTTCCATTATAATAACTCTTGTACCTTCCTCATATGGTTCATGGATATTTTTATATTGTTTAGATTTGATATCAAATCTAAATCTTCTCTTACATGTTCTATCAAACCTTAGTTTTTAATTACCTATTTTCCTTTATGAATTATTTCCACTTGTTAGCCCAAGTTTTACCTTGTGAAGTAGATTGTTTAGTTTATCCTTCAAATCTAGACTAACATTGGATTGGTCTACAGGTTATCGGTTTCCTATAGCTAGACCAAACCTCTAGATTATGAGTCTAGCTCCTTTAATATATAAAATTTGAATAATTTTCCTAAATATATATTATTTTGGGATGAAAAGAGTTAGAAATATAATTTAAAAGGAAATCTACACTAGTGATAGGGATGCACCAATTCTTGAAAGATCCTCTCTCAACCTTGTTCTTAATCACACATGTGAATCAAAAGGGAATAACTTATCAACTATAATTTCTTAATAGAATCCTAAACATGAGTATTTTAGATGAATTTTATATAAGAGGTCTGCAACTTGAAGGTAAAAAGGATGGAGGTCTATGAAATACACTATAAACTAACTCACTCTTCAACACAATTTCTATCTCTTAACACTTCATGTGACCCATAGAGGATGACAACATAGCATTAGGTGAAGGAGAAGCCATACAAAATAATATGAATATCATAATTATTTTTAATTTAACAATCAAGAAACACACTAATAACCATGAATAAGTTTGCAATAATCTTTTCTCATTAACTCAAGTTACAAGTTACAATTTGAGCATAATTTTTGTATACCATCCTGGGAGATCCCAAAATAAATCCATCAAGAATAAATATATATAAAATGAGGAGAGAAGAAGAAGGATAATTTCATAGATAATATAAAAAAATTTCATATACATATCATTAACTCAAGCTTACTTTAGTTGTAAATAGTTATAAATAGTTTTCAAGAAATCTCTCCATATTTGGTGCTCTTGCATGATTCCTTATACATTGAGATGATGTATTTGAATATTTATTTTAATTATTAAACCTTATATTAAATAATTATATTCATTTATTTGTCAAATAACTCCTCTTAATGATTAGTTATGTGTGGATCAATTACTCAAGGGTTAGTTATGCATGAATTGTTAATTCATGATCAATTATGCATGATAAGGATTAGTTATGAATGATAAGTATCTTTATGCATGATAAATATCAGTTATTTGGTATTATTAATTTTTATCAACTCATCTAACAGCCCTATATGCCAAACATTTATGTCTCATTGTTGATTAAGTAGGTTTACTAGACAAATTAGGCATAATAGCCTAACTGATTGCATTTGATGGACTTTAAATCCTATATGAAACTTTGAAAAACTATGAATAAGTGATTTTTAATCTTGAAAAAATTCATCAAATAATGATATATTTCCTTTTGAGCAAGAAACATCTATAAACTTGCCAAACTAGGTGACTAGGTAACTTTATCCTTCACTCCTATAGACTAGCTGATTAGAAGGGACTCACAAGGGTATTACAGGCATGGTTTTAAGAATATTATGACTCTATGAGATGAAATAAGTTTAATTATTCCTATTAAAATGATTTTAATATTCTTAAACTACCTTGTACCTCTCTTTTTAAACTTTTTCCTCAAAACCCTATTTGTTGATAGATCTGTACATCATCTGTATAACAAAGTGTCATGGACATGATCCTCTCTAACTATGATATATTATCTAGGTTATATTAGAGGGATTAAAATATATTTAGATTTATTTTACTTTAATTCTTTTCAATCATATCTTAACTAGGGTTTTAGAGAGGTTTAAGAGTGTTCGTGACTCTTAAACAATGATTCATAAAGTTTGGGTACTGAATGTCTAAACCAATTCCACAAAACACTAATATAATAATCCCTCTACCTCTCCAAAAGTTCCAATCCTCCCATTCAAAATATCTGTACCATGGTAAGCTTGTGAATTCAAGTCTCAGGGAAGAAATAGGCTTTTTAAGCATTATTTGGTGTTTTAAGTCCTAAATGACCAGTCATAATATTTATCATGTGGATAAAATATAAAATATACCTCTTTAAAAAATTTATGATGATGTTTATGAATATTAAAGGTACACTCATGACCCCACCTTTCCTTCTATTGCCTCTTTCTTTATGGCACTATCTAATGAAGCCAACAGACAAACAAATGTATATCCATGGTTCTTAGAATTCTAACCACATTATGAGTTTAAAATATTTTACTCATTATGTAAGACCTAAATAACCTCTATGAATTTATTTGGAGTCATGGTATTGGCTTGAATGAACCATTCACCCTTTATCTCTATACACACAACTTCTTATTTAAACACCTAACCCTATCTACCTATAGGTATAGTCATAAATACCCCTTTAGATGGTTCTTACAAGGTATTTTACGGATTTAAGTACCAATTATTCCTTTTTTAACTAATTTTATTTACATACACATTTTATTATCTTTCTTACAGGCTCAAAATAGCCTTCTCAAGCCTAGTCTATACAAAATGATTCTTGCAAGTGCCAATCAACAAACTAATATGATTATTAGGAGAGTTAGGAATACTACCAAAACCATTTCATATCTAAAAAACTTCATTATAATTCACTTCAAGTCATATTTACTTCATCAAGTATCCTTTAGGGTTTTACAAGGGTTTTAGGGGTCTAAAACTCTTAACAATGATTCACTATGTCCTTACCCCTAATACAAAACCTATTCACATTAATTTAAAGTATGATAACCCATTAAAATAACTTAACCAACTTGATCTCCCATATAAAATATCCATCAAGATATGTTTGTAGTGAAAACTTGCTTTGGCTAGCTATCTAAACTGTGTAGGCAAAAATAAGGTTCAAGAGCCAAAATGATAATTCTATTGCATCCCCATGGTTCAAATAGTTCTATAAATACTTTAAATGACTATCCACACCATTATAATGAACATAAATGTGAAATAACACCTAGATCAGTTCAAAATGGTGGAAGGGTTTCATAGTCATTCAAGGCATGTATGTATATGGTATCCTCTAGGGAATATTGGAATGAAATCCTAAGTTTAATATATATCACTAGATGTGTGAAGAATAATAATCACATTTATCTACCTTAAAAACCTTCACATGAATTCTAAACTCTCTATCATATCCATTAGACCTCTAAATAGTCTTCCTAATTACATTATTGACTATCAACAGACTAAGGTCTATCTAAGACAAAATAGTGGATATTTCCATTATTGATATTACCTTAACAAAACCATGAAAACTTAAATCCACTAATTAATACAAACCATACGAATTTCCATAGCTGGATCATGCCTATAGAGGCCTCAAAATTCATTTTTATTAAAACTAGCTAGTGGGTTGCCTTAGTTTTCAATAGGTCTGTGATTAAGTTTTTATATAAATTTTATGTTTGGGTCTGAGAATCATAATAATAACTTTATTAGGTTATAGTATACTTATTATTATTATTATTATTATTATTATCCCTCTCACTATTTATTCACAACTCTATACAACCTATCACCATACCATATCTCCTTATTTCCTTTAATACAACTACTTTTACCAATATTGGTTGTAAGTGTTGATTGGGGAATTGGAAGTGATTTTATCCATTCCACTATAAATAATCACTTTGAGACCTCCCAAGTCATTTTTAACCTTCCTCTCATTTCTATTTTTGGTACATTATGTCTTTAAGGGTACTCTTAGGTTCCCACTATCTTCATTCCATATATATGCCTATGTACCTTTATGAGTTTACAGACCTTGAGCAGAAGTCATGATATTGTTGAGAGTTTGAAGTTATAAACTTATCATTTGAGTTAAAATTTGACTTTCATAAGCTTCCTCCTTTAATAAATTGTATTTTGAATTACATCTATCTAGGGTATGTGGATATGTCCATATAATTGATCTTATTATTAGTTGTGTGTGGTCATTTATTCATAGTTATAGGTAGTCACTTTAGGTGTCCTAATGTGATATGCCTAACATGGGGTAATTAAACCTTGATATGTATTCAAATACTAGTTTGATATTCATTAAATTCCTCTTATTACCAACTTTAAGCTCTACCTTTCTCACATATCACTTCACACCACCATGATGGTTATAGGTGTGCATTCTGCATTTTAACAATGAGAGAGGTGATTTTCCCCATGTAGGTGTTCTAATAATTTTTAATGTCATGATCAAATTAAATTTTTTTTTATAAATTTAACTCATCCACCAACCACATTTGAGCAATAATATTCATCTCATACCTCTGAGTAAGCCTGACAAGAATGGTTGTAGATGCTTAATTAAGCCTTGTATGAGATAATAGGTTGATTGAAACATGAGGTGAGATTTAAATGATATAACCTTGAAAATTTCACCACTCATATTTAAACCACCTCACCATTCACTTTTCACAAAAGCTAGACCTTGATCTCACTTCAAGAAACTTAGTCATCATGAGGCTCCAAACCCTATTATACGGACTAAGATAGTTCCAAGTATAATACATAAGGTGGATGCCTTAAAACAATTTCATGATATTCACTTAGTATTTGGAATTTGATTAGAGCACATCTTAATCTTTCATCCACTCACAACTTATCATTCAAGATACTCTTCTATCATAATAAAGTGATTTCATGATGACTATTGTAGATAGTCATTAGACTATGTGTACACACTGATAGTAGATGGAAGATTGGTATTAAGAGGGAAAAAGTTGTTCTAAGATCATAATTAACCCTATATGATCAAATATATTGGAGAAACATTATTTTTCCCATGAGTCTTGAGTATCATGTAAATAATAAGTAACACATTACCTTAAACAACTCAAACTTACCTTAACTTATGTTAATAAAGGAAATGCAATGTTGCCTTCTCTCCAATAGTATTTTATATTCATGATTGGACTCTTCATAGTTTCATTGGTTTCTTGAAATGGTCAAGGTGATCTCATCAAGTATTCTTGAACTCTAAGCTATACCCCTAAATAAGTCATCTACCTTCTCAATATCTCTATTTCATAAAATTATTGTAGGTTAAAATCTATTATTTTAGCATGGATTAAGGATATATAACACATATTCATGACCATAATGGTTCCCAAACACTCTTGAATATTTCGAAATAATGGATCCATGAGGTGAATGTGGATGGTAGTAGTGATATGATGATAATAGGCTCAATGGGAGGATGAAGATAAATGATAAGCTTACAATAGTAGTGAATGGTAGTGATAAGGTTATGAAATGGGATAAAACATGATGGAGTGAAAATGAAGCATAAAACCAAGATCTAGGTGGTCATGAAGGATATTTGGGAAGCATAAGCATATGCCTTAACCAGATATATCATCTTTGAGGTCCTTAAAATAGCATACACTACTAAAGATGAAACTTAGGAATCTCCAAACTACCTTAACAAATGTTAGGTTTCCTTAACATCTGCTAAATTGGGACTATGAGGATGTTTGAGGATGATTGAGGGCTATTGAGCCATGAAATATTGAATAACCTTTGAGACACTTGAATGAAATACCCTTTCCATTAATGAAACATTGGAAACCAAGTCTTAATGAGTCTTGATATATTTGGATCCCTCATGAACCGTACATTATCCTTCAAACTATTTATAGACTACATATTTGTCATTAGATGTGTTATTTAACTCTATGCCCTCACTAATGCATATCAACCTATTGGGGAAGACATGAAAAGTGATGCAAGAGAATCTACATATGTCTTGGCATGACATAGTCATGATTAAATTCAAATTCAATAATTTGTATTTTCCCTCTAATATGCTATTACTGAGGAGTAATTGTAAAAACATAAAAGTAAAAATTAATTGTTGTTGGGGCTATTGAGGAAATCAGGGAGAAATGGTTGAAAATATATTCAACCTTAGCATATTGTTAAAGATTAAAAAATATATTTTGTTTTTTTTCCTTAAGCCAAGTTTGGCATAGAGGTTAGAGAAGAGAATAGAAAAGAAAATTCATAAAAAAAAGGATAGGGAGTATGTAGAAAAGAAGAGAAAAGGAGAGAGGATAGGGGACGAAGAGGAAAAAAATAGGGGAGCAAGAGAAGGAGGATCTCTTTTAGAGAGATGAAGGAGCATTCTGGGTTGATTTGGTTCAGCAACAACTTCGGGGAGCAATGGACAAAGAGCGGATATGGTCAAGATTGACAACATATGAAAGTATCGAGCAATTCAAATAGGTTGGTTATTTTACAGCTTTTATGTAATTTGAAACAAAAGTTATTGCATTATGTTATTGCATCATCTACTCCAGAGGATGGGATCTCTATTAATGGGAGTCCCCATGCAAATTCTGATGGAGAATATGAAGAAATGAGGTTAAAATTGAATCAATCTTTTCAAGATGAAGATGCAAGTAATGACCTAGTACAAAGTCTATCTGAGGTGGCATGAGTATTTGAGCTTGATAATGAGAAGCAAAGATCTCTAACATGAGGTCCCTAGTTTGCCAAGGCCTGGCTTGGAATTGATAAGAATGCCTAGATTAAGACACTTGCATATCAAGCTTCTGTACATGCTCTATTACAAGCAGCCACTGAAATTGCATCATGAGGACATGGTAGGGATCGAGATGTTAATATTTTTGTCCAACGAAGTCTATTACACCAATCTAATCCATTGGAGAATTCAATTAGAGATCAACTTTCATCAAAGGACCCTGTAGCATGTGATTGGTTTTGGTCCCAACAACATTCTACTATTGTGACAAACTTTGTCAACTTGTTAGAAAAGGATCCACTCTTCACTGCTGTGACTTTTGTAGGCTAGGAAGGAGCGTCGTTGAGTCTAAGTAAAGCAAGTGATGTTTCTCTTCTTGTTAATAAACTATGCCATATGCATTAAAGTGGCCTTGACATATGCATAGAGTAACCAAATGAAGACCAGTCTATTATCTATTTGGTGTTCAATACTTTGTTAAATCCAACAGGACTACGCATCCATCCAACATTGATCAGAATTGGAAATAGTGCCCAGAACATTGATATGTTCCCCTCAGATATTTGATTAATGGTTTGACCTCTTTATTACAATGAAATAACACCTTTGTTTTCCTTGAAATTGAGTTGTGTCCTACTGTAGATTTAAGCAACCTATCATAAACTTATTTGTTATTCTCTGAAGTATCGACCCCATGATTATTGTCTATGAGGAGTAATTAACATAGACGCTGGCTGTATTCACCTTTCTAGAGGGAGAGTGGATGAAGATTAAATATTTTGTCTACATTCAGATTAGCCCTGTTGTGGTTTGGTGACAACGCACCATTTTGGTAAACAAACAGTGGAAAGTCTACCCTGTTTCCAGTCTAAGGTATGCCCATCACCATCAAAAAGTCTCTTTAAGACCTAAAAAACCAGAATTAATTAGTAGTTTAGTCAAAATAGACAAACTTTCACAAAATTGTACCACTATTCTTGCCTTATGCAGATGTAAATAGTGATCAAAACCTTTAAGTTCTTAGCCTTTATTCATAAAGTTAAGAAGGAAAAAATAGAAACCAACACCCATGATTGGAAGGCCATGAGGTATAGTTTCTCTTGTCAAGATCTTAGATCTGCTTTCTCTCTTTACTATACAAGTTGAGCATAAACTTGAGGTGATCTTTCAATCTACCAATGAATAAGCCATGGAAAAAAATAGTTTTGGCCTTATAAATCTTTCAAACTTTCCAATCTCTTCACTATGTGTCTGTAACTAGCTCTTCTTGCATTTCCAAGACTCCTTCTGAGAAGATCCATATAGTACAAATCCATACCATCTAAAAACATTATCCAAACCTAAAAATTATCCTTTATTTCCTCTCCTTTTAGCTTCAGGTCATCATTTTAGGGAAACATGAAGAAAAATATATGTCAAAATAATCTTTAAATAAAGGAATGCACCAAGGAGAGAAAAAATATATCCCATTTCACATGTGGGAACTCTTTTGGTGGTCAAAGAACCTTCTAAACTCATAGAAAAAATATTTAAAATCATGTAATGATTTAATAAATTAATTTTATGGCCATGGGATTATTTAAAGATGTTATTATCATTTAATGGCATTTTGAGGTCAAAATTTTCCATTTAAAGACCAAAACCTTCACTTTTAGACCACATACACATAGTTTTACAAAGAATATTGCTAATAAATATCACAAGAGTAGCTTAAAACCTTATTAAAAGTTATTCATGGGGATTTTATGTATGTTCATCACCCATTTTTAAGGTTTATAGACTGTCATGCTTGAATATGCTAGATACATGAGAGAAACTCATAGTGAGTCATCAATTGCCATATTTAACCATCTTAGCTTATTAGTTCTAGATCATATGACCACTTCAATTCATTATTAAATACATAAAAATATACTCAAACATGATGATGATACCTAGCACTAATTGAAATATAAACATGATAATGACATGACACTGAGACATACTCCCTTCACTTAATAGTCAATGAACATTATGATGGTCAAGCATATCATATAAAGATCAAGAACATCTAGGAAATATGGTGATCATAAACCAAGTCAATGACACTTCTAGGAGTGTTTGAATGACTTCAAGAAGTAAATAAGAGACATCATGACTTAGGATAACATCATGCAAAGGATTAAGTAGATGCCATGAAAAGTTTTCAATTGTAGGGGTTGGCATTTAGCCTTGGCAATCCAAATTGTCAACATTTTTGGTGAATCATAGGGGTTGAACAACCTATTCATCAATAAAATTCATAATCTCCTTGCTTATCACTCATGACTACACAAAACATGAATGCTCTCTAAAAATACCAAAAATTGTAGACTTGACAGAAAGTAAACAAACAAAACACAAAATAGGAAATAATAACAAACAACTAAAACAAAACTTTAGATAACAAATATGTGTTGTAGCACTTATAGGAATGAAACTAATACTATGTACAAGAGGATGTGTTGTCCTAATAACAATACTTGAGGAACATCTAATTGATAGGAATAAGGATCTCCTCACCACTCAATTTGGATAATTAGAAAGCATTAATTTCCTTACAACCAGTAATGACATATGGACCACTCTAAAGACTATCAAATTTAGAATGTTTACCTAGTTTGGCATGGTCTTCATCACACTTGAGTACAATATAAACTTACTAAAAGGTTTTGGATGAAGCTCTTTTGTCAAAATATCTTTTGATTTGCTCTTATTTGGACCACATAATATGCATAACATTGTCTCTTGTTTCTTCTAACTCTCTCAACTCATTCATTCTTACCTCCATTGGATCATTATTTATAATCTCCAAATCTTGTATAAGTTCCAAAAATAGAAATTCTAATGAAATGGGAATATTTTATTCTTTACTATAAAGTAGGAGGTAAGTAGAGTGACCAATAAACTTCTTTAGAGCAATTCTATCTACCAAAAGGCAATCTTTAACTTGTTATGCCATCCTTTTTAACTATCCTCCATTATTCTCTTAATGATCCTAATCAAATTCTTATTGGTGGAATCTACTAGTCCATTACTATGAGGATAGTAATTTGATGAGGATTTGAGATAAATACCATGATCAAGGGCCCAATCACATTACTTTACACTATTAAAATCCAAATATTTGTTTGATATGATGGTTGATGGGACCCCAAAATGAGTCACTAAGTTATCATAAAACTCTAAAACTAAGTTCTCATTCACTTTCTTGAGTGCAACTACCTTTACCCACCTAGTAAAGTAATCAGTGGTTTTTAACACCCACTTATGTCTAGCACTTGATGGAGAATGAATAATTCCAATGAAGTCTAATCCCCATTACATGAAGGGATGCTCAACTTGAATAGGTTTCAAAGGCATGGTATCTAGTCTCTATTTATCGATAAATATTACACACTTATAAAATATTTTAGCCTAAACATGTGATTAATTGAAAAAATTATACCAAAAATAACCAGATCTTATGATATTTTATGTTTTAGACTTAGCTTTAAAGTGGCCCTCTTATAGGCTCATCATGAAATTGCTTTAACAATTTGTGTACTTGGCTAGTTTCTACACATCTTAGAAACATACCTCCAATGTCTTTAGTGAAGAGTATTCCATCAATAAAGATGTAAGGGATATATTTCATCCTAAAATGTGTCCTATTTTCCCTATATAATCCTATGGAAGGAGAGATAGTTATGTCTTTTCCCCACACTCTCCCATTTGGAGGAATCTTGTTATGTCTTGTGTTCATCTGGAAGGAGAGATAGTTATAGCGACATGTTGACTATATTAGAATATTAAAACCTATTCTTTTTCCTATTTAAAATATAATAAAAGGTGATCATAAATTCCCCTACCTCTGACCAAATTTTTAACCTTCATTTATATATCATATTTCATTCATTTGGTCACCCAACCAACCCTTTTTTAACTTAGGTCTCTATTAAGGATAAAATCCTTTACACTAGGGTGAACCACCATACAAAGATCTTATTTTTGGATACCACACATATAAAATTATTCAAACCCCTTATGATATCAAGTAAATAATTTTTAATAAATGTATATTTATCCTCATACTCTTCCAATGCTTGAATAAAAAGGTTATATGTTGCTCTAATCATTCACTATTTATTTGTATGAGCATGGCATAAATTATGTCACATGTGGAGAACACATACATGAAGAAATATTTAGTAAAATTAGGGTTGAGTATGGTATGATCTTTAATAATATTATGTTTAATGGCCTCAAAAATTCTCTCACCTTCTTTACTCTATGATAACTCTTGATGTTTCTTAAGCATGTGAGTTAGTGGCCTCAACAATTCTATAAATCCAAGTATGGAACTCCTAATAAAATTTATATTTCTGAAGAAGATTTAAAATACCTTCTTGTGTTTGGGAAAATATAAATCAAATATTTCATATATTCTTTTAAGATCAATAAAAAGTCCACCCTTAGATATAAAATGTCCTAGAAGCCTTCCCTCATGCAGTAGAAAGATACACTTTTGGGGTTCAAAGAGACCCCAAACTATCTACACCTATTAAATACCAATATCAAGTGTTCCAGATGATCCTTAGGATATTTATAAAACATATTAATATCATAAAGATAAATGAGTTCCATTTCACTTATAATCCCTTAGAAATCACATCCATTACCCTTTGGAAATTAGCCCCAACATTGGAGGGTCCAAAAATCATTTTATTATATATATAAGTACCCCACTTAGTTGTAAAGGTATTATTGTATTGTTATTGATCTTTCACCAATATCTAATTTTACCTTGAGTATCCATCAAGTATAAAAAACCTTTGCGAACTTGAAATTATTTGTAAAATCTGATCCATAGATGGAAGATGGTAGTGATATGTCAATGACACCCTATTGAGATCTCTAAAATTTACACACAACCTTATCTCCCCATTTTTTCCTCAAAGATAAAATATTTTCCACCCATTTATAATTTTTGATAGGAAATTTTATGTTAGATTCAATAACCTTTGTTAGTTCTTGCCTCATAAGGATCTCAACCTTGGGGTTAATTGGTCTTTGTTTTTGTCTCATGTGTTTGGCATACTATTCTATCTCTATGGCATTTTATGACAACCTAGGATCAAATAACTTCAATTCATGATATTACAATGCAAAAAAATCCATAAAATCCTTGTAAAATTGTATGAAGGATTATCTCTCCTCTTTAGAATTCACTTTTCCTAACTTGAGTAGTTTATCTTCAGCTATGGCAATTTATTCATAATGTTCCTTTTTAGTAGATATTATTACCTTATATTTTATCAGATGATAATATTAATTAAATATGCTCTACAAAGTTACCAAGTGCTTAATTTTCTTATTTGACTTCAATTGGATAATCTTGTCCTCATTATGATGTTGCAAATTATCCTAGTTCTTTGAGCAGAATTTTTCCTTATGTTGTAGGAAATAAGCAATTTTTTTATCACTATAAAATAATTGAAAACTTAAATAATTTTTATGGATTGATTGCCTACATAAAAATTTAATTTGTGACTTATCATTAGTGTCTTTTATCCCATCAAATATATCATATTATGCCCCAATAGTAGCTAATCATTTTACATGCTGATTGGATCCTCTAGGAATGGAGTGAATGTCAAAAGCATATAAGTCCTCCATAATATCCCAAAACTTATATTTTTAGGAATTAAAGAGTGGATTATTTTATACACTCAGACCCCTTACCTTATACATTACTAATTCACTATCTCTATTAACCTACAAAAGCTTAATACTCCTCTTCCTTTCCCACTGTAGACCATGAATGCAAACCTCATATTCTATAGTATTATAGGTAAAACCAAATTGGAATATTATAGTAGAATAATAAATATTTGAGACGATAAAAAAGCATGACACCTTCCCCACTCCCATTCTTTTATTTAGACCCATCAAAGAACAAATTTTAAACACCCTCATGATCTTGTGTTATGCTAGTGAGACTAGGCATTATGGTGCCTTCCTCATGCATGTAATAAAAACATAAACATGATTCTTAAATGTTTTCATAAGGATCATAACCATGATTATGAATTTTCCACTCATTAAGGAGTAAATATAGTATACCTTCAAGTGATTTAGAATATTCTTGATCATTGGAGTGTTCATCCTTCTCTGAGATAGTGCAATTGACATTTGATAAGTTGGGCATATAAGGTTATAAATTAAATATAGATATAGGTTCAGACCTTATGGTGACATTTGTCTTATATATAGTTCTAAAAATAATGTAGGACCAATTAGAAGAAAGATACTCCCTATTTGGGTAGTGAAATCCCTAGATAAGCATAAAACAAAGTAGGGGGAATATTAACTACTACCACATCTTGAGAGATAGTAAAATTAGTACAAGAATATAAAATTACCTTAAGGTCCCTAATAATACCCATATTATTATTAGGATACCCATCTAATTGTAAAACTCCCTTCTCATGAGGCTGATATTGAAGTCCCAACTTATCAACTATGGATTTGGGCATGATAAAGGTACTAACCCCACTATCAATCATGCAATTATGTACAAGACAATAACCTATGATCAATGAAAGATATAAGGGGGGATTAAATACCTTTTGTTATTGAAGCTCAAGATTTTGGATATAATTTTTAAGAATAACTCCTATTTTTTCTATTTGTTTGTTTGAAACATGAAAATTGGAAAGCTCTTCTTGTAGGAGATCCTTTTGTCCTAGAATAAGCAATGTGTCCCAAATAGAAATAGAGAGAGGGGATTTATTCATTTGATCTATAATGATAAGAGGATGATTGGATATCTTGGGCTATAATTTAGGAGCAAAATTATTTTTTGAAGGTTGTGTAAACTATGATATGAAAGGACCTTTCTGATTCTACAACTTACCATATTGTAATTTCTAAGTTAATGGTGAATTTTGAGGTGCATCTTGAGTGGATGTATTTTGAGGTGGTTAAGAAGGTAGAGGAGATGCATTTTTAGGACTTAAAACATCACCAACTACCCTTCTTTTATATCTTGTATGAGCTATAACTAAGTTTTCCACATTAGCCATATTCTGACCTTGATTAGCTACCATCTAATCAAAAGGATTTTCACATTCTTATAAATTATTAAAGGTAGTTTAGAAGGTGTTTTTCTCCCACTTGATCCTTTTTGACTTGGTACCTTAACTTGAGTGAAATAAGGAATGTATTCATGTGATAGAAAAACTTCCTTATGTTGTGAAGGTAGTTGATTATCATGTGGTGGAAGAGCTATAATTTATTGCATGAAAGATTGTTGAATTATCTCACTAGTTGGAGCCATTAGCATATTGTTTGATTTCTCCCATTGACTAGACCATTGAATAATTGTTCTGAGTTAGACCCAATTTATAGAACTACTAGTAACATTGGGATTATAATCATTATATCATCTTGATTATGTATTCAACCCTTGACCCTACTAATTGGGTTGATAAGGAGGCCTATTATATTGATAAGATTGGTTAGGGGCTTGGTAAGGCCTATAAGGTAGAACTTATTGCCTTTCTAAAGCCAATATCTTGTTATTTTGAGCCTTTAGTTCACTTTCTATCTTACCCAATCTATCCACCTAGTTACCATCTATTTGATCATGATTAGTTGGGGATGGTAATGAAGTAATGGTAAGCACAGGAGGGTGAATCTCTAGAAACAAAGGCATGGGTGGTCTAGGAGAGAGTTTTCCTACTTAGATTAGGTAGTTTTCAGCCCTTATGGCTACTTCATAGGCCTATGTGAAGGTGATTCCTCCCATTGATTATATCATAACCACCACATCTAAATTTAGAGATTTTAAATAATAAAAGAATGCATAGTTAGGGGCGGGTTTGATAATTGTAGGGATCCTATCCTAGGTTTTCTGAAACCTATAGTTGAAGTCTATCATGAACTCCTAGGAATTTCTCTTAATTATAGTAAGTTGTTATACCAAATAAATATGGTCACTCTTATCTTCAAAATTATTATATACGAGTTCTTCAAACTCATCCTAGGTGTTAATAGGTGAAGGCTATAAACCCGTATACCATTGGAGTTCCTTAGATTTAAAAGAAGTTGCCAATAATCTCATAGACACATTCTCCTCGATTACATTATGTACTAAACATAGATTAACTATGTATTCAATATGATCAATATGAGTAATTAGGTTTTATCTTGTGAAACAAGGAAGGATATTTAAGGAAGTAGCAAGAATGTCATAAAAATAATTGAGATTCAAGGGGATGCCACTATTAAAAGGCACAAAATCTTATCTCCTAGGAATAGCCATTTGAAGCATGGGATTTATAATAGTATTTGTTTAGATAATATTTTTTGGACAACATTAGATTTTTGCAAAATAGTAGGAGAAATAGGAGGCATAGGATTTGGATTAGACTGAGAAGATTTTTGTTAATTAACTATATGAAAAGATAACTCTATAAATTTAGTCTCTTTTCCTTTTGAAGAAGATTTTGTAACCACTCTTAGCATGAAATGTCTATAAGTATGCCTCTAACACCTTTAAATAATGATACTATACTCAAACATGTAGACGTATGTTCCATATCTTCTGAATGAGTAGTCCCATCGAGTGTGATAGAACTATTAGAAACCAAATTTTTACCTTGTGAAGTAGATTTTTCAATTCTCTTTCAAACCTAGACTAACATTAGTTTGGTCTACAGGTTGTGGGTTTCCTATAACTAGACCAAACCTATAGATTATGAGGATAGATCCTCTATTATATCAGATTTAAATCCTTTTCCTAAATCTATTTGCTTTGGGGATGAAAAAATCTATAAAGATAACATAAAAGGAAATATACACTAGTGATGGCAATGCACTAATTTTTTAATGATCCTATCTTAACCTTGTTCTTAATCACACTTGTGAATCAAAAGTGAATAAATTATCAACTATAATTCCTTAATATGATCCTAATCATGATTATTTTATATGAATGTTAGATAAAAGGTATACAACTTAAAGGTAACGGAATGGAGGTCTATGAAAGACACTATAAACTAACTCACTCTTCAACATAGTTTCTATCTCTTAACACTTCATGTGACATGTAGATGATGAAAACATAACATTAGGTGTAGAAAGGGACCTAAAAAAGAAGATGAATATCTTAATTATATGTAAGTCAACTATCAAGAAACACAATAACAACCATGAATAAGTATGCAACAATATTTTCTAACTCAAGGTGAAAGTTACAATTTTAGCATAGTTTTTATATACTAGCCTGAGGGATCCCAAAATAAAGCCATCAAGCATGAATATATAGAAAATGAGGAGAGAATAAGATGGATAATGTCATAGAGTATAGAATAAAAGGTCATACATCTATCATTAACTCAAGCATTACTTTAGTTATAAATAGTTACAAATAGTATTCAAGAAATTTCTCCATGTTTGGTCCTCTTGCATGATTACTTATGCATTGATATGATGTAGTTTAAGATGTATTTAAATAATTTAACCTTATCTTGAATCATGTTATGCCTTTATGTGTCAAATAAATCCTATTAAGGATCAATTATGTGTGGATTGATTACTCAAGGGTCATTTATGCATGAATTACCACATAAGGATCAGTTATGCATGATAAGGATTAGTTATATGGAATTATCACTCTATATTAACCCATCCAATATCCTTCTGCACTAATTTTGATGTCTTTTAATTGATCAAGTAGGTCTATTAGTCCATTTAGGCCTAGTAGCCTAACTGCTTGCATTTGATGGATTTTAAAACTCACATGAAACATTAAAAATCTATGAATAAGTTATTTTTAGTCTTGAAAAAATGAATAAAATCATAATATAGGTCTTTTTGAGAAATAAACATCTATAAAATTTCCAAACTAGGTGACTAGGTCACTTTGTCCTTCATTCTTATAGACTGGTTGATTAGAAGGGACTCACAAGGGTGCTTACAAGCATGGTTCTGAGAATATTATGACTTGAGGAGATGAAATAAGTGTCAATATTCCTCTTACAATTATTTTAATCTTATTAAAATACCTTGTACCTCTCTTTTTGCACTTTTTCCTCAAAAAACCCTATTTTCTAATAGATCCATACACCATCCATACAACAAAATGTCATGGACATGAGAATATTTCAGTGTAATATATCATTAAAATATTATTTAGGTTATTTAAATATATTTGGATTCATTTTCCTTCAATTCTTTCCAATCAATTCTTAACTAGGGTTTTAGAGAGGTTTAAGAGTGCTCAAGACTCTTAATACTGATTCATAAATTTTTGGCATTGAATGTCTAAAAATTTTACACAAAACACTAGTATACTAATCCCTCTACATCTCTCAAAATTCCTAGCATACCATTAAAAATATGCATACCATGGTGACCATGTGAAGTCACCTTTCAGGGAAGAAAAAAGCTTTTTGAGCATTGTTTGGTGTTTTAAGGCTTAAATGACTAGTCATAATGTTTCTCCTATGGATTAAATGTAACATATAACTCTCTCACATCCTGATGACTATATTTATGAATATTGGAGGTGCACTCATAACCCTACCTTGCCTTCTACTACCCATTTCTTGATGGCACTATTTAATGAAGCCAACAAACAAGCACACGTATATGCATGGTTCTTATAATTATGACCTCATTCTGAGTTTAAAATATCTTAATAATTATATATGACCTAAATAACCTCTATCAATTTCTTTGGATTCATGATGTTGGCTTGAATGAGACATTTACCCTCTATCTCTATGCACACAGCTTCTTATTTAAAAAATTAGACCTATTTGCCTCTCTCTCTCTCTCTCTCTATATATATATATATATATAGTCATAAATAACATTATATATGGATATTTAAACTTATTTTAGGGATTTTAATACCCATTATACTTTTTATAACTCATGGTATGTGAAAACACCTTTCATTATCTTGCTTATAAGCTCAAAATAGCCTTTTCAGGCCTAGTCTATACAACATAATTCATGCACGTGCCAACCAATAGATTGATATGATGACTAAGATAGTTAATAATACCAAAAAAACCATTTTATAATTCAAACACTTCAATATAATTCACCTTGAGTCATATTTACTCCATTGGGTATCATTCATGGTTTTGTAAGGGTTTTATTATTCTAAAACTATTAGAAATGATTCATAGCATATAGACCCCTAATGTAAAACCTCTATCCATTAATTTCAATTATGTTTACCCATTAAATTACCCTAATAATATTTATTTCCCATGCAAAACATCCATCAAGATATGCACGTAGTGAAAAGGTGCTTCAACTGGATGTCTAGACTATGCAGGTAAAAAGAAGGTTCAAGAAACAAAATGATAATTCTATTACAGCCCCCTAGTTCAAATAGTTACTTAAATACTTTAAATTATTTTCCACATAATTATAATGACCACCAATGTTAAATAACACGTGTATTAGTTCAAAATGGTGGTAGGGTTTCTTAGGGGTTTAAGGACTATCTGCATATGCTAGCCCTCAAGGGAATATTGGCATGAAATAATGAATTTGATCCATGTCATCAAATTTTTTAAGACTAATAATCACCTTTATCTACCTAAAAATCATTCACATAAAATTTAAACCCTTTGTCATATCTATTAAACCTCTAAATAGTCCTCCTAGCTTCATTACTAACTGTCAACAAACTAAGGTCTATCTAAGATAAAATAGTGGATGTTTACACTACTGATATTACCTTAAAAAAAAAATTACACTTAAATCCACTCATTACCACAAACTTTACCAATTTTCATAGCTAGATCATGCCTATATAGGCCTTAAAACTCATTTTTATTAAAACTAGCTAGTGGGCTGCCTGAGTTTTCAATAGCTCTATGACTGAGTTTTTATATCATCTTTGTGTTTGGGTCTAAGAATGATAATAAGGCCTTGGATATGTTATTATATAATTATTTAAATTATTATTATCCCTCTTACTATTTATTCATAGCTCTATACAACCTATCACCACACCATATCTGATTGTTTCTTTCAATGTAGTTGTCTTTACCAATATTGGTTGTAAGTGTTGATTGGGGAATTGGAAGTGATTTTATCCATTCCACCATTAATTATCACTTTGATACCTCCCTTGTCATTTAGAATATTACTCTCACTGATTTATTTGTTACATTATCTCTTCAAGGGTACTAGTGGTACCATATATTGTACCTTAGAGGAGATTTTTCAAGCCTACTATAAGATTTGGGAAACATTGGAATAACTCTAGGTCTATGGGTTACCTATAGTAGAGGTAAAACTCAAGGTTTAAGGGATATCTCCCTGAATTTACCTTTAATTTCTTATCACCTTCACTAATTTATTTCTTGTGTGAAAAGGTGGTGGAAGTATGTATGAAAAAAAGCTATTCTAAGGGTGTGATACATCATGAATATCTCCACAAGATAATTATACCCTTAAACTAAGAAATAAGACCTACAACACTAGCTTCAAAGTCCTAAGATAATCTAATATTAGTATTTAAATATGGAGGTGATATGTATAATAATACTCAAGGAAAATGGACTAGACATCATAATGTAGACTCTAACAACACTTGCACACTTGAAGGGAGCTAAACACTCTAACTACACTCCATAAGACTTGTTAGAATGAGAACTTCTTTCACTAAAAATGAAAGGATAAAGAGAATCAAGGATAGAAACTTATCACTAGACCTCACCATACATAACTTCACACACTTAGACAAGATTTTTGTGAACTCAAAACTAGATGAATGTATTATTCAAAGGCAAAATAAAATATCAAACCAATAGGGATATGCCATACATGGTGTGGAATTAGATAACAAGATCCAAAATGGCTACTACTTATAGAATGTACGAGAGGAGAGAGAGAAGTGGAGTTTAAGGGTCATAATTCCACTTATAAAGGCATGATAATTAGTTATGTTGTATAGGATTAGAGTATGAAAAATACCACGAAAGGTCTCTTTGGACAAATGTCCCTCTAAGCATGAAAAAACATCATAACTAGCATAGGATCCTTTAGCTAGCTTCCTAAAAACTACCTTCATCATTTGGACTATTTTGAGTGCTCCAATATAGAATAGGGAGAGCTAACACATGTGAACTATTATTTGGGGTTAAGGACAAGCTCCAACATGCACTAGATGTGTCCCTAATCATTAATATTCTTTTAGACAAGTTTTCTCACTATTTTCAATCACTATCATCCTTTTACAGACCTATCTTCACATTTGGCACCAAGATGCTCATCATTTGTTTAATTCAATCCATAAAAGTGGTGATATGACACATTTAAAGATTCTTATTTTCCTTAAATCCATTAGTTAGACCTTAAAATTCCTCCCAATCGGAGCTATCACCTTCTAACTTGGTGATTACCTTCCATTCACTATGCAAGTTTGGAATACCTAAAGTGAAGGTGCTTGCAAAGGTACCTGTGTGATTGAATGAAGAAGTAAATGAACATGAGGGGTTATATTAGTTCCTACTTGACCTCCCAAATTGATTCAAATATTTTAACTCACTATTGAACCTGATAAATAAAAAAATATATCAATAAAATCTATTTTGTACCCTATTTGTATAGATAGAGTACAATCCAATCTGATGGAAAGAATCTTAGTTGAGTTATCTACAAGTTCTAATCACTTTCTAAGTCATACTATCTCATATGGATTCATTTATCTCCACCTTTTTCCCATCAGGTCATGATCAAGGGTATTGGAGGGTTTTAGGTGGTTTTGACCCTTAGCATTTGTTCATAAAAGTTAGATGTTCAATCTATGAAAAAATATCACTATAAGGATGTTCAGGACCTTCTTCAACATCCCCTAACTCCTTAGGTCTCCATGCTAAGAATCCATTTAGATATGAGCTTCCAAATATGACCTCTCAAGCTTGAGAATGTACTCTGAGTAAGCATGAGGTGAAAAAGGTCATGTTTGGCTAAACTATGATGAATATTTTCAACTTAATGGATCTCACACAATTCACACCTCCCCATGAAGAGAATCCAATGTATTGGAAGGTTCCTCTAGTATTAGAAATGAGACTAAACCCCTTTAGAATTTTAGGCCTAGTAGACCTAGTCTATATATATATGGGTTTTATCAACTATGTTAGATTCATGAGTAATTTTAGGCATTATACATGTTTTTTATACTTTAAACCACTCCCTAAACCCTTTTACAATGTTTCAACACATCTTCTTTCCCTTTAGTGACCCAACCTATAAGGTGTATCTCTTTGGGAGTGCCCTCTACCTGAGATAAAATATAGGGAACTTCCCCTATTGTCATAGGTAATGTTAAGGTATGATGGTGTTAAATAGGTCCTCATAAACCTCTACACAAAATCTTAGGTCTAGGTCACGTTCTTAGCACCTCCAAACCTCACAAAACCCAAGGCAGGCTTTTGTAACACTAACTATGTGCAAGGTTGGTGAATTGACTACAAGTTATAAGTTGGAACCTTTCATTCTCTATTTAATTATTATGGATCCATGTGAATTTGTTTATAATAATTTTAAATATGGTTGAAAACATGTTTATCACCCATGATTTTTTCCAACTCTTCAAAGTACACTCATCTCTACTTGACTAGGCTAGAATGGCAAAGTGTGTACTGTGTTTCTCAAACAAAGGAAGTTTATGATAGGGTGTCACTCATAATTATAAATTTTACACTATTCCATAAGACATTATTTAATTCCCTTAATCTCATCTCATGGTTTCTTAGGCAAATGTCTATATTTTCAAGGGTAGTGTTCATTGCTTTTTTATTGACACTAATCTGAGTTAGTTTCACATGCATAGTAACCTATAGGTGGATATTTTTAGGCCATAGAGACCATTATATTACATCATACTCAGTATATTTAATTATAAAGTTTTTTTGGAGGCCTTTTACCTCACCTTCATATTGAATCACACTCATAAAAATCTTAAATCCAAATTAAAAATCAATTCTCTCAATGTATATTATGCCATCATTCTATAGTCAACTATAGGTACCTATTTTGGAGACAAAAGGAGCCCCTATAGGATGGTAATATGAGTTAATAAATTGTATTTAAAATCCTTTACATGTTCCTTGATCTTCTAGTTCCACCTTCATTCTAAATAAGTAGTTGCCTATAGGGTTATGCTCTATTAGGTCTCATAGCATTGTAAATCCGTTTGGACTCAAAATACTATATTTAACATTATCAACCTATAGTGAAATATTGCCTAAAATGGAGATCTTCATACATCATCCTCATTTATCCAAATAATAGTTTTTCATGACAATACATTGCCTTTATACCTGGACTACATAATGAGACCATTAGACTAGTTTGTATCTCAAGATGCTCCATCATGAAAGGATCAAAAGAAGGGCCAAGTCTCTATTTTGGAAAGTTTAAGGTAATGAATCATTAAAGTAACTTTGTTGACTTAAGAGTCATATATTCAAGTCTAGTTATTTCATTGTGGCTCTTTTATTATTGTTATGACCCTATCAATGCTACAATTCTTTAGGGAAGGTTTAAACAAGATTTAAATGCTTAAATCCCAATGCTCATTCCTCTGTGGACCACCTGTAGGTGCACATCAATAGTATATGGGACTGTGTTCATTAGAGGATTGGTAGTCTTGAATGATTTTAACCATTTACATAATCTAACTTGATTGGTCATGATTTACGAGTGTATCCAAAATCTTGAAATCTTAACCACATCTCCATGACTATGCTAAAAAATCTCATTCACCTAACTATAAGTGGATATCTATAGGAAAATCTATTATTACTATATATGACTATGTTATTCCTCACTATATAACTTTGAGGCCACATATTCATAGAGAAGAGATTGTTAATCATGAAATTAAGGGTCCAAAAAAAAATATCAACTTATATTTCCATCTATATGAAGGTCAAACTAGGATACAAACACCTGCAACTGATGAAACTATTTGTAAACTAGCCATGGATATTCCAAAAACAATATAAGATGAATCATGCCCATATTTGACTTCCACATGTGAGAACCATGTCAAGAATAATTTTAAAATAATTTTCATGCTTCTAAGGACCATGTATAGTACCTAGTTTATATGAACTAACTCAAATAAAGAGAAAACCTATAGAGTGTGGGGATAAGTATGTAGAAATAGGTAGTCAACTTATAAACAATGGTTCATATATAATAACTCATAAATCCTTGAAATCCTACCATCAAATGGAAGTAGACTAAGATTATTATCTACCACCAAGTGTATTTGACTTGACTCATCCTTTGTTGGCCATACTAAACCAAAACTGATTAGTCATTTCTACTTGCCTAGTGGAGTGATGGAGAAGTGAAATGGTTTTAAGCAATTTTCTAGTGTTTTAAATTTTACCAAGTGTTAAATTGAGATCAAGGCCTTCCACACCTTCCACAACACCTACATAAGCCATACAACTACCCAAATCTCTTTTTTTAAGTATTTTCTTAATTTTCAATGTAGTACCTATAATGTTTTAGTTAAGAATGACATAATTGACAATGATCTGACATGAAGGATGTTTATAAACACTTGGGTACCTTTTTATACTTAGTAAAATTGTACAACCTTTATAAATGACTCAAATATGACCCCTAATATGACATAAGACATAAAGGACTAAAAAGTGACCATGAAAAAGTTAGTGACACATTAAATGGCATTTAAAGGATCATGATACACCCTATATGGCCCTAATAGATCCATATACAAGTTTTTTAATATAGAGGTCTGACCTATTTTGACTTGTGGTAAAAATAGTCAACATTTTTGGTGATTTTTAGGGGTGGTATATTTGTTATGCCAAAGACCGATAGCCTAATCCTATCTATTAATATATTGAGTCACATATACACTAGTTGGACACTAAGTTACCTTTGAAAATGGACCAAACAATAAGAAACAATAGGAACAATACACAAAATAATACACTAGACACTTATGCTTCACTATCACTTATGGAACACACACACAACCCAAATAAACTAACTCCAACATAAACTAACCTAAAATAAACTCTTCCTATTAGGCCAAAGGGGATGTTTTAAACCTTTATTTTTCCATAAAAGGAAGGAGTGAATGAGTCATGTTATTTCTTAGGCATTGGAACTTGTATCTCTAACTCCTTCATGATATTTTCCAACCTCTTTGGCATGATGCTTAATGAAATCAAGGCAACTAAAACTAGATCAATTATGAAAATGAAATCCTCTTGAATTTCAATAGATTCAAATTTCTCACAAGACCCATCAACTATAACTTACAATTGTGCTCCAATAAGGCATACCATATTGACTTCCATGGTACTCTCAATGAGGTTAGGTTTCTTTTCAACTACAAGTTCTTCAAGCTCATCAAGGAGTTTTTCATTATCCACCCAATCTTGATCATTATCCTTCATGGAAACCTCATTATCTATCTTATTATGTACTTGACCCTTAAATTGGAAAAGTTCTTCAAGTTCTTGGAAAAGTTTCATTTGTTGTTACCAATCATCCTTTCTCTCTTATCTTTGAGAAACACCACCTCTTTAGATTTATCTTCTTGGTCATGATTTTCTTGATGTATGATATCATCAAGCTTGTTTACCTTCTTATCTAGCACATATAAAAATGGTTCAAATTTAATTTGATGTTTTGAGTGATCCTCAAGGATAACATCTTCTACCTTGATCTCATTTTATTATTTCATGATTATAGCTTCTTGAATAGTGAATTTTTGTTCATCTTCATTATTAGCAATACCTTCTTCTCTATACTTGATAATACACTCAACTTCATGCTTGTTAAGATAATAAAACAAACCTATTATCAGATAAGCACTTTTTAGGAGAAGAATATGACTCACTTAGCTACTCAAACTCCTAATTTATGGCATGAAAATTTTACCAAAGGTCAACTTATTATTCATGGATGTTACCTTAAAGGGCTCCTTCATCATGGACATCAACCAACTAATCAAATATAGAGTCTTTTTCAAATATTTATCCCTTCATGTTTTTAATAAATCCTTTATGTACAGCTACAACATGATCTTCAACATTTTTATTCTCACTCAAGAATATGGAATTGCACATGTATTCACTAAGGGCAGTCCCTATGGTGATTTATTCTTAATAGTCACTTTAAGAATCCTCTTGATCAACTATGGCTTGAGATTTATCCTCTTCACTTGCCTCCCACAAAATTTATTCTCCTTCAATAAGGGATGAGTTGGGAGGGTGATGGATAGGCTCATGTGTTGGAGATGGAGTATGAGGTGTGGAGGAGGGCTTGTGAATGGGTTTGGAAAAAATAACTTCTTGAGTGAGTTCATAGGGGAATGACAAGTCGGGTTGTTTAAAAGGAAAGACACCTTCTTTAACAAAGGTTTCACCTTGGTCATAGCCTCATTGAGGATCTTTAATAGTTGCAATCTCACTTTCAAACCTTTTGTCTTCCCACATCCTTAGCCTATCTATAGAGCATTAGAAACACTTCATTTCCAAGTAAAAATAATCCTTGATATCATAATTATTTTCCTCTTCAACCACCTCCCACATATCTACCCATCCTTGAACCAAAATTATTAACCATTCCATGATATGGTTAGGGAGCACATCAAACTCATCATCCCATGATCTCATCATTTCTTCACTATCTAACATATTTGATATGAGTTCTAATAAGGATTTGACATGAGATGGGGATGAAGTAAGAGGAGGAGGGTAATAGTGGCAATAGAGGCTAGCTTTCTTTTGTTGGATTTGAGCTTGTAAGAATTCATATCTTGCCTTGTAATATCTTGATCTAAAATCCATGGAATCATCTGATTCTTCATGAAAATATTGATAAGAGTCATCTTGAGGTTGATTGCATCATGGTATGGTTGGTATAAGTTATATTGGGATTGATAGGAAGGAACTTCTTGATAGTATTCATCAAAAACATTATGTCCATATGAAGAAGGAAATGGATGACCATAAGTCTAACATTGTTCATAGGACCAATTTAAACTTTGATAGGGTTGTTGAGGGCTATAACATAGATTATAATAAGGTTGATAAGGAGATGCACAGTAGGGGTTCTCATCATATCCACCTATATCAACATTATGGGTTAAAATAAATACAATAACTGATCAAAACCTTCAACAAGGGAGATATAGGATACTTATAACTAGAATATTTCATTTGGAGTAGTCATTGGTGATATATTACTTTCTTCAAAAAGCTAATTAGAGGAAAGACACACCAAAAATATTTCCACTCTCTTATAGATTGGTCCCAATGGGTAGGATAGAACTATTGGTACCAAATATCTCACATTAGAGGATGTTTTTCAAGTGTAATATAAGATTTTGGAAACATTAGAATAACTCTAGGCCTATGGTTTGCCTATAGTAGAGGTAGACCTCTAGGTTTAAGTGTTAGCTCCCTAAATTGATCTTTAAGTGATTATCACCTACACTAACTAATTTATTGTGTGAAAATGGGGTATAAGTATGAATGAAATAAATATATTATAAGTGGGTGATACATCATGAATATCTCCATAATATTATCATACTCTTGCACTAAGAAACAAAACTCACAACACTATCTTAAAAGTCCTAAGATAATATAACATTAATATTTCAATACGGAGGTGATATATATATATATATATATATCACCTCCATATTGAAATATTAATGTTATATTATCTTAGGAAGACTACTCAAAGTCAGTAGACCAAAGGTTATATTATAGACTCTAAGGACACTTTCACACTTTAAGGGAGAAAAACACACTAGATACACTCCATATGACCTATTATAATGAGAACTTCTTGCATTAAACATGAAAGGATAAAGAGAAATAAGGATATAAACTTATCACTAGACCTCACAATACATCACTTCACACACTTAGACAATATGTTTGTGAACTAAAAACCATATTTCATGTATTATTCAAAGTCAAAGTATAACATCAAACTAGAAAGGCTTCACTATACATGAGTGGAATTAGGTAACAAGAGCCAAAATGGCTAGTACTTATAGAATGTGAGAGAGGAGAGATAAAAGTGGAGTTTAAGGGTCACAATTCCACTTGATAAGGCATGAGAATAAGATATGTAAATAGGATAAGAGTATTAAATATACCATGAAATGTATCTTTGGAAAATTTACCTCCTGACATGAAAACTCCTCAAAACTAGCATAGGATCCTTCAGCTACTTTCTTAGAAACTACCTTCATCATTTGGCCTATTTTAAGCACTCCATAATAGACTAAGGAGAGATTCCACATGTACACTATGATTGGGGGTTAATTAAAATATCTATCATGCATTAGATGTGTCCTTAATTACTGATCTTATTTTGGACAAGTGTTACCACTATCTATAGTCACTATCACCCTTCTACAGACTTATCTTCACATTTGACACCAAGATGATCATAAATTTTTCAATAAAATCCATTAAAGAGGTGATATGAAACCTATAAATATCCCTATTTTCCATAAATCCATTAATAATAATTTAAAATTCCTCCCAATTGGAGTTATCACCTTCTCACTTGGTGATCACCTTCCATTCACTATGCCAATTTGTATTACCTAAAGTGAAGGTGCTTGTAGAGGTAATTATGTGATTTAATAAACCAATAATTAAATATTATAGGTTATATTAGGTCCCACTTGATCTCCCAAAGTGATTTAAATATTTCAACTCTTCTGTGAACCTATAAAACACATAAATCTATCAAGAAAACCTATCCTATACCCTGTATGTATAGATAGAGTACAATATAATAGGACAAGAATAAAAATGGTTGATTTATCTTCAAGTTACAATCACTTTCAAAGTCATAATAGATCATCTGGATGCATTTATATCCACCTTTTTCCAATCAGGTCATGAGCAAGGGTTTTGGAGAGTTTTAGATGGTTTTGACCCTTAGCATTTGTTCATAAAAGTTAGACATTCAATCTATGAAAAAATATCACTATAATCATGTTTATGAAATTATTTAACATCCCATAACTCCTTAAGTCTCCATGCTAAGCATCCATATAGATATGGGCTTCCAAAAATGACCTCTCAAGCTTGTGAGTGCAATTTGAGTAAGCCTAAGGTTAAAAAGGTCATGTTTGGCCAAACTATGATGAATATATATAAATTAATTGATCTCACACACTTCATACCTCCCCATGAGTATAATTTAATGATTGGAATGTTCCTTTAGTGCTATAAATGAGACTACACCTCCTTAGGTCTTTAAGCCTAATCAAGGCCTAGTAGGCCTAGTATGTATATTTTTGGGTTTGGGTAGCTATATTAGACTCATTATTACTATGAGTCCTTAATAATGTTTTTTTGTACTTTAAAACACTTATTAAACCCTTCTATAATGTTTCAATAGTCTCTTAACACATCTTTTTGTGCTTTCATCACCCAATCTACAAGGTGTATCTCTTTATGAGTTCCCTTTATTTAAGATAGAATAGAGGGCACTTACCATATTTTATTAGGAAATATGAAAGTATGATAGGATTAAATATGTCTTTGGGACCCTTTTCAAAAAAAATTAGGTCTAGGTCACATTTCTAGCACCTCCAAACCTCACAAAACCCAAGGCATACTTCTGTAATACTGACTGTGTGCAAGGTTGGTAAATTGATTAAAAGTTGTATATTGGAGTGCTCCATGATATATTTACTTGTTATTATTAATTTTTAAGTTGTTTATAATAATTTTAAATATTTTTTCAAACATTTTTATCACCCATTCTTTTTTCCAACTCTTTAAAGTACACTCATTTCTATTTGACTAGGCTAGACTAGCAGACTATGCACTATGTTTCTCAAACAAATAAAGTTTTATATAGGGTGTCACTTAGAATTATACCTTGTAAAATATTAAATAATACACTATTTAATTACTTTAGGCTTATATCATGGTTTATTAATAAAATTTCTATGTTGATATGGGTAGTGTTCGTTACTTCTCTATTGACACCAATCTAAGTTGGTTTCTCCTCCATAACAACTTGTAGGTGGCTATTTTTAGGCCATAGAGACACTTTTATGATGTCATAATTATTATATTTCATGCTCAATTTTCCTTTAATTCCTTTTAACTCACCTTAATATTCAATCACACTCATATCAAGCCTAAATCTAAATCAACATTTAATTCTCTCAACATATAATGTGCCATCATTCTACAACTAATTGTAGCTACCTAAGTTTGGAGACAAAAGGAGCCCAAAAAGTTTGTTAATATGAGTTAAGAAATTATATTTCAATCATTTATATGTTCCTTGATCCATTGGTGCCACCTTAATTTTAAATAAGTAGTTTATTATAGGGTTATTCTCCATTAGGTCACATATCATTTTAAATCTATTTAGACTCAAAATAGTGTAGATAACACTATCAACCTACAGTTAAATATTTCCTAAAATGGAGGTGTTCATAGATCATCCTCCTTTGTCCAAACAACCATTTTTTATGAAAATTCACTGAATTTATACCTGGACTACATAATTAAATCATTAAACTAGTTTTTATCTCAAGATGCTCCATCATAAAAGGATCAAAAGAAGGGCCAAGTCTCTATTTTGGAAAGTTAAAGGTAAGGAATCCTTAAAGTAACTTTCTTGACTTAAGAGTCATATATTCAAGTCTTCCTATCAAATTTTGACTCTTTTATGATTTTTATGACCTTATAAATTATTCAAGACCTCAAGGAAGGTTTAAACAAGATTAAAATGCTTAAATCCCAATGTTCACTCCTTTATGGACCACCTATTGGTGCACATCAACAATATATGGAACTGTGTTCATTAAAGGATTGGTAGTCTCAAATAATTTCAACCATTTAAATAGTCCAAATTTATTTCTCATGATTTAAGAGTGTATCCAAAATCTTGAGGCCTTCACCACATCTCCATGATCATGCTCAAAACTCTCATATACATGACTATAGGTGGATATTTACACAAAAATCTACCATGTACTATATATGACTATGTTATTCATCACTATATGACTTTTATGCCACATATTCATAATAATATATTTTTCATAATTAATTGATGGATCAAAACTAAATATATCAACTTGAATTTCCATCTATATGAATGCCAAACTAGGATACAAGCTCCTGTAACTAATGAAACTATCTGCAAACTAGCCATGGAGTTTCCACTAGAAATATAATATGATTCATTCCCATATTTTAATTTCACTCATGTAAACTATGTAAATAATAATGTGGAGAGGATTTTCATGCTCTTAAGGACCATGTTTAGTAACTGGTTTATAGAGAGTAAAACAAAGAGAAAACTTGCAAGGTGTGGGGATAAGTATGAAATAAGAGGTGATCAACTTATAAATAATGGTTCATGGAACATAACTCATAAATAATTTAAATAATAAAATTAAATTAAAGTATAATAATATTATTACTTAATACCAAATTTATTTTACTTGACTCGTCCTTTGTTGGTCATACTAAACCAAAACTGATTAGTCATTTTTACTTGCCTAGTGGAGTGATGGAGAAGTGAACTAGTTTAAAGCAATTTTCAAGTGTTTTAAAGATAACCAAGTGTTAAAATGATCTAAAGGGATTTTAAGGGTCACTAAAAGGACTTTCACACATGCTAAAACACCTACATAATTTGTACAACTACCCAAATCTCTTATTTTTTAAACTATTTTATTAATTTTCAATGTAGTACCTAAACGTTTTTTGTTAGAACTAACATAAATGACAAGGATATGACATAAATTATGTTGATAAACAATTTTACACCTTTTTATGCTTATGAAAATTATACAAACTTCATAAATGACTCAAATATGACCACTAAGATGACATAAGACATAAAGGACTAAAAGATGACCATGCCAAAGTTAGTGACATATTAAATGACATTTATAGGATTATGAAACACCCTAATATACCCATATACAAGTTTATTGATATAGGGGGTTGACCTATTTTTATTTGTGTTAAAACTATTCAACATTCTTGGCTATTTCCAAGGGTGGTATGCTTGTTATGCCAAAGATCAATATCCTATTCGTATCCACTAGGATATGGAGTAACATATACACTAGTTGGACACTAAGTTATATTTGAAAATTGATGAAAAAAAAGAAACAAAATAAAAAATACTTAAAACAACACAACAGACACTTATACTTCATGAGCACTTATGGAACACACACACAACCCAAAAAAACTAACTCCAACACAAACTAACCTGAAAGAAACTCTTCCTATTAGGTTAAATGGGAAGTGTGAAAAATTTATTTCTCCATGAAATGAAGGATTGAATGAGGCATGTTATTTCTTAGACCTTGGCACTTGTATCTCTAACTCCTTTATGATATTTTCCAACCTCTTTGGCATGATGCTCAAAGAAATCAAGGTAGCTACAACCAGATCACTTATGAAAGTGGACTCCTCTTACATTTCAATAGCCTCAAATTTCTCATAATACCCATAAAATACAACTTATAATAGTGTTTCAACAAGGCATACCTTATTGACTTCCATGGCACTCTCAATAAGGTTAGGGTTCTTTTCAGCTGCAAGTTCCTCAAGATCATTAAGGAGTTTTATAAAATCTACCCAATCTTGATCATTATCCTTCATAGAAACCTCTTGCTCTATATTATTATGTAATTTTACCTCAACTTGGAAAATTTCTTCAAGTTCTTGTGAAATTTTTATGTATTATTTCAAATCATCCTTGCTCTCATTATCTTTGAGAACCACCACGTCTTTAGCTTTATCTTCTTAGTCATGATTTTATTGATGTATGAGATCATCAAGATTGTCTAAATTTTGCTCCAACACATTTTCAAATGGTTCAACCTTAGGTTGAGGATTTGAGTGTTCCTCAAGGACAACATCTTCTACCTTAATCTCATTTTATTATTTCATGACTAAAACTTCCTGAATAGTGACTTGATGTTTATCTTCATTCTTAACAAGACCTTCTTTATACTTGATAAGACACTCAAATTCATGCTTGTTAGGATCATCAACAAACCTATTATCAGATATGCACTTTTTAGGAGAATAAGTTGACTCATTTAACTACTCAAAATCATAATTTATGGAAAGAAACTTTTTCCATAGGTCAGCTTCTTCTTCATGGCTGCTACCTTTAAGGGTTCCTTCATCATGGGCATCAACTAACTGATCAAATATAGAGTCTTTCTCATAAACTTCTCCCTTCATGTTTTGACCAAATCCTTTATGGGTATCTGCAACATGACCTTCAAAATTTTTATTCTCACTCAATAAGATGGGTTTTCACTTGTAATCTCTAATGGGGTCCCTATGGTGATTTATTCTTCATAGTTTCTTGAAGCATCCTCTTGATCAACTATGGATTGAGATTTCTCATCTTCAATTGATTCCCATAAAAGGGATTCTCGTTAAATAATGGATGAGGTAGGAGGATGATGGATAGGATCATGTGTTAGACATGGAGTATTAGATGTGGTGGAGAGCTTGTGAATGGGTTTGGGAAAAATAACTTCTTGAGTGAGTTCATAAGGTAATGACAAGCTAGGTTGTTTAAAAGGAAAAACACCTTATTCAACAAAGGTTTCACCTTGGCCATAGCTTCCTTGAGGATATTTAATAGATTTAGGCTCACTTTCAAAATCTTTGTCTTCCCACATCCTTAGCCTATATATTGAGCATTATAAAAAATTCTTTACCAAGTACAACAAATCCTTGATATCATAATGAGTTTCCTCTTCAACCACATCCCACACATCTACCCACCCTTGAACCAAACCTCTTAACCATTCCATGAGATGGATATGGAGCACATCAAACTCACCATCCCATGTTCTCATCATTTCTTCACTATCTAGTAGACTTAGTATGAGTGATAATAAGGATTTGACATGAGATGGGGTTGAAGTAGGAGGAAGAGAGTAATGGTGGGGATTGAGGCCAACTTTGGTTTTTTGGATTTGAGCTTGTAATAATTCATATTTTTCCTTATAATATCTTGATCTAAAATCTATGGAATCATTAGATTCCTCATGATAATATTGATAAGATTCATCTTGAGGTTGATAGGCATCACGGTATGGTCGGTAGGAGTTGTATTAGGATTGATAGGAAGACACTTATTGATAAGCTTCTTCAACAACATGATATCCACACTTATCTATAGGCTTCTTCAACAACATGATGTCCACATGAAGAATGAAATGGATGACCATAGGCCTTCCATGGCTCATAGGATTGATAACAACTTTGATAGGGTTATTGATTGGTATAACATGGATTATAACAAGGTTGATAGGGAGGTGCATCGTAGGCGTTCTCATCATAGTCATTTATATCAACTTCATGGGTAAAATGAAATACAAGAACTGATCAAAACCTTCAACTATTAAGAAATATAGATTTTACATTAGTGAATTTGGATATTTACCATGAGGTAAATAGTAATAATTTGATTTACTAAAAGGCAAATACTAGTTACTACATTATTTTTATAACCATATGGTTAATACAGTAATATTACATTAGTTAGAATATTATGTTATTTTTTATAATAATATATAAAATTTAGGTGTGTGCTTAGTTATAAGATTTAGGTGAGAGAATATTGGAGATATTATAGGAAACATTATTACTATATATTTTTAATATCCCAAATGATTAATGAATTCAATGAGAGTGCAAAATATTATAATATATTTATGATTAAAATTTCTGTCTAGTTATTTGTCTTTTCCATTAAACCTACATGTTATAAATCTTTGCATAAGATCCTATAACAACATCATTTGGTATCAGAGTAGTGTATGATCCTTTGTAATGGGTATTTTATAAGACTCACAAGAATAGTACTTGATTTTATTACTACCCCAATTCATGAGTCCTATGATAGCTTGTGGGAATGTAGAATAGTTTTTTCTTTATAAAATTTTATAGCACTTTATAATCCTAACCAATATATGAATAGCTTAATACATATATCAAAATAATGCATTCATGATCAACAACTTGCCTAGATCTCCTTCTAATTTGCCTAGCTATAGCATGTAGTCTATTAACAAGGAGAACTTCCATTCTTGCTAGTGGTAGGTAATTTTCATTGGAGTTTCACCCTAGATCAACATGACATCCTTTATTCTATGCAATATCTTCCTAAAGATCAATGGTTTTGATATTTGAGTGTATGAAGGAGACTACCAAAAGGATCAGCTCACTTTCTTCCATCATTGACATTTAATTTAGCAAATCAGGTGGGAAACAAAGATTGATAATTTTCTATGAATCTTCCTAGACGTACATTACATGCATTTTTTTCTATTTGTGAAACCTAGATCAGCATATGTTAGTGTGTGGAAACAAATGGCCATCTGATTCCTCTATGCATGTCATTATCTATGTCATTTGAATTCAAATCTATGGCATATACATGTCAAGTCCTTAAACATATGGTTATTTCTAACTCAATCAAATAGGCTTGGTATCATATAGTCATGTTCATCTTTAACATGCAACCTATAGATTAATGTGGAGCCTCGATCATTTACCTCTCCTTAAATAAGCATAGCTCATACAGTCATTAAGATCTGGTCATATATTTTCATTTATATATGGCTCATTCATTACTATTTAACATTGTATTTTGGTCTGTTTATGTTTATTATGTATTAATGTCAAATAGGTACTAGTGTTTGTTGGTCAAATTTTTAATATCTTTTTACTTTGTTAAGATTGATGTCAAGTTATTTTGGTCATTAATATATAACATGTCAAAGTATAGAAGACCTTAAAAGTTTTAGGTCGTATTATATGTTAAGTTAGCTATTTTAAAAATTTATTTCATATAGTTATCTTGCAATAAAGTCATTAAGGTCTACAGTTTAGTTAAGTATATGTGTCATTTTCTTTTTAATATAATTTTTGGTCATAGTTATTTTTTATTTGTTAAATTTTAGAGTTAGTTTGTTAATAATTCATTATAAGTGTCATTGGTTCCATATTATGGTATATTTTTTTAATTCAAAGTGTTTAGAGTTGTTAGTTGTAATGTCTAAATAAATAGATTTGTAAATAAATGTTTATAAAAAATCTAATTTTATATATAATTTTAATAGTCATTCATTCTATGTCAATAATGAGTTTTGTATGTATTTTTAAAAAGTCATTATCAAAAAGTCATTGTGTTGGTGTTGAGTCAAAAATCAAATTTGTAAAAATAAAATAAAAATTTGCCTTACAAACACATTTTCACTTATACACAACTTCCAAATTATAGGGGGATTTCCCTCAAAAAAATCATGTAACAGAGCTTCATGAATTCTTCAACTGAATAAGTAGTGACATACTAGAGGATGGAGGATGCATAGAGGATGGAAGTCTTTTAGTGACCTCTCATCAGTCACCAATGATGAGGCTGAACCAATGATGTGGTGACAATTGTGTAGTGTTTTTTTCATTTCTGCTATGTGTTTTTTAGAATAAAAATATAAAAATATATTCAATATTTTTAATTTTTGTGAAATTCCAAACATGATTCCCTGATGTGAAGACATTGTGAAAGGTCAAAAAAACTAATGTAATTTAGTTCATGGATCTTGAAAGGGTTTGTGGTAGATCCAAAAAACCATAGGATGTGAACATCATTAGCAATAATTAGGAGAGCAATTAATGCAAAGATCCCACAACTACCTTAATTCTCAATGGAGATGACCCTCAATGACACATCTATTATGGTAATGTAAAGTAAATTCAAGATTTGTTCCTTCACATATAGTGTTTATGTGCATCAAGATTGCATCAGTAATATGTAGACCTAAGAGTATGTGGTGGCATACATTTATATTTATTCTGTTCATGTCAAGGTTTATGGTAAACTTATAAAACCATGGGAGGAGTGAGGCTCTCTTATATCAAGGTCATGATCCACATAGTTTAGCATGATATAATGGGTGAGCATACTATAGATAAGAGTTTGAATGTTTTTGCACCATGTAAAAACTATGGGGGCAATGTTAGGAAATCTATCTTTTACATTAGTGAATTTGGGTATTTATCATGAGGTAAATAGTAATAGGTTGATTTATCAAAAGGTAAATACTAGTTACTGGGTGGTTTTTATAACCATATGATTAATACGATAATATTACATTAGTTATAATATTAAGTTGTTGATATATATTTATAGTTTTTATAACAATATATCATATTTAGGTGTGTGCTTAGTTGTAGGATTTAGGTGAGAGAATATTGGAGATATTATAGGAAACATTATTCCTATTATTTTTAATATCCCAGATGATTAATAAATTTAGTGAGAGTGAGAAATATTATAATATATTTATGATTAAAAGTTATCTCTGGTTATTTGTCTTTTCCATTAAACCTACATATTATAAATCTTTGCATAAGATCCTATAACATATATATTTGTGATTAAAAGTTCTCTCTTGGACATTGGTCCCATCGGGCATAACAAAAATATTGGCTCCAAATCTTTCACCCTATATGATTTTGATCAAGACTAATATAATATTTGGGCAACATTGGAATACCTCTAGGCCTGTGGGTTGCCTATAATAGAGGTAGACCTCTAGGTTTAAGGGCTAGCTCCCTGAATTGACCTTTAAGTACTTATCACCTACACTAACTGATTACTTATGTGAAAAGGAGGTGGAATTATGCATGAAAGAAAGATATTATAAGGGGGTGATACATCATTAATATCTCCATAAGATCATCATACTCTTGCACTAAGAAAAAATACCTACAATACTAGCTTCAAAGTCCTAAGATAATATAACATTAGTATTTCAATTTGGAGGTGATATGTATAAGACTAATTAAGGTAAGTGGGCCAGAGGTTATATTTAATACTCTAAGGACACTTGAACATGTGAAGGTATCCAAACACACTAGTTAAACTCCATATGACCTATTATAATTAGAACTTCTTTCACTAAACATGAATGGATAAAGAGAAGTAAGGATAGAAACTTATAACTAGACCTCACCATACACCACTTCACACACTTAGATAAGATGTTTTTGAAATCCCATATTGCATGTATTATTCAAAGGAAAATTACAACATCAAACTAGCAAGGCTTCACCATATATGTGTGGAATTAGATAACTAGAGCCAAAATGGCTAGTACTTATATAATGTGAGAGAGGAGAGAGAGAAGTGGAGCTCAAGGGTCACAATGCCACTTATCAAAAAATGAGAATCAATTATGCTATATAATAATATAGTATGAAAAATAACATGAAATGTCTCTTTGTAAAAATGTCCCTCCAAGCATGAAAACTTCTAAAAACTAGCATAGGATCCATCATCTGCCTTTTTAGAAAATGCCTTCATCATTTGGCCTCTTTTGAGCACTTCACAATAGACTAAAGAGAGTTACCACATGTGAACTATGATGGGGGGTATGGGTATTTACAAGATCCAACATGAATTTTATGTGTCCCTAATCATTGATCTTCTTTTGGATAAGTGTTCTCATTGTTTATAGTCATTATCATCCTTTTAGAGATTTGTCTTCACATTTGACACCAAGATGCTCATTATTTGTTCAATCCAATCCATTCAAGTGGTTATATGACACCTACCAAGATTCATCTTTTCCCTAAATCCATTAGGAAGACCTTAAAATTCTTCCCAATTAGAGTTATCACCTTCCATTCACTATGCTAGTTTGGACTACCTGAAGTGAAGGTGCTTGTAGAGGTACCTATGTGATTGAATAAATCAATAAATTAACATGATAGGTTAGATTATGTCCCATTTGATCTCTCCAAGTGATTCAAATATTTCAACTCTCCCTTAAACCTATAAAACACATAAATATATCAATAAAACCTATTTTTTACTCTATCCATATAGAGAGAGTACAATATAATTAGATGGAAAGAATCCTTGTGGAGTTATCTATAAGTTCCAATAACTTACCAAGTCATACTAGCTCATTTGGATGTATTTCTATCCACCTTTTTCCCATTGAGTTATAAGCAAGGATTTTGGAGGGTTTTAACCCTTAGTATTTTATCCTAAAAGTTAGACGTTAAATATATAAAAAAATATCACTATAATCATGTTTATGACCTTCTTCAACATCCCCTAACTCCTCATGTCTCCATGTTAAGCATATGTATAAATATGAGCTTCTAAATATGACCTCTCAAGCTTGAGAGTGTAATCTGAGTAAGCCTAAGGTGGAAAAGGTCATGTTTGGCCAAACTATGATGAATAAATACAACGTAATGGATCTCACACACTTCATACCTCCCTATGAAGATAATATAATGCATTGGAAGGTTACTCTAGTGCTAGAAATGAGACTACACCCCCTTAGGTCTTTAGGCTTAGTTAAAGCCTAATAGGCCTAGTCTCTATATCTATGGGTTTAGGCCACTATGTTTGACTCCTTAGTAATTTGGGTCCTTAATAATGTTTTTATATACTTTAAACCACTTCTTAAACCATTATATAATGTTTCAATAGTCTATCAACACATCTTATCCTTTAATCACCCAACTTATAGGGTGTATCTCTCTAGGAGTGCCCTCTATCTGAGATAGAACATAGGGAAATTTCCCCTATTATCATATTAAATATGAATATATGATGGGAAAAAATAGGTCTTGGGGACCCTTTTAATAAAATATTAGGTCTAGGTCAATTTTACTAGCACCTCTAAACCTCATAAAACCCAAGGTAAACTTCTATAACACCGACTGTGTGTGAGGTTAGTGAATTGATTATAAGATGCATGTTGAACCCTCCATGATATATTTAATTACTATGGATCCATATTAATTTTTATATAATAATTTTAAATATTATTTCAAACACATCTATTCACCCATGCTTTTTTCCAACTCTTCAATGTACATTCATTTCTACTTGATTAGGCTAGACTAGCAGACTATGTATTATGCTTCTCAAACAAAGGAAGTTTCTTGTAGGGTGTCACTCATAATTATACCTTGTAAAATATGAAATAATACCTTATTTAAGTCCTTTAATATCATCTCATGGTTTCTTAGGAAAATGTATATGTTTTTAGGGGTAGTGTTCATTGCTTCTCTATTGATACTAATTTGAGTTGGTTTGTCGTCCATAACAACTTGTAGGTGGCTATTTTTAAGCCACAAATACCCTTGTGTGATGTAATAATTATTATATTTCATTATCAAGTTTACTTGAAGGCATTTTAACTCACATTCATATTCAATCAAACTCATATCAAGCCTAAAGCCAAACCAACAGTCAATTCTCTCAATGTACATTATGCCATCATTCTACAATCAATTGTAGGTGACTATTTTAGAGACAAAAGGAGACCATATAGGATGAAAATATGAATTAATACCTTTTATTTAAACTCCTTTGGATTTTATTTTATGCACTAGTACCACATTAATTCCAAAAAATAAGTTGTTTGTAGGGTTATTGCCTAAAATAGAGGTTTTCATACATCATCCCCCTTTGTCCAAACAACCATTTGTCATGCCAATTCAATGCCTTTATACATATACTACATAATGAGACCATTAGAAAAGTTTTTATCTCAAGATGCTCCATCAAGAAAGGATCAAAAGAAGGGCCAAGTCTCTATTTTGGAAAGTTAAAGGTAATGAATCCTTAAAGTAACTTTCTTGAATTAAGAGTCATATATTCAATTCTTCTTATTACATTATAAATATTTTATGAATGTTATGACCTTATAAATTCTTAAATATTTAAAATAACATTTAAATAATATTCAAACACTTAAATCCTAATGCTCACTCCTCTATGGGCCACTTGTAGGTGCACATCAATAGTATATGGTGTTGTGTTCATTAGACGATTAGTAGTCTCAATTGATTTCAACCATTTATAGAGTAAAAATTTATTTTTAATGATTTAATAATGTATCTAACATCTTTAAACCTTCACCACATCTCCATTATTGTGATCAAAACTCTCATTCACCTGACTATAGGTAGATATCTATAGGAAAATCTAACGTATACTATATATGATTATGTTAGTAATCACTATATGACTTTGAGGCCACATATTCACAAGAAGATATTGTTAATAATGAAGTTAGGGGTCAAAAAACAACATATCAACTTGAATTTCCATCTATATGAAGGTCGAACTAGGATGCAAGCTCCTACAACTAATGAAACTATCTACAAACTAGCCATAGAGTTTCCACTAATAATATAAGATGATTAATTCTCATATTTGACTTACACACATGAAAAATATGTCAATAATCATGTGAATATTATTTTAATACTCATAATGACCATGTATAGTATCTAGTTTTTAAGGACTAACTCAAATAAAGAAAAAACCTATAGGGTGTGGGGATAAGTATGCATAAAGAGGCAATAAAATTATAAATAATGGTTCAAGGAGAATAACTCATCAATAATTTAATTAATACCATGAAATTTAATTATAATAATATTATTATCTACCAAAAAGTGTATTTAACTTGACTCATCCTCAGTTGGCCATACTAAACCAAATCTGGTTAGTCATTTTTGCTTGCCTAGTGAAGTGATGGAGAAGTGAAATGGTTTTAAGCAATTATAAAGTGTTTTAAATATAAAAAAGTGTTAATTTGAGCTAAATTAAGTTTAAGTTTCATTAAAATTCTTTCCACACATGCCGCAACACCTTCATAATATATATAACTACCCAAATCTCTTCTTTTTAAGCTATTTTCTTGATTTTCAACATAGTGCCTACAAGTTTTCAGTTAAGAATAACATAAATGAAAATTATGTGACATGAATTATGTTTAAAAACACTTGGATAACTTTTTATTCTTAGGAAAACCATACAACCTTCATAAATGACTCAAAATGACCCCTAGGATGACATAAGACATAAAGGACTAAAAGATGACCATGACAAAGCTAGTGACACATTAAATGAAATTTATAGGATTATGAAAAACCCTATAATACCATAATATACCCCTATACATGTTTTTTACTATAGGTGTTGACTTATTTTGACTTGTGGTTAAAATAGTCAATAAGTATTCTTATGATCCCAATGTCTTCATTTCGTACAAAGGCATGTGTACCTTCATGAGTTTGTGAACCTTGATTAGAAGTCATGATCTTATTGAAACTTTGAAGGTATAAAATTATCATTTTTATTCAAATGTAGCTTTCATAATCTTCATCCTTGACTTAATTATACCTTGAATTGCATATGTATAGAGTATGTGGATATGTTCATACAATTGACCGTAGTATTGGCTATGTTTGGCCATTTATTCATAGTTGTAGGTAGTCACCTTAGGTGTCTTGATGTGAGATTCCTAACATGGATTCATTGAACCTTGATATTTCATTGAATTCTAGTCTTATCTTCAATAAATTCCCTTTATTACCATCTTTAAGCTCTACCTTTCTCACGTATCACTTCACACCACCATGATAGTTGTAGGTATGCATCTTGCATTTTAGATGTGAGAGAGGTGATTTTCCCCATGTAGGTGTTTTGATCATTTTTAATGCCACATTCACCTTTAAAATGTGTTTATAAAATTCACTCATCCACCTTTGAGCAATAATATTCATCTCATACCTCTGAGTGAGCCAAATAAGAATGGCCATAGGTGCTTATTTAAGCCTTGTATTATATAGTAGGTTGATTGGAAGGTGAGGTGAGATAGAAATAATATAACCTTGAAAATTTCACCACTCATATTGAAAACATCTCACCATTCATTTTTTCCAAAATCTAGAGCTTGATCTCACTTCAAGAAACTTAGTCATCATGAGGCTCCAAACCCTATTGTATGAATTGAGACAATTCCAAGTATAGTACATAAGGTAGATGAGTTAAGATTAATTCATGATATTCACTTAGTATTTGGAATTTGATCAGAGCAAATATTAAGCTTTCATCCACTCACAACTTGTCCTTTAAGAGACTCTCCTATCAAATTGAAGTGACTTCATGATGACTAATGTAGATAGTCATTAGATTGTGTGTACAGACTAATAGCAAATGAGAGGTTTGTATTAAGAGGTAAAAATTACTCTAAGATCCTCATTTATCCTATATTATCAAATATCTTGGAGAAAAAATAATTTTCCCATGAGGAGTGTTTAATCTCATGGAAATAATAAGTAACACATTACCCTAAACAACTCAAACTTAACTTCTACTAATAAGGGAAATGCAATGTTTCCTTCTCTCCAATAGTATTATCTATTCATGATTAAAATTTTCATAGTTTAATTGGTTTCTTGAAATGGTAAAGTTGGTCTCATCTAGTATTCTTGAAGTGTGAGCTAAACCCCCAAAAAATTCATCTACCTTCTCAAGATCTCTATTTCATAGAACTGTTATAGGTGAAGATCTATTATTTTAGCATGGTTTAAGGATGTATAACACATCTTCATGACCATAATTTTTTTTAAACACTCTTGAATAATTTTAAATAATAGATCCATGAGGTGAATTTGGATCATATAATTGATATGATGCTAATAGGATATATGGGAGGATGAAGATAAAATGATAAGCTTACAACAGTAGTGAATGGTAGTGATAAGGTTATGAAATGGGTTTAAACATGATGGAGTGAAAATTAAGCATGAAACCAATATCTATGAATTCATGAAGGATCTTTGAGAATCATAGGAATATTCCTTTACCATATATATCATCATGGAGGTCCTTAAACTAGCATACACTGCTAAAAAAAAAACCTAGGAATCTCTAAACTACCTTAACAAATGCTAGGTTTCCTTAACATTTGATAAACTAGGACTGTGAGAATTATTGAGGGTGATTGAGCCATGATACCTTGAAGAAAGTTTAATAAACTTGAATTAAATACCCTTTCCATTAATGAAACACTATAAACTATGTCTTAATGAGTCTTGATATCCTTGGATCCCTCATGAATTATATACTATCCTTCAAATTGTTTGTAGATTGTATATTTGTCAATAGATGTGTTCTTGAACTCTATGCACTCACTCATGTGTATAAAACTATATAGGAAGCCATTAAATGTCTCTTCTAGACCTAAGTAACTAGGATCAATTAGCAATTTGGCTAAAATAGTTTTAGCTTTCACAAAACCATACCATTCTCCTTACCTTATGCAGATGCAAATAGTGATCAAAACCTTTAATTTCTTAGCCTTTGTTCATAAATTTAATAAGACAAAAATAACAACCAACACATATGATTGGAAGGTCATGAGGTATAGTTTATCTAGTCAAGAGCTTAGATCTATTTTCTCTCTCTACTATATAGATTGAGCATAAATGTGAGGTGATCTTGCAATCTGCCAATGAGCAAGCCATGGAAACACAATAGTTTTGGCATTCTCAAGCCTTTAAACCTTTAAATTTCTTCACCATGTGTTTATAACCAACTCTTATTTCATCTCAAAGACTTCTCATGATAAGATCCATATAGTATAGATCCATACCATCTAAAAACACTATCCAAACCTAAAAATTATCCTTTATTTCATCTTCTTTTAGATTTAAACCATAATTTTAGGAAACATGAAGAAAAATATAGGTAAAAATCATCTTCAAATCAAGGAATACACCAAGGAGAGTAAAAATATTTCCCCTTTCACATGTGGGAGCTCTTTTGGTGGTAAAAAAACCTTCTAAACTCATAGAAGAGATATTTTCAAAGCATGCAATGATTGAATAAAGTAATTTTATGACTATTAAGTTATTTAAATATGTTATGAATGATTTAATGGCATTTTGAGGTCAAAATGTGCCATTTAAAGACCAAAATTTTCACTTTTAGACCACATACACATAATTTTACAAAGAAGATTGATAATAAATCTCAAAAGAGTGCCTTAAAACCTTCATAAAAGTTCTTCATGAGGATTTTATGTATGTTCATAACCCATTTTTAAGGCTTATATCCCATCATGCTTGAATATACTAGATACATCAGAGAAACTCATAGTGAATCATTAGCTACCATCTTCAACCATCTTAGCTCATTGGGTCTAGATCATAAGGACACTTCAATTCATTGTTAAAGACCTCAAAAGATACTCAAACATCATGATGATACTTGAAAAAAATTTAAATTTAAACATGGAAATGACATGACACTGAGACATAATCCATTCACTTGATAGTCAATGAACATTATGATGGTCAAGCACATCACCTAGGGATCAAGGAAATCTAGGACATATGGTGATTAAACAGACTCAATGACACCTATAATAATTTTTTAATGATTTAAATAAATAAATTGGAGACATTATGACTCAGGATAACATAATGTAAAGGCTTAAGTGGATGCTATGAAGATTTTTTATTGTAGGGGTTGGCATTTGGCCTTGGTAGGATAAATTGCTAACATCACCATTAGAATTATAAGAACATGTCTTTATTCTTTGATTTCATATATATTTTGAGGTTATCTATGGGTTTTTATTATTTTTTTTAAAATTTTATTCTTATTTAAGGATCCTTACATTTCTTCCTTTGTGTCATTAATTCTTAAACCTTATTTTTAAGAGGCCTAGTTCTTTACATATACTAGACATAGTGATAAATTGAGTCTTGATACTTGTGACTTGATAGAATAACCTTTGTATACCACCCATGTTTAATAAATTATAATATCCACTTGGGTACCTTCCTATGATATTCCACCATACAACATTAATGATAATTATTAATTTTCATATCTTAGGAAAAATATGCCTTTATATAATGCTAATTCTTATAATGATTCTACTAAGGATAATGAAATGTTTTTGATTATACACTTCATGAACTTATAGATGCACTATTTTTTTTAAAATTAGTGAATAAAATTATCATGATTTTTTAAATAATCTTAAAGAGACTAATTCTATGATTTTATTATTAATAAAGCACACAAAAAATAAATTAGTAATAAGTATCCTTTTCCTAATAAACCTCCATTGTATGGTTTTTCTCCTTATACATCAGGTGGTGACACTAGTAATCCTCATGGTACTAATCCTCCTATGCTTCCACCTAATGATACTACACCCATTTGGTTTATTCTTCAATTAATAATATTTCTATGGTCCCACCTACTAACCCAAAGACCAATGTGCCTCCAACAAATTCATATATTCTATCTCTTAGTCTTTCACATCTTTATAACACACATCATGCCTTTAATACCAATGATTACCATTTGAAGGAGCCTTTACATACACATGTGAATAATACACCTAGTGGTATATCTATTGATATGGTAGTGAAAGAACAAATTAATGACATAAATATTTTAAAAATGAACTTATCTCAAGCATATAACAAATTTAGCCATGCGTTTTCATCATATGAAATATTACACAAGCCATTGGATTAGGAATTGATTGTTTATCCCTTGACTCCATCATTACAAGTACCTAATTTTATAAAATTTAGTGATAATGGGGACCCATCTCAGTGTATCAAATCTTTTTTTCCATATTGTATTGGTTTTTAATGTGATTAATTACTTATGACAAAACTATTTCCTAGGACTCTCATAGGGATATGATCTAGATTGGTTTTAATACTTACCTATTGGATATATGCATAAAATGCATGATATAATTGACCTTTTATTAGTGTAGTTTCAATAAACATTAGTCAAAATTATACATTTTCTAAAATTTCTCAAGTCAAACAAGGAGCTAATGAGCACATTATTGACTATGTTCTTAAATTAAAGCCATTCTTACCAAAAGATTACATCAACTTCATTATAGTGAGCTTCAAAGTATATTATCAAATATTTTTCTCAAATATCTCAAGGAAAAAGTTATGTTTAACACATATGACACATGTGATTAGCTTTTTCATGTATTGTGCAACATTAGGGTTAATATTTTAGATGCTAATATGTTAAAATACATATATAATGCTTCTATGTACTCTACATATAAATATTATGGGAAAACATTCAAACCTAATACTAATGATACACCTAATTTATAGGATAATGATGATGAAAATATGGTTAATTTAGTTTACAAACTAAATGCTAAGCCTACCTTTCCTACTCCTAAGAAAATGAGATAGTTTACAACACTAATGGCCACACCACACATAATATTAAATAAATTACTAGAATGTAATGTTATTTATTTACCACATGCATTTCAAATGGATATGAATGTATTCTTAAAGGTTATTTCCTAATCAATTTTGTAAATATCAACAAGCTTAAGGACATAAAACCATTTTTTTTTCAAATTATAACATAAGATTAAAGACATAATTAATATAAACACTTGTAATTGATGGTAATAATTATACATTTAATGAATCTATTATGAATCCTAATTAATTCATAAAAATATTTATTAATCCATTACCAAACCATGATTCTCCAAATAAAGCAATTTGCATATTGAAACATTTATACATCATTTTTTATTCTATCTAAGAAATAATATTTAAAAAATTATTGGCATGGTTTCATGTTCTAAAATTCATATACCTTCCATTACATTTCATGACCATAAGATAATAATGATGTATCAAATGATGGTCCTAGATACATTCTTGGTTTTTTTATTATCATCATTTTATTACATAAGGCATTATGATTGAAAATTATTCTAGTCAAAACCTTGATATTATTTCATTATTATATATTTGAGGCTTTACTGATAAATATTTACTTGGTAATACTATGATACTACATAGTTATAATTTTCATACACACATGACCTTATGAGGTATTAATCTTATAGTTTTGGTTTGTACTTAGATTACTATTATTATTATTATTATTTTTTTTTTATATCAAATGCAGTATCATACAATCAACGATTGGATACCCTTGGCTTAATAAAATTAAATAAATATATTCTACTACTTACACAATTGTGTTAAGTTTTTGTATTATAGAGACAAATGTATTGTTTTTTAAGATCTTATCAAAGACTTATTTTAACTTAGAGATCATATGTTTGACTAGATATTTTACCCTAAAAGGATAAAATCATTTACACTTATGTGATACCTATGTATATCCCATGACCACCTTATATGTAACAACTATATTTGAGACTAAAATATCTCCATCTATTATATAATATCTAGATCTCCAATTCCTACAGCTGCACCTATGAGACATAAAACATGTATTCACCCATGTATTAGGGCTGATTTACAACTTGGGTTAGCTATTTTACCATGATATATTCCTACACAATATATAATGACACCTTCACCCCATTATAATAATCTTCATCCTAATGGAAATGATAGTTATTTCACATCTTCAAATCCATTTTTAGACATATTGAGTAGTGCATAAGAGTCATATAGTCACATATTTGATGATATAAAAGATATTATTAGTTTGCCTTGATATCCTCCATCTTGATCTTAATTGATGCATATTTATTTTACTATAACATTATTATTGTAAATATATTAATTATTTTATAGTTCATGAATTCTATATGTTTTCCTTTTTATATTTTAAATTTATTCTTTTATCTTCTAAATTTGACACCTTATTTCTTTCCTCCCCTTACATTGACATTATTCTATGCACTTAGTTTAATTTATTTCTATGATTCTTAATCCTATTAAATTTTATTGTTTATCCATTTTTAAGAACTTACATATAGTTAAAAATGATACTAATAGATACATCAATACATCTTATCTTAGCATGCATTAAGTTATGAGGGAAGTTGTAGGTTTCTTAAAATCCTCATCATATTCTTCTTTTTGTTTGTGAACTTTGGCTTAGATTAGTCAACTGTGTGAAACTTTATCCTTTATTATATTTTTTTATCATGTACCTTATTTATCCATATTATTCTATAAAATCACAAAAATATAAAAATGTTATAAAATACAAAAATTCAAAAAATATTACACTTTTATTGGTTACATATCTACCTATGCTAGAGGTTTTAATATTCATACACATGTAATTTTCATGGTATGTATTTGAGTGGGTGTTATACATACATATAGGTTACATACAATATTGTATCATTTATATGTCATATGTCCACATGGAAAATAACGTTGGGGGCATGATTGCATTATTGACATATTTATGCTAGGGGCATATTTAAACACATAATTATCAAGATGATATTTTCCATTTATTTATATTTATTTTGTTAAGATAATTTACCTATATCAAACATATATTAATATAAACTATACATTATATTTTATATGTATATTTACATGGATTGGATACATTATACATTGTGTGTTAGTCTTTTCTTGCATATGCATGTGTACAGTTGTGTGTGTTTATGCATGTTTTTCTCTCCTTTTTCATTGAGGATCTTCTTATTGGATTGTATTATGAGTCTCATAATTTCATGTTGTCTCACTAACTTGTGTTCTCATTAACTTATGTGGTACTAATCTAGGTGTGATTGATTGTTATATCCTACTATTATTTCCATGATGTCTATCATGCATGTTATTTCATTATGTTTGGTGCCATGATCTATATAGTACCATTATATTAGGTTAGAATTATTTTATTCCTATATTCACATATTAATTTCCATGTATCAATTATAACATGATACTTGTGTTTGTTTGCCATTTCTATATCTAGCCTTCATAGGGACACATTTACTATAATGGGGCATGCCAGATTCCCCTATCTTACTTTTCCATAATTGGAATGGTAATATTATATTGAGGCTTGAATACTTTTATTTTTATTATTCCATGATAAAATTATAAATTATAATTATAATACTTATAGTTACATATTTATAATTGAGTCTTACATGATGTTATTTATCTTATGTAATATGACACTAGGGGCATGACTAGTTTCTTAGATAACTTACTACGGATCTTTACAAGTAATATTTTACAATAATTATATTTGTTTTATGAACATTTAAAATGTATAATATTTTTACACATGGTTATTATAAATATATTTATTTTTACATGAGTGATTTCATGCATACGTTATTAAATCCCTCACTTAAAAAAGGGCACATATATTCAAGCATTTTTAGAGTACTTTTTGTGAAAATATATCATGAGATTTTTTAACACAATATTTATCAAATATTACTTGGATCAATTTTTGATAATGAATCAATAGGAGGGTTCAAAAATTGATAGAGAATTAGTGGATATGCACAAAATTTGTGATAAAATTTGTAATTAGATTAATCAAAATCAGAGCATTATTTTAACATTATGGCAATATTCATTTAGATACAAAGAAGGTTTAATTTTTCATATTATATTTTAAATTTAAATTTAAATTTCAAATTTAAAAATTTTAATTTTACTATTGCAACATTGACTGCTTTTAGTAATTGACAATTGCTTTTTAGTGTGTTAAAAAAATTAGTGTGGATGGAATGTATCTTTAGTAACATTCAGTTTTTTCACACTTCCCTAGGTATATGAAGGTGTGTAAATAAATTAGTTATCTTTATATAATTTTATGCACATGTGTATTCACTCAAATGTGCACATAAAATTAGGGTAATTTTTTAGACACTTAATTTTGGTACAAACCCATTTTAAATAGTGTCCCTTCCATGCTATGTCATGATTTCCACACCTTTGTATAATTTAATATTCATAATACTTATCCTACCCAAAAATATCCATCATTCATCCTTAATTCTTCCAGATGTATCTAATACTTCTATAAATCTATTGGTTCTTAGTTCTAGGCCTAAGTTCAGACATCCTTAAACTACTACTTGAACTTTTTATTGTAATTTTTTTTAGGATAGTATCATCATTTGATCATGTCCATCTTTTTTTGGGTCCCTTTAAATTTTTATATGCTCCATGTGTCTTGATTTCCACTTCTCATAATTTATAGAGTTTTATTAAGTGAAAATTATGTCCTAAAGTATCATGTTTATATAAATTCATCCCAATCCATTTTATATGCATGCAAGAGGGAGAGATAAGGAATAATTATCCATTATTCTATCCCATAATTACATATAGTTATATCCTTTATTATATATATTGCTATATTTATGATGGAGTCTTATTTTTTCATCACCCTCTTATACTGAAATAAACTTTAGGCATATTTCATCTAGTTACATCTTCACATATAGGAAAATTATGTTCAAACTCTTACTTGATATTTCATTCACACTACATATAACTACATTGATGTCTAATTGTGGCGTGTGGGATATGTAACCATAATACTCAAAATAGTTGCCTAACCCATAACTCTTTTTATTGTGAGTTTATGAAAATATAGGTCAATAAGAAATAATAAGACATCATTTATTCACTTTTATCCATTTGATTAAATAAATAAATATATAAAAATTTAAAAGATATAATGGCACATAATCATGGTAAAATTTACAACCCAAAAGTGCAAAAGATGGTATCAACATTGTATGATGTGATCATCATCAAACTAAGATGTGGTGTCTAACCTATATGACTTTCAACAATATAATTAAATTTCGATACAATAATAAATTATTATAATTTCATTAGATTATTGAGATTATAATATAAATGTTTGAATTGAATTATATTTCTCATTCATTATATGTCATAGATTCACTAATAAACTCATGTATGTATATACTAGTGTAATAATAGAAAGGGTAACTAAATAATTTCAAAATTTAATTATGTGTTTCTTGATCCAACCACTCATTTATGGACATACTTTAGCACATTACTCTTAGAATTGACACCTTAACATATTATCTTTATTTATTTCATAAACATGTTATAAATAGCTAAATGCACACACACACTCACACTAGCACACATACTTATACAAGAGTATTATAGTATGTGAATAATATATTATCTCTCATACATTACCTCTTAGACTAAAACAAATATATATTGTAATTTTGGAGAGTTATACTCCAAACTAAGTCTATATTTCCTTCTTGGAGCTTCTCTTTTATTTTTCTCCCTGCTTCCAAATTTTCATATGACTTCCCTAGTTTATAAGAGTGTTTATTCATCATCCATGATATCATAAATATTCCAAATATTCATTAATTTTAAATTTAATTATTTTCTACATGATTCAATAAATAGCTAAGCTCAATATATCCATATCAAAACGTGCCACATACAATAGGAAATATTAATAATGCATGGGTTTACAAAGTTATTTAAAAAATATATCACAAATATATATTTTTGATTCTTGTATGTAACACTTTAGATATATATATATAGATGGTTGTAGTAGTCTACAGCTGGCTAGAGTAGTCTAGAGTTGGCTATAGAAATTGGAAGCTGGATTTAAATTGCCATAACTTTTGCATACAAACTTGGATTGATATATATATTTTTAAATTACATAAAATTTAAAGGGAAAACCAAATATTCAATCACATTCATGTTTAGGGTCATTCTTAATGGATAATTTCATTTGATCCATAACCTACCCATTTTATCCCTTCACATTCACCATGCCAAACAAAAAAATGAACAAATAAAATCACACAAAAACACAACTTTGATTTTCTTTGAAGAAATATTTCATGTACACATTGTATTCTCCTACATCAATAACTTGACATATTTAAAATTTGAGATCATGCTCACATAGATGGAATAAATTGTAAAACCACTCTTTTGACCATGATGCTTAATCTCCATGGCTTTAACTTCCAACACATGAAGTAATTTAGATAAATGTCACTCTTTTTCCTCCATTTCCAAATTTATATTATTGGCTTCAAATATATATTTTTTTCCTTCATTTATCTTTATTTCCCTTTGTGTGGGATTAGACCCACCACAAATTGTCCTCCTCTACTAATGGTTTATTTTCTTTTCTATCCATATTCATTTGGGGTGAAACCCACCTTAATTATACCACCTCCACAAAGATGATTTTGATTGCATATAATTTTATTTTGTATTCCTAATTAAACCCACTAATTACCTATTGCCTCCTCCTAAATATAGTTTACTCACTATCTAAACTATTGTTGAGTTCTTCTTTCTATCAATCTTCACTATGTGTAGCTCATCTTCTCTTATGTCTACCATCTCTTATTTATCCACCATCATATTTATTGTGTCTTACTCATTTATAATATTCAAAAAAGAAACTTCTTATTCCTTCTCTTCCTTACATGCTCTAGCTAATAAACAAATCAGTTGCCTCTCCTAACATTATTTCTTGAGTGCATAATTTTTCACTTCTAGCTTCACCTCTACACATTGGAAGGCCTATTTTAATGCCTCATTTGTCTCTATTTTTGCACCTATGTAGTCATAAATTACTTTATAAACATGAGGCTTAACAATCCCCATAGTTTCATCCTCCATATTCATAATTTCATTGGATGATATAATAATCAGATCTTATTTCTCTTCATATTTGATTATATTAACTAATTTAAAAACTATTTGTTCTTTTTCCTCTTCTTCATTTCTCATATTATTTCTATTATATCTAAATTTATTCTTATCTATTTCCTTCTCCACTTCCATGTTATATGCAAATAACCTTCCACCCTCCTTTTCCATATGATAACAATGCATATATTTACTTATAAGAGTCTTTCTAATACCTAAATGGGATACTCACATATATGTAACAACACTTTAATCCTTAATTCCTATTGGTATAAACATCTCCACCATATCTATCTCCATTATTGGACTTGTACATTGAAAAAACACATTAATGGAATTAAGAGTTCCCACAAACACTTTTTCTAGCTCTTAATCATGCCTCAAGGACATGAAATCCATATATTATCCATTTCCACTCACATTATCCTCATAGATTTATTTCTCATGATGGACTCCCATAGGCCCATTATCAACAAAAATTATGGTTTTACTCTCCTCAATATTATTTATACTTTGTTCTCCTTCACATGGATGGTCTTTATCCATACTTTTGTTATGTGTTTTAACCTACACATCAGCCATTTATATAATTTCCTTCATGGAAACCTAAAAATTTTCATTGTTTCCTTATTCATTCAACCTCTATTTCTTCCTTAAAGGAAACACATATATTTTCTTGGTTGTACTCAACCCTCGTTTCCTCCAAAAGAGGAAGAACAAATGCATTTCCTTCATTCACCAAGGATAATTTTACCTCTTCCCACTTATGATATACAAAAAACTCTTTCCCATCATCAAACCATGGGCATCCTTATTTTGGTTCAACAAATATCACTTTCATATCCTTTTTCATGAGTATTCCTTCTTGTATGGGATACTCAAATCTTTCCTCATTGTTTTTGAAATTGAATTTGGGATTCTCTCATTGAAACCTCACTCTCTTGTTGTCTTTTAATACATTATTATCCTCACACATATCCTTATCCTTTCTAATTTTTAAAGTATTATTTATATTCTTACATGGAAAATACCCTCTCATATTACCTTCCATGGAAATATTTTTCTTCTCTTCTCTCTTAAGCATTGAGATATGAAGCTTATCATCCACTCTTTTTGTAATTTTGGTTGTAAAAAATGACCCATCAATTTGGAAACCATATGTTCCCATCCACTCACCTTCTTCTTTCTTTTTATTTATCTCTATTTGATATCTCTCAAATATACAGTTACATGTCCACACAATTTATTACATGAAATCTTTATCCTAATGGGGACTTAAACATTCTCACTTTCAAAAATAACACATAACTCCACTATCCATTTCATGATCTTATTTGGTCTCTCTTTACCATATAATAAAATAATATTGATATTGGGCTTACCTTTTTCCTTCACCTCAACCTTTGTTGGTCTCTTTTCATGTCTAAAATCCCTTCCTTTTCTTTATTTGATTATTTCCAAATAATATAACCTTTCTTTTAGGTATAATGGCCCCATCATTATTTCATCTTCTTCCTCTTCACTCAACTACAACATCTCCACTTTGTGTAGTATCTATAATTTTCAATCTTGATTGGAATTATTTAACCATTCATGTCAATTATTATACTCATTGTGTTTTTCATCCTTTGGGTGCTATATCTTCTCAATAAGAAGGATTATCTTTAATAACATGTAATAGAATAAAACAAGAGCCTCTCTCAATTTATCAACTCCTCAAGGACTTTTCTCACACTCACGAAAAATTTATCCTAACTATTATGAAATATTTTTATTCACAACTTACAACTAATTCAAGAAAAATTATTTTTCACAACTTACAACTGACTCATACAATATCCTCTCTCACTTTATCACAACTCTAAACTTATCCACTTGGGTTGCACACTTCTCATCCATATTTTTTACCCCTTTATTCTCTACCCACATACACAAGATGGATAACATTATATTCTCACCACACTTCACTAATGCCCTATACTCATGTCTTTAATAATGGAGGAAAAATACTCTTACCCTCCTATCTTATAGGTGTAACCTTGTTCTAATACCAAATGTTGCAAACACATAAAGGATAACCATTTAGGGTCAACCTTTAATTTTGTGTTGTTTGGATCATACACTCATTAATGGACACACTTGAGCACATTACTCTTAGAATTGACACAATTAACACATAATATTAGTTAATTATATAAACATGTTCCACATAAATAAATGCACACACTCACTCGCACTCTCACACATGACTATACAGGCTTATTAAAATACATGAAGAAGATATAGACTCTCATACATTCCATCTTAGACTTAAAAAACTCTTTAATATATTCCTAGATATTTATGATCCTCTCTAACTCTCTCTTTCACATTATTTTTTATTTTTTGAGCCTATCTTTTATTTATATCCCCCTAAAAATATTATTATATATTCCTTATTTTATAGGAGTGTTTATTTAGCTTCCATAATCTCATAAAAATGTAGAATATTTATCAATTTTAGTTTCCTAATTTTATATATGACATCATTGATAGTTGTGTCAAATATATCTAATATTTTATGTTTATTTCTTTTTTTCATGATTTCATTGATAATTGTGGCTGATATATCCATAAAAATGTCTTACTTACAATAATAAATATTAAGCATATGTGGATTTACAAATTTATTCAAAAAATGGATCAAAAGTATTTTTTATCTCTTCACATATGTGACACTCAAGAGTTATATATAGTATTCCAAAGATAGTTGTATTAATTTTGAGATATATATAGCAATCCTTACATGGATTTAAATTACCATAAATATTTCATTTGGACTCAGGATGAGATGATTTATTTTTTTAATTTTCATAAATTCTCAAGGGGAATCTAAAAATGAAATCACAATCATTTTTATGAAATTTATTAAAGACAATTTTCCCTTCACCCTATAAATTATCGATTTTATCCCTTTGTCTTCACCATGCCAAAATAATAAACAAATGAATTAAACCATAATAACACCTAACTATGTTTTTTGTTAATGCAATATTTTAGGTACTGCTTGGATTTTCCTACATATAATACTTATCAAATTTAAATTAAATCCATATTGGTTCACAAGCATATTAGGTGAGAGAATTGATGAGGGAGAACCCATAATCTTTATGATAACCAAAATAAGGGTTAGACAGACCTAACCCAAAAACTCTATATAATAAATTTCTTGGGACCTAAAACCTGTAAAGTATGTTTCAGGGAAAATATACATAAATTCAAGGAAATATGGAGAGCAAAGAGAATATAAGAGGAGAGTGATAAAAAATAACATGGAAGTAAAAAATATAAAAAAGGGAAAACACACCAAGAAGATACTAATCTAGATCAATAATCAATAAACACATAGTTATCCTAAAAAATGTAATTTTATGATTGATAAATACCCTCAGACTAAATAAAAGTGTTTATAATATATATTATTAAATATTTTATACACATAAAAATGGACTAATTACATGAATTTAGTGTTATTATTTATATTTTTAGTGCATTTGTCTATTTATTTTATTTTTTAAATTAAGTTTTGTTGGTGTCTTTAAAATACCTAATGATTTCCTCCCTTCTTATTATCTTCCTAGGTTTTGTTCTTGTATCTGCCATGATTCTTTGAAACTATGAAATTATGATCCCAAATGCTCCCAACACCTATAAATATCACCCCCAACATGTCCTAGCCTATTTTGAGTCATGGTGCACCCATCCCCTTATCTCCATGTTTTTTTATTTTAATTGTTAAAGGTCAACTTGTGCACCCATAAGGTCACATTTTGAATTTAATTTAATACATATAAAAATATTGTACTTAATTTAAAAATATATATATCCAAGATAAATTAAATAAATATTTTTATTAATTATCATTATCCTTGTAAAATATGTATTATAAAATTAATAATAAAAAATGGCCTCCTTAAAGGTTGTGGTAATTAATAGGGAGGTGGAATTCAATTGAAATTTAAATATCAAACTAACAATTGGTGAGTGGCATAGGTTTGGCCACATGGATTAAAATCCATGTCAACCCTTAAATATCAACATGGGAAATTGTTTTAAGTGCACATATATGTAGGCATAAATCCATGATTTTCATGATCACCCCTAACTATGTTAAGAAAATATAGTCGTCCCCTAGGGGATTGAATCAAAATTCTTGTATTCAAATGGTGGAACTTAGAATTAATCATGGGACTACCCTACACAAAATGGAATCACCCTATAGGAAAGGGCCTATGCAATGAAAACATTCCCTACAAATAACTAAATTTCAAAAATTTGCTGCATGCTATAAATTGCCCCAAAAACATGAAAAAAATCCTATATAATTATAAAATTTATATTTTTAAATAAAATTATATTTATAATTTAATGACTTATAATTTTAATGAATTAATTAAAATTACAATAATTTATAAATTATTTTTAGGCTATTTATGACCTCTAACTTCAAATTTCCATTAAAATTAAGTTATGGCTCCTAAAATGATTCTGTGAAATGTTAAATTTTTTTGGTAGATTCCACTACACATTTAGATTAAATTTTGAATATTTAGGTGAGTTATAAATATATAAAAAAAAGTGTGGAAGTAAAACTATCCCTTTAGATCCTAAGGGATTACAAGTCATTTCAAACATTTGAAGAATATTTTGAATAATTTTATTATACTAATATATTTATATAGTCATTAAAATTAACCATTTATGACTTGGATGTCCACTTGAGGTCAATTTACCCTTAGTATAGGACTTGACTCATCTTAAGGGCCATTTTGATCCACTTTTAGTCCCATGGCAGTCACAAATAACACCTAAGCCTAGAGAACACCACATGAGACCATAATGGTGTAATACCTTAGATATTTATGTCCCTACACCCTAAAAAAAGTAATTTTGTATCTTCATAATAGGATTAGGGTTAGCCTAAACCTATTATTAAGTCACCCTGCCAAGTCATTTTTATTAGAACACTATATAAACACTACTTTCATAGTCTTACACCCTAAGTAGACATTATCACAGAGAATCACACAAAAGTACCACTTTACATTGAGGAAAAGCTCCCAATTATTCCAATAATATATTAATTCAACCCATAAATTTAATAATCCATCCCTGACATAGATATTAAGATTTTTAGTGGCCTCTAAGGAATCATATCATGTATTCACACTCTAGCATTCTAACATTCACACACATTACATAAGTGAGATAACTACATCAAGCTTTATCTATCCTTAGAGTATTAATATCTAGAAAACATGCCCACACACGGGTGTGGATCACACATTCAACACATCAAACCCACTAACCCCTTTTTCTCATGGTGTTTATTTAAAACCATACAATCATAAAAACCTAGAGTTATTAAAAGAAAATAGATTTATAAGAAAAAGTGTTGATTGCACATAATTGAAATTTAGACCAATGTTGGAACAAAACCTGATATATAAAACCTAGAAATAGTTCGTAAAAATTCTAAAGGAAGACATTATAATTATAGAGGACAATAATGCACCATGATATTATCTAAGAACACACTACTATAAAAAAAATACTGCACTATTATGCCAACTTAGTTTTTATTATTGGATCCTATTTATGAATATCATAACATCATGTACATTAATTTTGAGATTGTCACTTGAATATTTCAATCACTTAATAAACTATGTATTATTTATCCTTATTGTTCACTATTTTAGAATACTTTATAGTTACATTAATTAATTAAATTAGTGGTTTTAATTATTACATATTTATTTCTTGATTTATTATTCCAACATTTTAATAACCTAGAGTTTTACATTCCATAATTCCCTTAAAATTTAAATCATTTGGTGAACCTGACTTACTTTGAATAGTGAAAAAACCCTAACCCTAGACCACCTTCAGGGTTTATGCTTATATCCTTCTAGAACTTATACTTATATTTCATATCCTTGTATCTTACTATTTTTGTTTTGTCTAATCATGATAATAATGGCAAAGTATTTTTATCATTTTCTAATGTGAAGTTTTCTAGTTTCATTTTCATGTTTGTTTCCTTTCATTTGGGATAAATTAAATTAATATATATGAATATATGTACATGATTTCCTATATCTTTTAAAATATATTTTATTATATTTATTTCATAGATTTAATATCCTAACAACCATATTTCCTATTTTAATGTCGTATCTTATGCATAGGAAAGAATCTCCTTCTCCTCATCATCTCTATGAGGGTGATAACTACTTTACCTCTAACTAGGTCCATGTTATCACTCCTATAAGAGATGTAAAAACATATAATACTATTAATAATTCCCATACTCATCCTATCCACACCTCCACCTCTTCTTTATAATGTGTGTGCCTACATGTTTAATCAGAGGAAACTAGGGTTTGTACTTTTGAGGCTCTAATAGATCAAATTATTAGTATGAGCAATCTAATTTTAGAATTGCAAAATTAGAATCAACTATTACATTAAAATATTATAGTATTAAAAAATAAAATTATAAAACAAAATCCTCTAGGGCACACTAGTGTCAATCATGTAAATGCATCTTCACCTAATCAATTTGTGGCAAGCAATGTTACATATCAAAATAACAAAAAAAACAAAGTACATCTACAACTAGTGATTCAAAAAGTAATCAACGATAAAATAAAATATCAAGTAAGATTTTAAGGTAAATTATTAAATATAAGTTGATCAACCTACCTCCTCTACAACTACTGAGGAGAACTAGATATCATCATGTATACCATAGAATGCATGGTCATCACACGTATTCATGTTTGAATTGTAAAAGCATATGTAACACAACATTTCTAGTGGGGAACCTATATAATATAAATTAGTAAATCAATCCACAATGATACAAGAACATATTAAAAAAGGTTTAAATTCATAAACATTAAAAAAGTGGTTACTAAAGCATAACTCAGAACAACAAAAGCTTCACAAAGTAAAATTAGAGCAAGAAATAGTACAACAAGCACATCTAAATCAAGTGAAGGATATAAATATACCTATCCAAAATGAGGTCCCACTTTCAAATCATAATGGGTTTGGTATTAAATACCTAAAATAGTTTTATTATCAAGGTCAAGGGTTGGGGAAATATGCCAAAGGCATCACTACTCCCATTCTAGCAATTGATAATGTTGGTCGATAAGGTTTGGTATTTATGGAACATACTAAGGAAAACCATTAAAATATTCATTTTATCAAGGTAAAATATGTAGATACATAGGTAATTTTATAAAAAAATCAAGAACTTAAGTTGCACATTCAAAATCATCTTAAGCCAACAAGAAGTCTAAAAATAGGCTTTCTAACAAAAGAGCCTCCAAAGCACCATTTGCATATAATAGGTACAATTTTAAAGGGAACGGTCATATAAAATATTATAAATCACAATTTAGAAAGGTTAGTTCCATAGTATGAGTCTTTTCTCTTTGCTCATCCAGATATAAAAAAATTCAATGGTAGCATTCCATTAGTTAAAAATCAAGATGATAATGATGAGTGGAATAATATAGGTTATTATGATTACCAATATACCGATAATGAACAATATTTAGATTTACACTACAACTCAATTTAGTCACAACACATTCATCATGCTTCACAAGAGTTCACCATTCCTATTTTTGACATAGGATCCATTGAGGGTGGGTCTCTTATGAGACTCATTGGTTAGTAGTATCTCACCTTACTTGTACATAATTTTTATTTTCCTAGATTACTTTTACATAGTTTAATTTTCATGTTTTTTGTACATATTATATACTTATAAAACATAAAAATAGTATAATATTGCTCAATTAATACAAATTTTAGATTATATGCATTTCCATGTTTACATTCCTTTTATTTTCTAGGTGTAGTTGGTTTTATCATACATACATGCTTCACTTATTCTCTTTGAGTGTTTGCATATCATTACAAGACTTAGTTCCTCTACATAGATATAAATTTTCTACTATCTACCCATTAGGGGAACATACATAGATTCAACATTGATACATTTACCCATTGAGAGTATCATACTACATAGCTTTTAGTTTACCAGGTTATATATTTATATACTCCATATCACATATTTTGCATTATTCATATCTTGAAATTGATCATCATATACTACATAGATTTTTTTTGACTACCACTACTATAAACTTAGCTTATGTAAATTTTTGAGATTATATAGATTTATACCACATACTTATGCATACTTTATTTTATAAGTTTAATATTTTATATTTTATTGTATCTCTTTGCTCCTACACATATTCAAGGGCATTTGAATATGCCATTGTTCTATGGATTTACACAAATTACTTTGATTGTGTGTATGCTTTGGACATGTGCCCATGTCCTTGTGTGTGCCTTCTTGATTGTGTATGTGGAAATTTTAACATGTCCTTCCATGTGGCTCTAAGCCAACCTTGCTTTCTCTATGAATATGTTGATATTTGAACATGTCTTTATATGTTTTCTCTTTCTTAGACTTAGTGACATATGCACATGTCCCTTGTATTATGGTCCCTTGGCCTAATTTTCATGCCTCATGTGATTTTATGTATGCTTTCATGTATGTGCCATGGCCATGACACATATCTCGTGATTTTTAAACTCACACATAGTTTGGGATGCCATGAGGGACCTCATGCATCTCCCATTCCTTCTTTGTTGCCTTGATGGAGACCATGGCCCATCCCCCTAGGTAGTTTACTCATATTATACTCATATTTTTTGTTCATATACATGCTGACATTATTTTATATATCTTTAAAACCATGTGAATGACATATATAAAATAAATTATACATTACCAACTTAAGCTTAGATTATTTTACATTTTGATGTCATTTATACACATTATATTGGTTTATCATGTAGATATCCTAATTTTTCAGTCCAACACATAAGATGCATATCTTTTATTTTGACCATATTTATTGTAGAGGTTCAAAAAATCCCCTCAAAAGAGGTGATTTCATAGGGGGTTGTCACAGAGATCAGGCCATCCTAGTGTAATTAAAACATATTTTTCAGCACACAAACATAGATTATAGAGCTAAGCTTCAAGAAAACACAGTGAAAAATAGTCACCTATAGATCTGTCTCAGTTTTGCATAGAAGTAACACAATTGGTCAATAACATGGAACATAAGACACTAGTAGAGTGCACTATTGACCAAGGGACTGTACTATTATCCAATATCCCTAGAAATAATAAGTTCTAGATTTTTTATAAAATTATAGTAGGTGCAATCTACATTTACATAATATAAGTAATAGATTATTAGATATGATTAGTTTATTCTCTATTTTCACATAGATTACATAGTTTTTACTCTGATTAGGGACATCATGTTCAGCATGATCACTTTTGTTTTAGTTTTAGATAATTATACATAGATTATTATGACTCAATATAGAATCCATATGTATATATATCAGAGTTAGGGGCATGTATGTGGCACATTAGTCTCATATCTTCATTTTGACACTAGTACTCTCAGATGGAATGGAATATCTATGTCATTATCCATATTATTACTCCAAACACCATTTATACCATATTGATGCCTTATTTCATATACATTAGTTGGCATCTTCAAGTATTACCTAAGCTATATTCACAAGTGCCCAATTGGCCACTGAACCATTTTTTATTTCAAATTTTTTGAGTGGCCTTAGAGCCATACTACACAATTTCATTTACATCATACAACTTATTTTACATTATGCACATTTCATTTTTATATTCATCTACTACCCATGGGTAGTAAATTATGGATTTAATTTTGGATTGAGTTATTAGCCACATACATAAGAGGGTTAGAAAACTCATAAATCCAATCCAAGTTATTCATAGATCATGATGCACCAAGAAGGGGTGGGTAATGATAGATTTAATGCTAGATTGAGTTTTTGAGCCACCCACACATGAGGATTGAGTAAGCCATAAGCTTAGTCCAAGTTATTCACCATTTGATCACCATCTACATGTACACACAATATGTCACAAATTTTTAGCACTGGTCCATGTATCCAGTGAGGTGTATTCATTACTTTAATCTATTTCATCTCTTTACTTATTTTTGTCTTTAATTTTGATGTTTCCTAAATAAGTACTAATTCATCCATGTTTCATTCATAGGAAATGTAATGGAGCATAGTTTGTAGACTCAGATCCACATTCACAAACTTAGCCTCCTAGGTAAGTCTAGGTACATCTTACTTTATTTTATCCTAGTCATTTTTCTTTGTTACATTTATATAATAAAGGTGGGGGGAATATAGTCATTAAATTTAACCATTTATGGCTTAGATGTACAATTCAGGTCACTTTATCCTTATTATAGCAATTGACCCATCGTAAGGGCCCTTTTGATCCACTTTTAGTAATATGGAGGTCACAAATAGAACCTAGGCTTATAGAAAACCACATGAGACCAATAATGGCACAATCCCTTAGTGATGTAGGTATTTAAACCCTCCAAAACATAAATTTTCATCTCCCTAAGAGTATTATGATCATCTTAGACCTATTATTAAATCACCTTCCCAAGTCATTTTTATAAGAACACTATATAAACACTACTTTCACATTCTTACACCCTAGGTGAACATTATCATAGAGAAGCACACAAAATTAACACTTCACATTGAGGGAAAGATCCAAATTATTAAAATATTATATTTAATTAACCCATACATTCAATAATCCATCCCTATCATAGGTATTCAAATCTCAAGTGGCCTCCAAGGCCTCCTCTCATGCATTTTGATTTAACTTTTTAGGGTTATAGAGTATAAGACCTAGGTTGATAAAGGGTATGAGTATTGTAAATCAGGGTATAAAATATGAAATAAGTATAACCATTGATTTGTAAATGAACTTAACTAAACTAATAATTATAATAATATAAATGGAGACAAATGAATACTTAATTGGAAATTTCTTGAGACAAATGATTTAGAAGTTAAAAAATGGTATAGGAGTTGGTTTGAATGTCACAAATAGGATTGTCAAAAACCCTCCTAGATAACAGCAACATACCTTGGATAGTAGTGTTGTGGTTCTAGTGTCAACTTATGGAACTAATTTCCTTTATATAGAAATTGATTTGATCTTTTAGGATCACAAGTGTTTAAGTATTCCAAGCCTATTCTTGTGTGGACAAACCTAACTTCAATGCATGTGACCTATTATGACTAATTTTGTATGCAAACCCTAGACCTCCATCTGATTGGGGCATTTGATTTAGAATAATTAGTAAACATGTGGTGTTATTTGGGTAGGATAGAAATCCTCAACACCCTATTGTGATGATATTTTACTACATACCAATACTCTGAGTATGGATCAAACCTAATGTAGTTCTCCCCACGTAAGTGATAATGGAAGTGCAAGTGAAGCTAGTATGAATTTCATTTCAATTTATTTGAGTGAGGATTGAGATTATAAATATATTTATATTTGAGATTAGGAGGGGTTTAGATGATTGTATGCATAGGTATGGTTGAATAGGGATTAATAACCTTGATTATGAACAACTTATTTTGATCTTGTTTGTGTGTATTTACATCTAATTTCCATCTAAATGATAAAAGGCTACAATTCATGTATATATATTGATATGGTGCTTATGCATGGTTTTAAATAAATATATGCCAACCTTAGGTATAGGAATTAAAAAATATATTCATTGGAGCTAATAAGAGGTAAAATAACAATATCACCTGAATAGGACATTAGCATTGTGGTGCTAGTGTCCATTTATGGCATTAGTGTCCAAGTGGCATAACCTAAGGCACTAGGGAAATGGATGCCTAAAGAAGGGTTTATGAATGATTTTGAGATGTCTATGGATGTGTGTGGCCCACATGAAAGTTGGATAAGTGTATAAATAGGCCCTAATATAAGTCTAGGGGTAAGCTAGAAATGGGTGGTCTCAAGTAATACTCTTATCACTCGAGTGACATTTTGTAATGAAAAAATTCCCCACACCCACTTTATTATAAAAATTTATCAAATTGAAATGAATATGATAAAGGAAAAGACACATACCTAGACTTAAGAGGCAAAGTCTATGAATGTGGATCTGAGTATATGAAGCATGATCCATTGCATGCCCTACAAGTAAAACATGCATAAATTAGTCCTTACTTAAAATTATCAAAATCAAATACAAAAATAAGTAAAGAGATAAGATAGAGGAAAGGAATGAATACACCTCACTAGGTACACTAAATAATGCATAAACTTGGTGACATTTTATGTGTGTATGTAGATAGTGATTAATCAATGAATAGTTTGGACTGAGTTGATGGCTTACTCAATCCCCATGTGTGGGTGGCTCAATAACTCAAGTTGTCCTTGAATCCAAAATTTACCACCCCTACTCTATGGATCATGACCTATGAATATCTTGGATTGGACTGATGACCTATCCAACCCTCTTATATAGGTTTCTTAAGAACTCAAGTAGACTATTACTCCATCATTGCCTACCCATGTGTAGAAGATGCATCTATAAATGAATTTAAAAATGTAATTAAATTTATATGATCATAATTTAAACTATATATAATGGTTTTGTAGACACTTGGGAAGTATGGAATGAAAATAAACCTAGGGCCCTCTCGAGCACTTGGGTATGTAGCTCAGTGACTACATGGAATGCCAACTACTATAAATAGAATAAGACATCAATCTAGTGCATAAATTGGAACATGGTTCTTGGTGTGTAAAACATAGATAATTACATGTAGTTTGTCATTCCATTTGATCAATTGGTGCATAAATGAGCATACAAAAATAATGTGCCATGCACATGTCCCCAAATCTAATATCTAAGAATATGGATTATGCATTGAGTTGTAATAATATGTATCTAAGTATCTAAGATTGAAATGAGAGTATTTATGTTTCACATGATGCCCCCAATTTGAGGAAATTGGTATGATTTTTTGCAAAGCTAATCAAAACTAATCAAAAATTGATAATATGTAACTAAATTTGAATAAACCTAAATTGTAATTGATGTACCTTTTTAGAAAATCTAGTTTTTTCTGCTACTAGGGCTAATATACAATAATGTCATACCTTGGATAATATCATTGTGGTGCTAGTGTCCACTTTTGGCACTAATGTCCAACTATGTTATTTTTCTTCCAAATATACTTTGATATCTATCTAACTTTTTTCCACTATGTTTTATTGAAACTAAGCTCTATATTCTATGCCTATGTGTTTGAAACTATACTCTGAGTGCATTTAGATGGTTTGATCTATGTGATAAGCCTATATGAATATTCCCTCTTATGAGGGGAGTTATTGAACCTATGCAAGAATTATCCTTAAAATAAAAGTCTCTACATGATATGTAGTAACTTGAGAATATATGATATCTAAATAATAAACTAATATAATGTGTATACATGACATATAAATGTAAGACAATCTAAGCATATATTGGTAATGTATGATATATGTTAGATCTAGCATTCATAAGGACATTAATATAGATATAACAGTGTAAGCATGTGTATGAACATCAAATCTAAGTAATAAACTAAGTAACTACTAGGGGTATGGGGCATGATGTCCATTTAAAGCACCCAAATAGGAAGGGGAGTTGCATGAGGTACCTCAAGGCATCTAAACCTATAATCTATATTAATTAAGAGACAAGTGTCATGGGCACGACACATATATGAAAGAATACATAAAACACACATGAGGTACACAAAGTAGGCCAAGGGGCCATAATAAAAGGGACATGGGCACATGTCACTAAATCTAAGAAAGTAAGACATATAAGGACATGTTCAAATGTCCACACACATAAATAGAAAGCAAGTTGGAAAAAATCCACATGGAAGGATAAGTTCAAATGTCTACATACATAATCAAGAAAGTACACACAAGGACATGGGAACATGTACAAAAAAACATATAATTAAAGGAAGTGACATAGATTTATAGAATAATGGCATATTAAAATGCCCTTAAATAGATGCAGAAGCATAAAGACACAATCAAGTCTAAATTAATGAAGCTAGAAGTGAAAGTATGCATGATCATGTAGTATAAATTTGTATAATATCAAATATGTACATATACCTACTCTAGATTAGTATTAGTCAATGAGAATATTTTTAGATTAGGATAATTAATATCAATATATAAATGATGCTAAATCTATTACATAGAGTATAAAAATATGTAACCCATAAATTAGAACTGTGTATAGAATGCACAAGAATGGGTGAATATGTTAAATGAGGAATCCATGTATTTGTATATGTGCCCCCAGTGGGTAGATATTATCAAATATAGATCTATGTGGTGGACCTAGATCTTGTAAGCATTTGAAAACACTCAAAAAGAATAAGTGAAGCATGTATGTGTGATAAAACTAACTACACTAACATAGATAGAATATGTAGTAGTTAACAAGTATAAAAAATGTAAAAAATCTAAATTTATATTTTTTGAATAAATATTTGAATGTTCCTTTTTTTTTTGACATATTATATTCATTTTTTATTTTATGGATATAAGCTACGTATGTACAACATGAAAATGAAGCTATATACAAGAATTAAGGTAAGAAGAACTATGTATAAGTAGAAAGGAACATAATAACCTATGAGTCTCACAAGAGACTCACTATAAATATGTCATGTATCAAATAAATTAAGAGTGACTTCACGTGTTGTGTGAGGATGTATCTAAGATTTGTGAATTGGTTATACTAAGTAAACTGTAGCTAAAACTACCTATGGTATAAGGCTCTGAATTTGTGAATTTGATTGAATTGGCTTGTGGACTATTGTATGCATTATCTAAATATTGATGGAAGAGTAAAAAGGTGACCATATTTCTCATGTTGTGTTGGTATATAAATAGCTTCTATAACTAATATTATTTGTGGTGTACTACTAGAAAATAGATTTCTAGGCTTTGTAGTAAATATCTTAATCTAATGTCATGTTGAAGTTGTGTTTTTTTATCTATGATTATTTCCAAATATCTTAATCAATGGTCTAACTGAAGCTATAATTTGATCTCTATGATTATTTCCAAATATATTGATTAGTATTCAAATTGAGGCTATGCTTTGATCTTTATGATCATTTACAAATATCTTAATCAATAGTCAAATTGAAGATGCACTATGATATCTATAATTATTGCCAAATATCTTAATCAGTAGTCAAACTGAATATGTGCTCTAATATCTATGATTATTTCCAAATATCTTAATCAATGGTTGAACTAAAACTAGTGGTGGGATTGATTTTGATTTTTTCACCATGCTATTATTAGTAGGTTGATCTTTATGAACTAAATGCCATCTATATTGAATCTGTGGTGCACTATATCTAACATAAGTATGTGTTATAGACACCATATGGCTCATATGATGAGTAACCAATGGGTCCTTATAAGGAACATCCTAGGATAAATAAATCATAGAAGAGTGTGATCTTGGAGAGTGTGGATAAGGATATATCAATACCCCCTATGTGAATGCTATCATGCCTCTATCACCACAATGGTCAATATGATTTATGAGTGCACAAAAATTATTTTCCCAATGTCCATTTATTTTATGAAAGTTGAAATATGGTTTGTTTCTTATTATCTACAAATGATGAATTGGATGTTGTTGAGTAAAAGTAAGGGTGATCAGTCCTCTATCTAGTAATGTAAATAATATATAATGAGGCCTATCATTTTTTGAAAATTCTATGGCCCTACTAATGGTGTCATATGCTTTATCCACTATATAAAATGCTATGTAAAGTGTCCAGTTGCCTTTACTAAGTATGTTTTTAGTGGTTTATGTTCCACATTTTCTTGAGTCATCTGTGTATTAGGTATTTGTACCATATTATATGATTGTGCCTATGAGAGATCTAAATCTAATTCTGGCTCTTTAAAATCTATGTCTAAATGAGGCTCTTCTAATCCCAATTATCGATATAGTGTGATAGCCTTATATGACAAGTTTCTAAATTATTTGAATGTATCATATAACAATTTATCATTGAAAGGGAAAGTGAGACCTCTAGCAAAGATGTACTATACCTCTAAATCTAGAGGCTAATATATCAACTATTTCATGTAATATTTGGATCGTAAAATGTAATCACTCACTATTTCGAACCCACCCTAGTGTAATGAATGAAACCTATTGTATGTGACTCAAATCACCTTAATATTAATATAATGCTTGATAAATACTTCTTTTAATTCATCATATGTATGTAGTGAACCATTGGGGAGTGAATGATGAAACTAATTTAATGCCTCACACTATAGAGTCTATGGAAATATTTTTAAGAGGATAAAATTGCAAGGGATATATGCCATGGCCTTTATGTAAGCTTTGAGGTGCACATATGGATCTCCACATCCATTTATATTTGGTAATATTATTATTATCTAAAACTACTTTGGTAACTTTGTATTGAAAATTATATGTAGGATATGATTGCCATATATTTCATTGGAATTAAAATGAGAGTGGTATGCTTTATTTTCCAAGGTGACATGGTGTACTTGTTTTTATAACTCACCCAAAACATGAATAAAATATATTACCTCTTGTGAAGGTATATTAACATCATCAAGAAGTCTATTTAATTCTTGAATCTTTTTAATAATTTTAGCCATTGGTACATTGTATCAGGGACCTTTCTTAGGGAGAGTTGGTTTGCTCTCTATAACCTTTAGAGGGGTGACATCTTGGACCTAGTGAGAGGTAAATGGGCTATCACCCTTATGTAGGTTAGGATTAGAAATGGGTTCTATTGTAGTAAGGGGGTTGAGGGAGATTCATTGGTATATCTTATGTTATTAATTTGAAAAGAAGTATCACATGTTAATAGAATTGAAGATACATTATTTTCATGTGAATTTAATTTTTTTAAACTATGAACATAATCATACGTTCATTTATGTTTATCCATAGGCATATTATCATTTTAACTAGCATTTGATAAGTAATCAATTTTAGCATGAGATATGGGTGAAGTAGGGAGAAGACTAGAAGGACTATACTCAATGTCTTCTTCACCAAAACCATAGTGATCATCATTATTCTAAGGTTTATCAAAATTAGAGTTACAATCACTTGTAGAGGTAAGAGTATAAGAATTTTCATTCACATTCTGACTATGATGAGGGTTAAAAATATGATAGATAATTAATGGATATGTCCAACATTTGTAATAAAATTTTGTAATTAGAGAAATCAAAATCAGAGCATTATTTTAAAATTATGGAAATATTAATTAAGATATAAATAAGGTGTATTTTTCATATTATATTTTTAATTTAAAATTAAATTTCAAAATTCAAAATTTTAATTTTATTATTATAACATTGACTACTTTTAGCAATTGACAATTAATTTTTAGTGTGTTGAAAACTTTAGTGTGGATGGAATGTATCTTAAAAAACATTCAATTTATCCACCCTTCCCTAGGTATATGAAGGTTATTAGTTAAATTATTTATCTTTATATACTTTTATTCACATGTGTATCCACTCAAATATGCACATTGAAATAGGGTAATTTGTTAGACACCTAATTTTGGTATAAACCCATTCTAAATAGTTTCCCTTCTATGTGGTGTCATGATTTCCACACCTTCGTATAATTTTTTATTCATAATACTTATCCTACCCAAAAATATCCATCATTCATCCTTAATCCCTCAAAATGTATCTAATACTTCTCTAAATCTATTGGTTCTTAGTTCTAAGCCTAATTTAAAACATCCCTAGGCTACTACTTGAAATTTTTCTTGTATTTTTTATAGGGATAGCATCATAATTTTATCCTACCTTTCATTACTTTTTGGGTCCCTTTAAATTTTTCTATGCTCCAGGTGTCTTGATTGCCACTTCTCATAATTTTTAGAGTTTTATTAAGTGAAAATTATGTCATAAAGTATCATGTATCTTGTATTTTACATGCATGCAAGAGGGAGAGAGAGAGAGAGAGAGGAATAAATATCTATTATTCTACCCCATAATTACATATAGTGATATCCTTTATTATATATATTACTACACTTGTGATGGAGTCATATTTTTGCATCATCCTCTTGTACTAAAATAAGTTTTAGGCATATTTCATGTAGTTGTATCTTCACATCTATTAAAAGGATGTTCAAAATCTTTCTATATATTACATTCACACTACATATAACTACATTAAGGTCTAGTTTTTGTGTGTGGGATATGAAACTATAACTCTCAAAATAGTTGCCTAACCCATAACTCTTTTTATTATGAGTTTATAGAAATACAGGTGAAGAACAAATAATAAGACATCATGTATTCACTTATATCCATTTTATTATTTAAATAAATATATAGACATTTATAACATATAATGGCACATAAGCATGGTAGAATTTACAACATGAAAGTGCACAAGATGGGATCAAGATTGTAGGACATGATCATTATCAAACCAAGAATTCTATTGTGATGTATTTGATAACCTATATGACTTTAAAAAATATATTTAAATCTTGATACAATAATAAATTATTCTAATTTCATCAGATTATTAATAGTATAATACAAATGCTTGAATTGAATTATATATCTCATTCATTATATGTCATAAATTCACTAATGCACTCATGTATATACATTTTAGTGTAAGAATAGAAAGGGTAACCAATTAATTTAAACCTTTAATTATGTGTTGATTGAACTGAATTATATTAATCACTCACTTTATGTCATAAATTCACTAATGCACTCATGTATGTATATACTAGTGTAAGCATCAAAATAGTAACCAATTAATTTCATCCTTTAATTATGTGTTACTTGATTGATCACTCATTTATGGATACAATTTAGCACATTACTCTTAGACTTGACACCATAACACATTATCTTCATTGATTTCATAAACATGTTACACATATCTAAATGTGTGTGTGTGTGTGTGTGTGTGTGTGTGTGTGTGTGTGTGTGTGCACCCACACACACACACACACACACACACACACACACACACACACACACACACACACACACACTCACACTCACACTCACACAAATAATTATACAAGATTATTACAATATGTGATTAATATTTGAACTCATATATTCCATCTTAGACTAAAATAAATCTATATTGTATTTTTGGAGAGTTTTACTCCAAAATAAATCTATCTCTCCTTCTTTTCCTTCTTGGATCCTCTCTTTTATTTTTCTCCCCCCTTCTAAATTTTCCTATGACTCCCTAGTTTATAGGAGTGTCTCTTCATCATCTATGATATCATAAATATGCCCAAGATTCATCAATTTTTAGTTTCCTTATTTTTTACATGATGTCATCGATACCTAAGCCCAAGATATTAATATCAAAATGTGCCACTTACAATATGAAATATTAATAATGCATGGATTTACAAGGTTATTTAAAAATAATATCATAAATACTTTTTTTTATTCTTGCATGTAACACTTTGGAGATAGCTATAACAATTTATAGATGGTTATAACATTCTGAATCTAGATTTAGCAATCTAGATCTGGTTGTAGTAGTATGGAGTTGGTTGTAGTAATTGAGAACTAGATTTAAATTTCCATAAATTTTACATACAAATGCAGATTGATATTTTTAAAAATTACACAAAATTTCAAGTAAAATCCAAATATACAATCACATTCAGGTTTAGGGACGTTTTTAATATATATATTTCATTTTATCCATTCATATTCACCATGCCAAACTAAGAAATGAGCAAACAAACCCACATAAACACACAACTTTACTTTTAAAATTTCATGTACACATTAGATTCTCCTAAATTAGTAACCTGAGGTATTTAAAATCTGATCTCATGCTCACATAGATGGAATAAGTGATAAAACCAATATTTTGACCATGAATATTAATGTCCATGGCTTTCCCTTTGAACACACCAAGTACTTTATCTAAATGTCATTATCTTTCCTCCATCTCTAATTTTCTATTATTGGCATTAAATCTATCTTTTTTCCCTTCATTGCTCTTTCTTTCCCTTTGTGTGGGAGTAGACCCACCACAAATTATCCTCCTCTATTAAAGGTTTATTTCCTTTTCTATCCATATTCTTGTGGGGTGAAACCCACCTTCATTCAACCACCTCCACCAAGATGATTTTTCTTGCATATCACTTTATTTTATAGGTTTAATCAAACCCACCAATGACTTACAACCTCCTCTTAAAAATAGTTTACTTGCTATCTAAATTATTGTTGGATTATTATTTATATCACTCTTCACTATGTGTAGCTCATCTTATCTTATGTCTACCATATATTATTTATCCACCATTATCTTTATTGTGGCTTATTAATTTATAAGATTCCCAAAAGAACCTTCTTATTCCTTCACTTCCATACATGCTCTAGCTAATAAACAAATTAGTTTCCTCTCCTAACTTTATTTATTGACAACCTCTCCTAACTTTCTTTCTTGAGTGCATAATTTTTCATTTATAGATTCACCTTTACACCTTATAAGTGCAATTTAAATTCCTCATTTATATCCATTTATGAAACTATGTAGTCATAAATTAGTTTATAAACATGAGGCTTAAGGTTCATCCTCCATCTTCATAATTTCATTAGATGATATAATAATAAAATATTATTTCTCTTCATCTTTACCTCTATTAGCTAATTCAAAAACTAATTTTTGTTTTTCATCTTCTTCATTTCTCATCATATTAATATTATCTCTAGATTTAGTATTATCTATTTCCTTCTCCACTTCCATGTCATATGCAAATAACCTTCCAATATCCTTTTCCATATGAGAACAATGCATATCCTGACTCATAAGAGTCTCTCCAATACATATGTGGGATAATCCAACATATGTAACAATGCTTTCATACTTATTTCCTATTGGTAGAAACATATACACCATATATATCTCCATTTTTTGACCTGCACATTTAAAAAACACATTAAGGGAATTAAGAGTTCTTGCAAACACTTTTTCTATCTCTTAATCATGCCTCAAGGATATGTAATCCAACTCTTATCTATTGTTACTCACATTATCCTCGTATATTTATTTCTCATGATGGACTCCCATAGGCCCATTATCAACTTAAATTATGGTTTTCCTCTCCTCATTATTATTTATACTTTATTCTCCTTCACACTGATGGTCTTTATCCATACTTTTATTATGTGTTTTAAATTGCACATTAACCATTTATATCATTTCCTTCATGTAAACCTAAAAATTCTCATGATTTCCTTATTAATTCACCTCTATTTATTCATTAAAGGAAAAACATATCTTTTATTAGACATCCTCAACCCTCCTTCCCTCCAAAAGAGGAAGAAAAAACACATTTCCTTCATTCACCAAGAATAATTTCTCCTCTTCCCACTTATGAGATACAAAAAACTCTTTCCTATCATCAAACCATGGGCATACTTATTATGGTTTAACAAAAATATCACTTTCAGATCCTCTTTCATGAGGATTCCTTCTTTTATGGGCTACTCACACCTTTCCTCCTCATTATTTTTGAAATTGAATTTGGGATTCTCTCATTGAAACCTCACTCTCTTGTTGTATTTCAATACATCCTTATCCTCACAAATATACTTATCCTTGATACTTTCAAAGTATTATTTATATTCTCACATGGAAACTCCCCTCTCATATTACCTTCCATGGAAATATTCTTCTTCTCTTCTCTCTTAAGCCTCGAGATATGAAACTTCTTCATCCACTCTTTTTGAAATTTTTGTTGTACAAAATGGCCTATCAATTTGGAAACCATATGTTCCCATCCACTCAACTTCTTATTTATTTTAAATTGCATTATTTATTTTATATCTCTCCAATATACAATTACATGTCCACACAATTTATTACATGAAATCCTTACCCTAATGGGGTCTTCAATATTATCATTTTCAAACATAACATATAACTCCACTATCCATTTCATGAGCTTATTTCAGTTCTCTTTACCACATAATAAAATAATATTGATATTGAGCTTACCCTTTTCCTTCACCTAAACCTTTGTTGGTATATTTTTATGTATAAAATCCCTTCCTTTACTTTATTTTAATCTTTCTAAAGAATCTAACCTTGCATTTAGGGACAATAACCCCATCATTATTTCTTATTCTCCACTCACAACAACAACATCTCCACTTTGTGTAGTCTCTATAATTTTCAATCTTGATTGGAATTATTTAATCATCCATGTCAATTCTTATAATCCTTGTGTTTTTCATCCTTTGTGTTCCATATCTTATCAACAATCAAGATTCTCTTTCACAACATGTAATATAATCAAACAAGAGCCTCTCTCGATTTCTCAACACTTGAAGGACTTATCTCACACTAGAAAAAAAATTATCATAATTATTATGAAATATTTGCATTCACAAATTCAAACTAACTCAATAAAATTTATTTTTCACAACTGAAAAATGAATCATACAATATACTTTCTCACTTTAACACAACTCTAAACTTATCCACTTGGATTGCACACTTCTCATCCATCCTTTTTACCTCTTTGTTCTCTACCCACCTACACAAGATGGATAACATATTATTCTCACCACACTTCATTAATTCCCTATACTCATGTGTTTACTAGTTGAGGACAAATACTCTTTCCCTCCTATCCTATAGTTTTAACCTTATTCTAATATCAAATAGTGCAAACACATAAAGGGTAACCAATTAGGGTCAACCTTTAATTTTGTGTTGTTTAGGATGTACATTCATTCATGGACACACTTGAGCACATTATTCTTAGAATTAACACACTTAATACATCATCTTAATTAATTATATAAACATGTTCCACATAAATAAATGCACACACTCACTCACACTCTCACACATGCTTGTATAGGATTATTAAAATACATGAAGAAGATATAGACTCTCATACATTCTATTTTGGACTAAAATAACTCTTTAATATATTCCTAGAGAGTTTTGATCCTTTATAACTCTCTCTCTATCCTCATTATTTTCCTTATTATATCCTCCATTTTCTTTGTCTCCCCTAAAATATTCCTCTATATTACCTATTTTATAGGAGTGTCTATTCAACTTCCATAACCTCATAAAAATGTACAATATTGATCAATTTTAGTTTACTAATTTTATACATGACATCATTGATAGTTGTGTCTAAGATATCTGATATTTTTATGTTTATTTATTTTTTACATGATGTCATTGATAGTTGTGCCTAATATATCCATAAAAAATGTCTTGCTTATAATAATAAATATTAAGAATATGTGGATTTACAAATTTATTCAAAAAATAGATCAAAAATATTTTATGGCACTTCCCATATGTGACACTTGAGAGTTGGCTATAGTAGTTGAGAGATGGTTAAATAAATTTGGAGCTAGATATATCAATCCATGGTTGGATTTAAATTATGATAAATCTTGCATATGGACTCATGATGAGATGATTTATTTTTTTAATTTTCATAAATTTTCAAGGAGAATATAAATATACAATCATAATCATGTTTATGAAATTTATTCAAGATCATTTTTACTTCACCTTGAAATTTATATCCATTTTATCCTTTAATTTTCACCATGCCAAAAAAATAAACAAATTAATGAAACCATAATAACACCCAGCTCTATTTTTAGTTAATGCAATATTTTAGTTACTACTTGGATTTTCCTACATCTAATACTTATCAAATTTAAATTAAATCTATATTGGTACACAAGAATAATAGGTGAGAGAGTTGATGAGGGACAACCCACAGTCTTCATGATACCCAAAATAAGGGTTAGAGATACCTAACCCAAGAACTATATACATTATATTTATTGGGACCTAAAACCTATAAAGTACATTTCTAGGGAAATGTCCATAAATTAAAGGAAATAAAAGAGAATAGAAGAGGAGAGAGATAAAAAATGAAATGGAATTAAAAACTAGAATAAGGGGAATACACACCAAGAAGAGTCTAATCTAGATCAATATTCAATAAATAGATAGTTATCCTAAAAAATGTAGTTTTATGATTGATAAATACCCCCATACCATATTTAAATGTCTCAAATATGTATTATTGCATATTTTATACACATAAAAATGGTTTCATGACATGCATTTAGTTTTATTATCTTTATTTTTAGTGTGTTTTTCTATTTATTTTATTATTTAAATAAGTGTTATCGGTGTGTTTTTTAAAATCCCTAATGATTCTCTTCCCTTCTTATTATCTTCCTAGGTTTTTTTATTATATCTCCCATAACTATTTGACACTATGCCAATATGATCCCCAATGCTCCCAACACCTATCAAGATCACCCCCAACATGTCATAGCCTATTTTGAGTCATGATGCACCCATCTCCTTATCTCCATGTTTTTTTACTTTTAACTAGTAAAGGTCAACTTGTGCACCCATAAGGTCCTATTTTAAATCAAATTTAATATATATGAAATATTTTACTTCATTTAAAAAAATTATCTAGTATAAAATAAATTAATCTGTAGATCAATTATCATTAGCCCTATAAAATATATATTATAAAATTATAATAAAAAATGCCCACCTTAAAGGAAAGTTTTGGTAGTTAATAGGGAGGTAGAATTCAACTAAAATTTCACTATCAAACTAACCCATGGTAAGTGGAATAGGTTTGGACACATGGCTTAAAATCCATGTCAACCCTTAACTATAAACATGGGAAAATTGTTTATGTGCACATAGATGTAGGCATAAATCCATGATTTTCCTGGTCACCCATAATTATGTTAAGAAAATATATTAGTCCCCTAGGGGATTAACTCAAAATTCATGCATTCAAATGGTGGACCTTAGAATTAATCATGGGAATACCCTACAAAAAATGTAACTGCCCTATAGAAAAGGGCCTATGTAATGAAAACATTCCCTACAAATAACTAAATTTCAAAAATTTACCACATGCTTTAGATTGCCCCAAAATTATGAAAAAAAATCCTATATTATTGTAAAATTTTGTATTTTCAAATAAAATTATATTTATCATTTAATACCTTATAGTTTTAATGAATTAATGAAAATTACAAGAATTTATAAATTATTTTGAGGCTATTTATGACCTCTAACTTCAAATTTTCATTAAAATTAAATTATGGCTCCTAAAATGATTTTGTGAAATGTTACAAAATTATGGTAGAGTCCATTACACATTTAAATTAAATTTTGAATGTTTAAGTGATTTATAAATATAATAAAATTTGTGGAATTAAAATTATCCCTTTAGAGCTAGAGGGATTACAAGTCATTTCAATCATTTAAAGCACAATTTGAATCATTTTATTATACTACTATATTTATGTAGTCATTAAAATTAAACATTATGCCTTGGATTTCTACTTGAGGTCACTTTATCCTTGGTATATCACTTGAACCATCTTATGGGCCCTTTTGATCAACATTTAGTCACATGGAAGTCACAAATAACACCCAATTCTATAGAACACCACATAATACCATAATGGCACAATACCTTAATAATTTAGGTCCCTACACCCTCTAAAAAGTAATTTTTCATCTCCAAAAAAGGATGAGGCTCAGCCTAGACCTATTATTTAGTCACCCTCTCAAGTCATTTTTATCAAAACATTATATAAACACTACTTTCATAGTCTTTACACCCTAGGTGGACATTATTACATAAAAGCACACAAAAGTACCACTTCACATTGAGGGAAAGATCCTAGTTATTAAAATACTGTATTAAATAAACCCATACATTTAATAATATATCCCTAACATAGGTATTCAGATCTCAAGTGGCCTCCAAGGCATCCTCTCATGCATTTACACTCAGCCATTCTAACATTCATAGACATTCACACATATGACACAAGCAAGAGAACTACATCAAGATTTATCCTTAGAGTATTGGAATGTAGGTAGCATGAAAACATAGGGGTATAGATCACACATTTATCACATTAGACCCACTAACCTATTTTTCTCATGGTGTTCATTCAAACCCATACAAGTATAAAAACCTAGAGTTTTTAGAGGAAAATAGATCTATAAGAAAAAGTGTTGAGTGCACATACTTAAAATTTAGATCAATGTTGGAATAAGACTTGATTTATAAAACCTATAAATATTTAGTATAAATTACAAATGATGACATTAAAATGACATAGGAAAATAGTGTACCATGTTATTGTCTAAGACTGTGCTATTATCAAAAAATACCATGCTATTGTCCTAGCTTAGTTGTTATTATTGGGTCCTATTTATTACTATATGAACATCATGTGTACTATTTTTATACTACCACTTGACCATTTAAATCATTCAATAAACCATGTATTATTTATCCTAATTGTTCACTATGTTAGAATACTTTCTAGTTATAATAACTAATTAAATTAGTGGTTGTAATTATTACATATTTATTCTTTGATTTATTATTCAAACACTTTAATAACCTAGGGTTTCACATTCCATAATTACCTTAAAATTTAAATCATTTAGTAAACTTAAATTACTTTTAATAGTGAAAAAACCCTAATGCTAGACCACCTTTAGGGTTTATGCTTCTAGCCTTCTAGAGCTCATACTCAAATTTTAGATCCTTGTATCTTCTTATTTTTATTTTGTCTAATCATGATAATAATGATAGAGGGTTTTTATCATTTTTGAATGCAAAGTTTTATAGTTTCATTTGCATGTTTGTTTTATTTCATTTGGGATCAATTCAAATAATATATAAACATATATGTACATGATGTCTTATAATAATTTATATATATATATATATATATATATATATATATATATATATATATATATATATAATTTTACTTATATAAATTTAATATCCTAACAACCATATTTCAATTTTTAATGTCATATCTTATACATAGGAAAGAATCTCCTTCTCATCATCATATTTATGAGGGTGATAGCTACTTTCCATAAAACCAAGTCCATGTTATCACTCTTCTAAGAGATGAAATAACCTATACTACTATTACTAATTCCCATACTCATCCTATCCATGCCTCCACCTCTTCTCTACATGGTGTGTGCTTACATTTTTAATCAGAATAAACTAGGGTTTACAATTTTAAGACTCTAACATATCAAATTATCAGTATGTACAATCTAATTTTAGAATTTCAAAATCAGAATCAGTTATTACATGAAAAGATTATAGTATTCAAAATTCAGATTATAAAACAAAATCCTCTAGAGCACACTAGTGTCAATCATGTAAATGCATCTTCACCTAGTCAATTTATGGCAATCAATGTTACATATCAAAACAACAAATCACAACAAAGTACATCTACAAATAGTGATTTAAAAATTAATTAAAGATCAAATATAATCTCAAGTGAAATTTTAAGGTAAATGATTAAAGATAAGTTGATCAACCTACCTCCTTTATATCTAGTGAGGAGATCCAGATTTTATTGTGCATACCATAGTATTCATGGTCATCACACATATTCATGTTTGGAATTATAAAAAAATATAGAACACATAATTACTAATGAGGATCCTATACAAGATAAATTAGTAAATAAATACACAATGATACAGGAACATATTCAAAAAGGATCAAATTCATAAATAATATAAAAGCAGTTACCAAAGCATAACTTAGAACAACAAAAGCTTCACAAAGTAAAATTAGAGCAAGAAATAGTATAAAAAGCACATGTAAAGAAAGTGAAGGATATAAATATACCTATCTAAAATGAGGTCCCACTTTTAAATCACAATGGGTTTGGTCATAAATGCCTAAAATAGTTTGATTATCAAGGTCAAGGGTTGGGCAAATATTCCCAAGGTCACTACTCCTATTATTGCAATTGATAATGTTTTAGATTAAGGTAAAAATAGGTTTTGAAGGGATCCCAAAACCCTAAAACAAAGGGAGAAGGATAAAATAGTATCGTCCATAGGCAAAACCTAAAACCTACTTCAAGAAGTGTCAAAATCAGGTTTTACATGGACCTGAAACCACCAGAAAAGAAATTCAAAAGATAGATACCAGGTTTTACAGAGACCTGGAAACTCCATAGTAATACAAAAAACTAGGTAACGAGACCAGATATCACAACCAACTAAAAGAACTAGGACCTATTCTTCTAGTTCCAAAATCATCTTCACTACTTATTTACCTTTCACAGTAGTGTCCTGAATGGCAATAGCCGCTGATGTGGCTCCCTCTTGCATTGCTTTCTTTCTTGAGCTCTGTCTAGTTCTCTTGTTAGGCCCCTCCAAGGATTTGATTTCCTTGTTTGATCTTTTTCCAATGTTTACAGTAGCAGCACATATGCTAGATGTAACCTCCTCCATCTTCCTTCTGCTTTCTTTAATGAGTTCCCTTAAGTTGTTCTCATAGTCTTTGAGTTTTATGGGAATATCCCTCATCTACTTTTCCATGTTATTGATTTTGTTCTGAACTGCCTCCTGGTTACCTTCCATTATTTCCGTTTTCCTATTGAGTTCCATTATCTCCTTATGCATCCATAAATCAAATTAAAGGATAGCATCTACTTTGCAATTGGCCAACCTCGTAGGTGGGTGCCTTCCGTCATTCTGCCTTTTATCACTCCAATCTTCTATGTTCTTTTTTGGACTGTTTCCAGCTTCTTCTATGTGATCCTCCCTTTCCATTCATCTCTATTCCTTAGTTTCAATAGGGCTTTAATTTTGGTTATTAACATCCTTAACTTGAGCTCCCATTTTCGTTACTTGGTTGGTGACCTGAACTAGATTTTCCCTCTCATTTATCGAAACAGGGTGCTCAGCAGGATCATCCAGATCTTTATCAGTTTCCTCAAACACTTGCTAGTTTTCCTCAGAATCATGCTTATTATATTCAGATTCTTCCTCTATAGTGACTCCTTCTTTCTCATTCTTGTCTTGAACTTCTTCTTCCTCACTGAAACTTGATTGCCTACTTTCTGTTCCTCCCTCTTCCTCCACACATAATGTTAGTCTATAATGTTTATGATTTATAGAACATATTATGGCAGATCATTCAAATATATAGTTTGTCAAGGTAAAATATTTGGATACATAGGTAATACTATAAAAAAAATCAAGAACTTAAGTTGCACATTCAGAATCATCTTAAGCCAACAAGCATTCTAAAAATAGGCTTTCTAACAAAAGAGCCTCCAAAGCACCATTTACTTATAATAAGAACAATTTCAAAAGGAACAGTCATAGAAGATATTGTAAATAACAATTTATAAAAGGTCAATTCCATAGTATGAGTCAATTCCCTATGCTTATCCAGATACAACAAAAGTAAACAATAACTTTCCATTGGTTAAAAAACAATATGATAATGATGATTGGAATAATATAGATTATTTTCATTGCTAATATACTGACAATAAACAATATTTAGATTCACACTACAACTCAATTAAGTCATAACACATCCATCACACTTCACAAGAGTCCACCATTCCTCTTTTTGACACATGATCCATTGAGGGTGGGTCTCTTATGAGAATCATTGGCTAGTAGTATCTCTCCTTACTCGTACATAACTTTAATTTTCCTAGATTACTTGTATATAGTTTCATTTTCATGTTTTTTGTACATATCATATACTTAAAAAACACAAAAATATTATAATATTGCTTATAAAATACCAATTTAAGATTGTATGCATTTTCATATTTAAATTTCTTCTATTTTCTAGGCATAGTTGGTTTTATCATACATACATGCTTCACTTTTTATCTTCAAATATTTGCATATCATTATAAGATGCAGGGCCTATACACAAATCCATATTTTCTACTATCTACCCACTGGGGGCACATACACAAATTTATCATTGATACATTTGCCCATTAGGGACATCATACTACATAGATTTCAATTTGCTAAGTTATATATTTATATACTCCATATCACATATTTTATATTGCTTATATCTCGATAATGATTATCCTATACTACATATATTTTTTTCTAACTACCACTACTATAGACTCAGCTTATGTACATATTTGAGCTTATATAGATTTGTACTACATATTTATGCATACTTTCATTTCTATATTTGATTGTATTTCTTTGAACCTACATATACTCAATGGAATTTGAATATGTCATTATTCTATGGCTCTACACCAAATATTTTCATTTTTTTTATGATTTGGACATGTTTCCATGCCCTTGTGTGTGCCTTATTGATTAAGTATGTGGACATCTGAACATGTCCTTCCATGTGGATCTAAGCCAACCTTGATTACCTTATGCATATCTCATTATTTGAACATGTCCTTATATTTTTGCTCTTTATCAGACTTAGTGACATGTGTACATGTCCCTTATATTATGGCCCCTTGGCCTAATTTCCATGCCTCATGTGATTTTATGTATGCATAATAGACATGACACATATCTCTTTATTGTTAAACTCACATAGTTTGTGATGCCATGAAAAACCTCATGCATCTCATATTCCTTCTTGGGTGACTTGATGGAGATCATGCCCCATGTCCCTAGGTATTTTAGTCATATTTTAGTCATATTTGTCTTTCATATACATTCTTACATTGTTCTATATATATTTATAACCATGTGAATGCTATATCTAACATAAATTATACATTACCATCTTATGCTTAGATTATTTTACATTCTGATGTCATGTATACACATTATATTGGTTTATCATGTAGATATCATATTTTTTCAATCTAATACATATGATGCATATAATTTATTTTTAGGATAATTATTGTATAGGTTAAATAACTCCCCTCAAAATAAGGGGCATTTATAGGAGTTTATCAGAGAGATCAAGCTATCTTAGTGCACTTAGAACATAGTTTTTAGCACACAAACATAGATTATAGAGCTCAAATTTAGGAAAAAATAGTGAAAAATAGTCACCTATAAATCAGTCTTAATGTTGCATAGAAACAACACAATTGCTTAATAACATGACACAAATGACACTATTATAATACACTATTGACCAAGGGAATGTGATACTATCTAGTACCCTTATAAATAGAAAATTATAGAATTTTTATAAAATTATAGTAAGTATAGTCTAAATTTACATAATATCATTCATAGATTATCATGTATGCTTAGTTTTCATGTAGATTACACAATTTTTACTTAGATTGTAGGCATCATGTGTAGCATGATCAGTCTTGTTTCAATTTTAGATACTTAGACATAGATTATTATAACTCAATATAGAATAAATATGTATAGATATTAGATTTGGGGGTATGTACATGGCACATTGGTTTGATATATTTAGTTTGACACTAGTAATCTAAGATGGAATAGAAGCTCCATGTCATTATCTACATTATTACTCCAAACACCATTTATATCATACTAATGCCTTATTCCATCTACAAGAATTATCATCCTTGAGTAGTCCCTAAGCTACATTCCTAAATGCTCAAGTGGCCGCTGAGCCATTTTTTATTTTAGATTTTTTGAGTGGCCCCAAAGCCATCCTACATAATTTAATTTACATTATAAAACTTATGTTACATTACCCAATTTTAGTTTTAGATGCATCTACTACCCATGGGCAGGCAATGATGGCATCAATTAAGGATTAATTTTTTGAGCCACATACATAATAGGGTTGGAAAACTCATCAGTCTAATCCAAGTTATTCATAGATCATGATCCACCAAGTAAGGGTGGGAAATGATGTATTTAAGGCTAGCTTGAGATCTTGAGCTACCCACACATGAGGATTGAGAAATCCATCATCTCTATCCAATTTGTTCACCATTTAATCACCATATACATGCACACATAATATGTCATCAATTTTTAGCACTAGTTCATGTACCTAGTGAGTTGTATTCATTACTTTCCTCTCTCATCTCTCTACTTGTTTTTTCCCTTTATTTTGATGTTTCTAAAGTAAGTATAAATTCATCCATGTTTCATTCATAAGACATGCATTTGAGCATAGTTCATATACTCATATCCACATTCACATAATTTGCCTCCTATGTAAGTTTAGGTACATCTCTCTTTCATTTATCCTAGTCATTTTGCTTTATTGCATTTATATAATAAAGGGGGGGGTAAATGTAGTCATTAAAATTAACCATTTGTGCCTTGGATGTCCAATTGAGGTCACTTTACCCTTAGTATATCAATTAACCCATTTTAAGGGCCCTTTTGATCCACTTTTAGTCACATGATAGTCACAAATAGAACTCAGGCCTATAAAATACCACATGAGACCCATAATGACATAGTCCCTTAGTGTTTTATGTCCTTAAACCCTCCAAAACATAATTTTTCATCTCCATAAGAGGATTAGGATCATCTTAGAACTATTCTTAAGTCACGCTCCCAAGTAATTTTTATAATAACACTATATAAACACTACTTTCACACTCTTACACCCTAGGTAGACATTATTATAGAGAAACACACAAAATTAATACTTCACATTGAGTAAAAACTCCCAATTCTTCTAATATTGTATTAAAATAACCCATACATTCAATAATCCATTTCTAACATAGGTATTCTGATCTCAAGTGGCCTCCAAGGCTTTTTATCATGCATTTTGATTTAACTTGTTAGGGTTATAATGTTTAAGCCCTAGGTTGTTAAAGGGTTTGAGTATAGTAAATGAGGGTATAAAATATGTAATAAATATAACCATTTATTTATAAAACAAATAAGCTAAATTGATATCTATAAAAATAGAAATTAAGGAGACAAATGAATACTTAGTTAAAAGTTTCTTGAGGCAAAGGATTTAGAAGCTGAAAACTAGTACATAATTTGGTTTGAATATCACAAATAGGATCCAGGTGATAAAAACCATCCTAGATAATAACACCCTACTATTGATAGTAGTTTTCTGGTGGTAGTGTCTACTTATGTCACTAGTGTCCTCTATACATAGATTGATTTGAGCTTTTGGGAGCACATGTGTCTAAGTATGCCAAGCCTATTCATAAATAGACAAACCTGACTTTGTTGTATGTGACCTATTATGACTAATTTTATATGAAAATCCTATACCCCCATTTGATTAGGGCATTTGATTTAGCATAAATAGTAAACATGTGTGTTATTTGGGTAGGCTAGACATATTCAACACCCTATTATGATGAGATTTGTCTACATACCAATACTCTAAGGATGGATCAAGCTTGATGTATTTTTCCCCACCTAAGTACTAGTACAAGTTTAAGTAAATCTAGTATGAATGTCATTTTAGTTATTTGAGTGAGTATTGAGACTATAAATATGTGTATATTTGATCTTAGGAGGGTTGTATATGATTTTATGTATAAGTAAGGTAGAATAGGGATTAATAACCTTGATTGTGCATAGCTTATTTTGATCTTGTTTGTGTGTATTGTCATTTGATTTCCATCTAATGGATAAAAGGTTAAAATTCATGTATATATACTAATATGGTGCTTGTTCTTGGTTTTAAATAATTCTAGTCCAACCTTAGGTGTCTTAGGAATTTAAAAAGATATTAATTGGAGATAAAAATAGAAAAAGAACAATAACACATAAATAGGACATTAACATTGTGGTGCTAGTATCCAATTATAGTGCTAGTTTCTAGGTTGCATAACTTGAGGCACTAGGGGCATGAATGCCTAAGGAAGGGTCTAGGACTAATTTTTTTATGTCTAGGGATGTATGTGGCCCACATGAAATTTGGATAAGTGTCTAAATAGGCCCTAATATAAGTTGAGTGGTAAGCTAGGGATGGGTGGTCTCAAGTAATACTCTTGGCACTCAAGTGACATTTTTAGATGACTACATTCCACCCCCTAATTTATTCTAAAAATTTATCAAAGTAAAATGATTGGGATAAAGGAAAAGACACATACATAGACTTATTTAAGAGGCAAAGTTTGTGAATATGGATCTAGATATGTAAAGTGTGCTCCACTACATGTCCTACAAATAAAACATGCATAACTCAATCCTTACTTAAAATTTATCAAAAATAAATTCAAAACTTAGAGATAAGAGAGAGGAAAGGAATGAAGACACCTCACTAGGTACACTAACAAATGCATAGACTTGGTGACATATTATGTGTGCATGTATATAGTGATCAATCAGTGAATAGTTTGGATTGAGCTGATGGATTGCTCAATCCCCATGCGTGGGTGGCTCAATAACTCAATTTGTCCTTGAATCCATCATTTCCCACCCAAAATCTGTGGATCATGACCTATTAATATCTTGAATTAGACTGATGACTTGTCCAACCCTCTTATGTAGGTGTCTTAAGACCTCAAGTAGACTATGACTCCATCATTGCCTACCCATGTGTAGTAAATGCACTTATAATTAAATTTTGAAATGTAATTGAAGTTGTATGATAATAACTAAAATGATATACAATGGCTTTGTAGACACTTGGAAATTCTAGAATGAAAATCAACTTAGGGGCCTCTCAAGAACTTAGGTATATAGCTCAAGGATTATGTAGTAATGCCAACTATTGTAAATGGAGTAAGGCATCAACCTGATGCATAACTTGGAACATGGTGTTTGGTGTGTAAAACATAGATAATGACATGGAGTTTATCATTCCATCTAATTAATTGGTGTATAAGTGATCATATAGAAATAATGTGCCATGCACATACCCCTAAATATAATATCTAAGCATATGTATTATGTATTGAGTTTTAATAATATGTATCTAAAACTAAAATAAGAGTGTTTATGTTGCACATGATTCCCCCAATCTAAGAAAACTCATATGATTTTGTGAAAAACTAATCAAAACTAATAAAAAATGTATAATATTCAACTGAATTTGTGTAAACATGACTGTAATTGATGTGCCTTTCTATAAAATCTAGCTTTTTTTAATTTTAGGGATAATAAAAAATTGTGTGCTAGTGTCCACTTTTGGCACTAATGTCCAACTATGTTATTTTTATGCCAAACTAACTCTAATCTCTGTCTAACTATTTTACACTATATTTAATTTAAACTAAGCTATGTATTTTATGCCTACATGTTGGAAATTGTACTCTAAGTGCATTTGGATGGTTTGATCTGTGTGACAAGCCTCTATTAATGCCCCCTCTTTTTAAGGGAGTTGTTGAACCTATGCAAGAATTATCCTCAAAATAAAAATCTCTACATGATATGTGTTAACCTAAGCATATATTATATATGTTTAATAAACCAATATAATGTGTATATATGACATCAAAGTGTAAGATAATATGAGCTTAAGTTGGTAATGTATGATGTATGTTAGATCTAGAATTCATAAGGTCCTAAAGATAGATATAACAATGTAATCATGTGTATGAAAATCAAATATGAGTACTAAACTAAGTAAATTCCTAGGGGTATGGGACATGATTTTTATCAAGACACCCAAATAGGAAGGTAAGATTCATGAGGTCCCTCATGACATCTAAAACTATGTTTATATCAATCAAGAGACAAGTGTCATGGCTATGACCCATACATGAAAGCATACATACAACACACATAAGGCATGAAAAGTAGACCAAGGGGACATACTATAAGGGACATGAGCACATGTCATTAAATATAAGAAAGTAAGACATACAAGGACATGATCAAATGTCCACATACACAAATAGCAAATAAGTTGTCATGGAGACACATGGAAGGATAAGTTCAAATGTCTACATACACAATCAAGAAGGCACATAGAAGGACATGGTCACATGTCCAAAGCATACAACAATTAAAGGAAGTGGCATAAATTTTATAACAATGGCATATTCAAATGCCCTTGAATATATATAGAAGCATAGAGACACAATCAAGTCTAAATTAGTGAAGATATAAGTTAAAGTATACATGATCATGTAGTATAAATATGTATAAGAGTAAATATGTACATAAATTGACTCTATATTAGTAGTATTAAATGTAAATCCAATATCAAGATATAAACAATGTTAAATCTATGATATAGAGTATAGAAAGATGTAGCCTGGAAATTAGAACTATGTATAGGATTCCCACAAATGGGTGAATGTTTCAAATTAGGAATCCATGTATCTATGTATGTGCCCCTAGTAGGTAGATAGTAGCAAATTTATATCTATGTGGTTGACTTAGATCTTGTAAGAATTTGAAAACACCTGAAAAGAAGAAGTTAATCATCTATGTGTGATAAAAATGACTACACTAACATAGATAGAATATGTAGTACCTAACAAGTATAATAAATGTAAACATGGATATGTAAACAATCTAAATTTGTATTTTTTGAACAAATATTTCAATGTTCCTATTTTTTTAACATATTATATTATTTTTGTATTTTTTGGATATAAGATATGTACATGCAACATGAAAATGAAACTATATATATAAGAAGCAAGATAAGAGGAACTATGTACAAGTAGAGAGGAACATACTAACTTATGAGTTTCATAAGAGACTCACTATCAAGATGTCATGTATCAAATAGAGGAAGAGTGACCACATGTGTTGTGTGAGGAGCTATATAATATCTATGAATTTGTTGTACTGAGTAATCTATAGCTAAAACTACTTGTGGTATAGGGCTATGAATTTGTGAAACTGATTGAACTGGTATGTGGAATGTAGTATGCACTATCTGAATCTTGATGTTAGAGTAAACAAGTGACCATATTGTTCATGTTTTTTTGGTGTAGGAATAGCCTATATAATTGATACTATTAATGGTTTACTATTGGTAAATACATTTGTAGACTCTATAGTAAATATGTTAATTCGATGTCATGTTGAAGTTGTGTTCTAATCTCTATGGTTATTTTTAAATATCTTAATCAATGGTCAAACTAAATCTATGCTTTGATTTCTATGATTATTTCTAAATTTATTAATTAGTAGTTAAACTGAAGTTGTTATTTTATCTTTGTTATTATTTCTAAATATCTTAATTGGTAGTCAAATTAAAGATGTGATCTGATCTCTATGCTTATTTCCAAAAATCTTAATCAATAGAGAAATTGAATATGTTCTCTAATATATATGATTATTTCCAAATACACTAATTGATGGTTGAATTGAAACTAATGGTGGGATTGGTTTCCATTTTTTTACCATGTTGTTATAACTAGGTTGATCTTTGTGAATAAGCTACCATCTTTATTGAATCTATGGTGTATGAGATCTAACATAAGTAGGTGTCTTATAGACCAGATAAATGATATGATGAGAAACCAATGGTTCTTTATAAAGAATATCTTAGGATAAATAAATCATATAGGAGTGTGATATTGGATATTATGGATAAGGATATCTCAATGCCCCCTATGTGAATGTTATCATGCCTCTGTCAACATAATAGTCAATATGATTTCTGAGTGCACAAAAATTATTTTCCTAATGTCTATTTATTTTTTGATAGTTGAAATATGGTTTATTTTTTATTATCTACAAATGATTTTTTAGATGATGTTGAGTATAAGTAAGGGCGATCATTCCTCTATCTAGTAATGCAAATATTATATCATGAGGCATATCATTGTCTAAAAATTTTATGGCCCTATTATTGGTTTCTTATGATCTATCTGATATATAATATGCTATGTAAAATGTCTCTTTGATTTTATTGAGTATCATTTTTGGTGTTTTGTGTTATACTATTTATTGATTCATCTGTGTATCAGGTGTTTGTACCATATTATATGATTGTGTCTATGAGAGATCTAAATCCAAATTTGGCTCCTTAAAATCTACATATGAATGTGGCTCTGCTAATCCCAACTCCTACTCTAGTGTGATAGCCTTGTATCATAAGTGTCTAAATGATTTTGATGTCTCATATAACAAATTATCCTTGAGAAGGAAAGTGAGACCTCTATTAAAGATGTACTGTACCTCTAAATTTGTCAACTGATAAATCAACTATTTCATGTAATATTTAAATTGTAGAATGTAATTACTTAGTATTTCTAACCCACCCTAGTGTAGTGAATGCAACCTCTCATATGTGACTCTAATCCCATTATTATAAATATAATGTTTGAGAAATACTTCTTCTAATTCATCATATGCATGTAGTGAACCATTGGGGAGTGAATGATGAAACCAATTTAATATCTTGCCCTCTAGAGTCTATGGAAATATTTGTAAGAGGATTAAACTAAAAGGGATATGTGCCAAGGAATTTATGTAATATTTTAGGTTCATGTATCAATCTCCATGTCCATTTAACTTTGGGAATATTGGTATTTGAAATTACTTTGGTAACTTTGTAGTGAAAATTCTATATGGGATAGGATTGCCATTTATTGCATTGGAATCAATCCGAGAGTGGTATGATTTATTTTCCAAGGTGAAATGGTGTACTTGTTTTAAATCACCCACAACATGTATCAAATATATTACCTCATATGAAGGTATATCAACATCATCAAGAGGTTCACTTAATTCTTGAATCTTACTAATTTTAGCCATTAGTACATTGTATTGGGGACCTTTTTCAAGGAGAGTTGGTTTACTCTCTATAACCTTTGGAGGTGTGATAAATTGGACCTAGTGAGATGGAAATGTGCTATAACCATTGTGGAGGTTAGGTTGAGATTTTTTTTTTACTGTAGTAAGGGGGTTGAGGGAGATTCGTTGGTATATCTTATTTTATTAATTTAAAAATAAGTATCACATGATAATGGAATTGAAGATACATTATTATTATGCAACTGTAAATTGTGTAAAATATGAACATAATATTAAGTTAATTTGTGTTTATATATAGGCATATTATCATTTGAACTATAATTTGATAAGAAATCAATTTTAACATGAGATATGGGTGAAGTAGGGAGAGAACTAGAAGGACTAGACCCAATGTCTTCTTCACCAAAACCATAGTGATCATCATTATTCCAAGGTTCATCAAAATTAGATTTAATTCAATTGTATAGGTGAGATTATAATAATTTTAATTCACATTCTCACTAAGTGAGAGTATAAGAAGATTTAAATTTTTACTAATATGAAATATATCATCGTGTAATGCAATGCAAGTATTTACTAGCTATGAGTGGGATGCATGTATGATCATTATTTTTTAGTCTTGGAGTTAAGGGTATAAAAAGTAACAATTATGTTTTCATTTGGAACATTATGACATGTAGGAGAAGAGTTATATATATTTGAATTATCAATAATTTATAATGAATCATTTTGTTGAGATTTGAATGTAAAAGAAGGTGATAAAATAATTTCACCATCTTTAATTTTTGCATCATTAAAAGGTGAAATATCATTTGCACATGATTTTACAAATTAAAATGATAAGGGTAAATAATATGCATTGATATTTTATATATTTCTTGAATCATGAAAAATTATATTTCATTTATTGTACTTATATTATTTTAATTTGAATGAGGAGGTATTAAAAGTGGTTGAAAAGCTAGGATCACATTGGAACAAAGCACCACCAATAAGAGGTAATTTTTGCATTATATTGTTAGTTTGATTTTGAGAAGTAAGAGAAGAGGGAGAGGAAAGAGAATAATATTCATCTAATATATCCTCATCAAAACTTTTATTATCATACTCATAATAAGATTCATCATATCCATAATTACAACAATAATCATCATCATCACTATAAATGAAATCATTATCATGTGCTTATGTGTAATCTTGAAAATTTGTCCATTAATTATTATAATTATTATTAAAGGTTATAAATTTGTAATCTAGGTGAGGGGTAAGAGGCTTCTTGGATGTCATTTTAAACTTGCCCAAAAAAGGAATCTAAATAATGAACAACAAACACACAATAAGTAGAATTTAGTTATATATATATATATATATATATATATATATATATATATATATATATATATATATATATATATATATATATATATATATATATATATATATATATATATATATATATATATATATATATATATATATATATATATATATATGCAAAATATTTATCCTAATGTATGGAAAAAATATAACTTTATTTTAAACCCTAAGGGCTAATATTTGGATGTATAAGGACCTAGTGTGTAGATCTAGGGTTTTTGAGGGTTTTGCAAACAAAATTTAAAATGTATTAAATTAATGAAATGATATTAGAGGAATTATTTGGATCAATTAGGTTGTGAAAAAAAATTGATTTTATAAACACTAATTTAGTGCACAATAATATAGAAGGTAAACCCTAGGATGGAACTTAGGGTTTTAAGCAATATTAAAAATAAGTCAGGTTCACCAAATGATTTAATGCTTTAGGGTTATAGAGTGTAAGCCCTAGGTTATTAGTACAATAAATTAGGGAATAAAATATTCAATAAATACAAACACTAATTTGTGAAATAATTGGGCTAAATTAATATTTATAATAATAGAAATAAAGGAGATAAATGAATAATTAGCTAAAAACTACTAAAGATGAAGGATTCAAAAGCTAAAAATTAGTACAAGATGTAGATTGAGTATCATAAATAAGAGGATATTAGTGTTTTGGTGTTAGTTTCCACTTATGACACTAACATATTCTATGTAGGAATTGATCTAAGCTTTTAGGAGTACATGTATCTAAATATTCCAAACTTGTTTCTATGTGTACAAACCCTGCTTTATTGCCTATATCCTATTGTGACTGATTTTATATGTAAAACCTAGACCTCTATATGATTAGTTCATTTGATCAAGCATAAGTAGTAAAAATGTGGTGTTATTTGGGTAGGTTGGACATCCTGAACACCCTGTTGTGATGAGAGTTACCTACATACTAATACTTTGAGGAGGGATCAAGCTCGATGCAATTTTCCCCACGTAAGTGTTAGTGTAGGTTTAAGTGAAGCTAGTATGAGTGCTATTTCAAGTGCTTTGAGTGAGTATTAAGACTAAAAATCTATGTATATCTAAGCTTAAGAGGGTTGTAGATGATTGTATGCAAAATTAAGGTAGAATAAGGATTAATAACCTTGATTATGCATAATTTGTTCTAAGATTATTTATGTGTATTTACATCTAATTTTCATTTAGTGGTTAAAAGGCCTAAATTTTTTGTTTGTGTGTGTGTGTGTGAAAAGGGCTAAATTTTGTGTGTGTGTGTGTGTGTGTGTGTGTGTGTGTGTGTGTGTGTGTGTGTGTGTGTGTGTTGATCTAATGATTGTGCTTGGTTTGAAATAGGTCTAAGATAACCCTAGGTGTCTTAGGAATTGAAAAGATATACATTGGAGATAAAAATATGAAAAATTAAAATATCACCCAAATAACACATTAGTGTTATGACACTAGTGTACAGTTATGGTGCTAGTGTCTAGGTGGTATAACTTGAGGCACTTTTGAAATTGATTTTGACATGTCTATAGATGTGTCTGTCCTACATGAAAGTTGGAAAAGTGTCTAAATAGGCCCTAATATAGGTACATGGATATGTTAGGGATGGGTGGTCTCAAGTAACACTCTTGGCACTCAAGTGACATTTTTTTAGATGACTACACATTCACACTCAAGAATTCTAGCATTCAAAAATATTCACACATATCACATAAGTGGTATAACTACATTAAGATTGATCCCTCCTTGAAGTATTAGTATGTAGGCATCATGCCCACACAGGGGTGTGGGTCACATATTTAACACATCAAACCCACTAACCCCATTTTCTCATGGTGTTCATTAAAACCCTTACAAGTACAAAATCTTAGAGCTTTCATAGGAAAATAGAGACATAAGAAAAATTATTGAGAAAATAGACTTTAAATTCATATCAAATTGGAATAGGACTTGATATAAAAAACCTATAAATCATTCACATCAATTATAAATGAGGATATTAGCACTAATTAGGACAATAGAACACCATACTATTGTCTAGGACCACACTACTATCTAAAAGGATTGTGTTATTATCCCATTTCAATTTTTATTATTGGATCCTATTTACAACTGTCAAACCAGTCTATGTACCAATTTTTAGACCATCACTTGACCATTTAAATTATTTAATAAGTATTATTTATCTTGATTGTTTACTATTTTAGAATGCTTTCCAATTACAATATTAATCAAATTAGTAGCAATAATTATTTCATATTTATTTCTTGATTTATTATTACATCACTTTAATAACCTAGGATTTTACATTCCATAATTACATTAAAGTTTATATCAATTTAACCCATCATGTTAGCATTTTATAAATAACATTTTTAATTCTAATAATCTAATTAAATACTATGGTCCATAACCTACAAATTTTTCTTTTTTTCAACAAGCGTGAAAGAAGGCATGTCCCAATGCTTTTCAAGATAAATAATTATATTTATATGTCTCTTTCTCAAAACTTATAAAATAAAACATGTTACATTTTAATGGACTTCAATAACTATCCAATATTTACATAAAATTTTATAAGAAAAATATGAGAGCTAGACTCTAGATCCATGCTCTAAGTGATCTACAAGGCCAAACTAAGGGATGAGTCTCCTCCCTTCAATTAATACCATAATTACATGATTACTATATTCATCTCCCAGGCCAAGGACTCCCATTTCTAAGCATAGGTATTATTGAAAATTTTGAGGCAAGGTAAGGTGTGGGTAAGTATAAGTGGAAAACATATCTAGATGGCTTGTCCTATCTATTTTCCCTAAAATCAAGGGGATATTAATGCCACCCAATAAATAAATACATAAATCCATTTAAATAAACACATAAATTAAAATTTTGAAATAAAACTAAACAATAAGAGCTATTAAGATTAACAAGACTCATATCTCACCCTTGTGGATAAGAATTTATACTCTCCACTCAATGGGTTGGGAGAAGGAGGACTTTGAGATGCATCTCCTTGCCCATATATTTACACCATCACTATGGGAGGACTTTGGTAAATGTTGTTTTCCATATTTATATAACCCCATGAAATGATTTATGTATGGGGACTTTGGAACCATGTTCTCATTCCCAAATTATACCAAATAAAACACAAAAAATACCTATAATATAATCTCATTTAGGTAGCATTACAATACAATTTTATGTCAATAAAAAGGATTTCAAAACATCAAAAAAAGGAGGGATTTTTTCATCTACAATACCTTAAAGGGACAAAAATAATATGGTGGCCAAAGTCCCAACCATGTAAAATAAACAATAACAAAAGGGAAAGATAAATGGTCATGTTAACCCCTTGATAATATCAAACAAAAAGGGAAAAAGATTTAAAATTGAATAAAAAATAATTACATGGGTGTAGTGAGGTAGCTTACATTGGTTCTTGATATTATGAAAATCTTATTCAAGTATCCTTGCTACAATAAATCATCCTTTCCTGCAAGCTCCTCCATCTTCTTCTCTCTTAAGCTCTCCTCTAAAATTTTAAACAAAATGGAAAAATGTTCCCACAAGGCTTTCCCTTCGCTTATAGAGAAAGAACTAAAATTAATGATAAATATGAAGGTGATGTTTATCCCTTTCTATTTTGTGTACCTTCCTCTAAAATTATTCCTATGCATTTACTTATCTTAAAACCCATGAGAGAAATCATGGTTCTCCCATGATAATTAATATTTATTCCTTATTGTATCCTAAAATATAACATAGGCTATCTTAAAATCTCTTTTATGACTCATAAAAAGGTCTTAGTCCCACCTTTTGGTCAAAAGGCTCTAAATTCACCTTAAAATAAATTGTTTTCAATTTAAAAAACCTTAAAAACTTTTTTTTATAATTTTTAATCCAAGTTTTTACAAGTGGAAACTCAATTTGAATCCCTATTCACCTATTTGATTCACTATATGGTTATTGTAAACACCCTAATTTGGTCAAGCAACCAAAATTACTATGTATTTTATAGATCTTTCACATAAGGATCTTAGTGATGGTTATATCCCTGGTTTGCATGGTCATCTTGAGTCTTTTGATCTTTCTTATGTCTTATTCTCCCTATTTTTGACACTCTCAACAGTCATAGGTCACCTTTTCCCAGTCTTAGGGGCCCCTAGACTATCATCCCTTATTTTTGATTTGTTTTAAGACTTATGACATTAGAACCACTTTCAATATAGTATAACTACATGGTGCTATTGTCCACTTGTGGCTTCAATGTCTAATAGGCCCTTTCACCTGTGTTTGAGTCTTAACACCTCTATTATGTTTCTCTTATGTTTTTCATATATATTTCATGAATTATCAACCAATTAACAAGTTATTATATTTAAAACCAATATCCTCCTATATAAAGAGCCTCATAAGGCATTTTACATCTAGCACTTACTATTTTGGAACTTATTTACATAAAATAAACCAATAATACAATTCAAATACTCTACATATTATGAATTTTTCACATATATACATTTACATGCTTGATAAAATAAGGTCTTAGGAAAAATTCATTCTAACATACCTTGCAATTTGATGGTGTATATTCCCTAAGTGATAACTACATGCGAGCTGAAACCCCTAACATTGGGGTCAACGTAGGTAGTGACCAAGAAAATAGGGGTTCTACTCCACACAATTATAACATCCCACAACCTAATTTTTCCTTTTCCTTTTACATTTTATTAGTTCAATGTTTCATGAGTGTAGGTATTCATTAGGGTTTTGGATAAGATTTAGTCAAAATAGTGACACATATGAGCTGTTATGCGGCATAGAATCACTTATAGAATATCCAAAAACTCCTATAACTTCCATACAAGTTAAATACTCACTAAAAAAGGAAATTATCACTAAAATTAGACACTAGTGCCACATGGTGATATTATCCTAAGAGGGGTGCTATTGTCCAGAGCTATATCTTGAAAAATTGTCAAAAGATGAAATACTCTTCTATGTCTACTAAGTTACTTTCAGTAATTTGATCTATAAAAAACTTTGTGTACATCCATATAAGTTCCTTTTCTCCTTAAGATTTCTATTTTTGGAAATTTCCATAGAATAAATAAATTCCAATTTTATTTTAGATTAACAACTGACCCAACTCTTTAATCTAGATTAGGATTTACATAGTAAAACCCTAAAAGGGTAAAACATTTGGTGAACCTATCTTACTTCAAATATTTATTAAAAACCCTAATTTTCCTTAGGGTTTACCTTATATAAAATTTTTACATTAAATTTGGGTTACTAAAATATGATTTTCTAATTTTTTCTACTAACATAGTTGATTTAATTAATCTTATACTAGGTTTTTATTTATTTAATTCAATTTAAATATTTGAAACACAACCCTATAATCAAAACCCTAGATCCAAATAATAGGTCTCTATAAACACAAAACTTTATAAATTATGGTTTCAATAATAATCCTATTTTTTTTTATCACAAACTTTATTCAACACATTCACACATTGCACACATACTTATGTTATATTATATTCTACCTCTTGTGTGTTTATTATTCCTTGTTTACACTATCTTCCTTGGCAAGTTTAAAATGGCATCTAAAAATCCTTCTACACCTCATCCACTTAATTCACTCTTTAATTTGTCTCATGATTATAATAATGAATGGACTAATTTTTAAGATTGTACATTAGAACATGATAATGACTTCATTTATAATGAGGATGATTACTAATGTTATAATGATGGATATGAGGATTATTATGAGCATGAAAATACAAATGAACATGAGTATATAGTAAATACATCATATTCTATTTACTCTTACTCTTCTCTTAGTCCTAAAAATCAAATTAATAATATAATTCCAAAATAACCTCTTATTGGTAGTGTTTTATTCTAATGTGATCCTAGATTTTCAACAACTTTTTCTACTTCATCATTCAGACTAAATTTAATATAAGTTCACTATACAAAAATCACTTTTGCATGCTTCAAGTAAATTATATGATAACAATGCATCTTCTTTACCATTCTCAATTAAATTTAAAAAATAAAATACAAAGGATGTTACACCTTTTAGTAATGCACAAACTAAGGTAGATGAAATTAGTTTATCACCCTTGTTCGCATTTCAAGCTCAATGAAATGATTCTTTGTAATAAATAGATAATGCACATGTTTCTAACTCTTCTCTTATTTATCATAATGTGAAAAAATAAAACATGGTTGTTACTTATCCTTCTCTTTATTCCAAAATACAAATTAATAATCATGCTTGCATTTCAAAAATGACTAGTGAACAAATGCCTTTAATTACAACTACATATGATGATACATTTCATAGTAGTAAAAATTTAAAATATTCTTCTTCTCTTTCTCTTAATGAGAATGTGGATGATACTTTTTCTATTCTTACTTCTTCAAATGAATTAAATTTTTATTTTATGAACCATGGGATAATGATTATTATTGTGATTATGATTAAGATGACATAGAATATACACCTTCTAATTCTTATATTACCTCAAATATCTCTCTTATTCAACCAAATAATAGGTCACATGTAAACACACACACACACACACACACACACACACACACACACACACACACACACACACACACACACACACACACACACACACACACACACACATTATTATATGCATAATTTACATTCACTATATAATATATCAACTTCTATTCAACAAGTATGTGATACTCTTTCACAACCTAAAAATATAAAATATATCAATGAATCCACCTTAACCCTCCTTACTACATTATAACCTATTTATCAAACAAACCCAAATGAGGGTGATAGCTCATTTCCCTCTAACCTGGTCTAAGTTATCACACCTCCAAATTTTATTGAGAGAACACTGACCCTTTCTAAACAAAAATTTCAATACAATTTACCAATGGATAAAATAAATAATAAAATCCAATCATTAAATGAACCCCTTGATAATAATAATATACCTTCAAAAGTGTTAATTTATTTCATACATGTTATGGGTGATTTTAAAAAATAAGTACATCATCTCAATTTGGAAAATGAAACATATGAATCTTAGGTAAATGCCAATGTTATACATAATAACCTTATTCCATGTAAAAATCTCAATTATGAGGTTTCCAAACAAATTTTAGATAGAAATTTTACCTATGTTTGATGGACAAAGAGATCCATATTTACACCTTCAAGCTTATGAGAAATCCATGGCTCATATTACAAACAAGTTAATTCTAGTGTAAGTGTTTCCAAAGTCACTAAATGGGAAAACACTAGGTTGGTTCCATCATACACTCCCTAATGGATCTTTACATACATATGAGGAGATAGAGATAGTCTTTCTTAGACATTACATAAAAATTAAGGGACCTCTAGTCACACATGAGAGATTACCTTCATCACATTAGGGTGAGATAAATACTACATCAAAATACATTCTACTTTTCAAATCTTGTTTGCATCAGTGAATTTATCATCCAACATATTTAGAAGTACAATACATTTTTGATAGAAGTTTAAACTATCCTCTCAAAGAGAGATTGTTATATCAGACATCTATGCAATGTAACTATAGCATCCAATACACAATTGGGATTAGTAATTACATAGTCAAAGGTAAATTTGGATATAAACCCCTTAGAACCTTAGTCATCAAATTTGATAAAATATCCAACTCCAATTCTATTTCAAAAACTAGTGGAATAGAAACAACCAACAAAAATTTTTTAGTAAGGGCAAAGAGTCACTCTACACAACACTTTCTATAGTAAGTAGCACATAAGCTATATGCAGATGGGTTATACATTTTTTAGATAATGTTGGGCCTCATGACATATTAATTACATTATTATATAGGGGGATGATCATACTTCCTTTAACTAATCATCATCTACACACCATTTGTACCAGGTACCACATAAGCACTATTGTCATTTTCACTAGATAAATAGACATTTAAATGATCATTGTTATGCACTTCGATCTCGTATTGACTAGTATGTTAGTCAAGACATCATAGAGTTTATATAGATGGAATTGAGACCTCATTTTCCACACTCTCCTAGATCAAACTCCTCTAAGATAGATTTGTCCTAGGACTTTCCTTTTAAGTAACCATTTTTTACTCATCATATGAGCCTTATGACTTCTAAGATAGCCATTTAACATTAGTCTTATACATTGTAGCCTTAGAAATGATGGTAACTAGTTCATAGAGTTTATAATGCACCTCTAGTACATACAATAATTAATATATTTGGGAAAAAATACAAACCCAAGGATATAGTTTCATTATAAACACCAATCAAAACTTATGGAAATAATTATAGAGCTCAAAATGCACCTCTAGTGTACACACTAATCAAGAAATTTTGGAACAACTAAAATCCCAAGGACATAGTTTTGGTATAATCACCAATAAAAATTTACATAAATAACTATAGAGCTCAAAATTCACCTCCAGTGCACACACCATTCAATATATTTTGGAGTAACTATAACACCCAAAGGCACAGTGTCAGTTCAAAAAATGATAAAGATATATGGCAAACATTACAATGATCTGAACCTAGATTCAATTCACACACTGATTAATATATTTGTAAAAAATCATAAAAATCAGAGTGTAGTTTTAGAACATCAACTAATCAAAAAATTTGCATGAAAGTCTACACAGTCATACACTAGCAATCCATCATAGGCAGTTCTAGTTTCATAGTCTATGTTTACATCAACACAACATGAGTAGTATGGTCATTGGTTATCCATGACATTTGGGTTCAAATAGGTCATATAAATATCACATGTTATACATGTAGACATATTATTGAAATATAAATAATAAAATATATATATATATATATATATATATATATCAATTCAATTTTCTCCAACCAAAATAAATTACAAGCATCAAAATTTCAAATAATCAAACTAATTTAAATGCATAATAATATATATAATATAATCAGATCCTTTTTCTAATATATAATTCCAAATTAAAAAACAACCATATATATAACTCAAAACATCATTTCAATACAAATATGGTACATCACTCAATGATGTGAATATGACTGTTGGGACCATCTCCCACACTCTAACTATTAGATAAATTAAAACTAGAACTAGAGGCCCCACTATCTCTACATGACCTTGATATATGTCTACACCTACTCTCTCTCTCTCTCTCTCTCTCTCTCTCTCTCTCTCTACATGCCAATATCATCGATACACTCAACATACTCTCATTAAAGTTGTATGTATTCATCTATTATATGACTACTAACCTCACCTAGAGCATCTAGAGTGGGCATGGTATGCCTCTGTAGCTCAGTACATAACTCATCTCTATATATCACCACTTGCCTAAATTATATAGTCACTATCATTTCTCAATAAAATAAATGAGCATGCATCCTAATAACATTGGTCACCCTCTCCACCAATCCATACTTCACAACATCATCTATGATATGTCATGTCAACTAACATAATGTTGACTCAATGGTGACCTTCCAATACTTGTCATCTCTTGCACTTGTAATTATTCCATATAATTTAGAATAATAATATCATATAAACACATAATCAAATTTACACAAAACATACTATCTAACCTTACATTAACAAACCTCATGGGCTCTACATCCAATACCTCATTTATGATCATCCCACCTTTTGGGAATAAAGGTGACCATATATTCTCACTCCACTAAGATGCATAGGTCTTAGTCATTCCAACATCATCTATATCAAGTTCCTCAATGTTAGGATCACAATCCATCAAAAACATTGGATCTAGCTCAATAATGGGATTCAATCTACTACCTAGCCTCGAAAGAGCTCAAAAACTCCTAAACCACACCATAAGTGCTAGGGACACATCCTCTATGACACCAAATTGTTGGGTGACCCTCTCATACTAAAACTGCTCATATACATTATCCCAATGATCATGTATCTAAAAACTAACCTAAATTTTTCTCAACTATGTTTTATCCTTAGGCAAACCTTGATAGCCCATGTATGGTCTCTAGATGATATCCCCTATTCTCAAACTATATATTATCTATCGACACTTTATAATACTCCTTCATCGTACATGCCTTATCTTGGTCCATATATTTTAAAACAAATATAGATGAGCCCATCCATCCTATGTATGTGTCATTTGCCTAATCATAGTTATGTGCCCATATGTACAATAGTGTAATAGTGTCAATGTATTAATACCCCCACCACTCATCTCCTATGTAAAGTAATATAATTCCTTGTATAAATGAACCAACATGATACAACCCCAAGAGTACATGGTGTTATGATCCTTGATGTCCTTTAATATCTCATGCATCCTATAATATATTGATACACCACTCCCATCCATAGCCATAAATGATGAAAACATAGCCATAAAGTTTTGCAATATCATAACATCAACCATCACAATCATGGTCAATAATATGTCACTATAGCTACTTATGTGATGAGTCCCCATCAACATGGTAGATAAGTACCTAGATGCACATTATATAGCTCTAGGACCAGTGGCCTCCTACAATATAGACCATTTCTTAGAGATCATCAAATGTAGGATCCGATATACATCCTCCAATGTCACAGTCATCTCTCCCATAAGTAGCTAGAATGTACATGTGTCTACATTCCACATCTCACATAATATAGTGATCATATGCTTATCCTAGGGCATAGGCTCTAGGAAATCAAAATATAGAAGGTAATCTCTCTCAATCACCTCCATCTCTACATCAAAGAAGGGAAAACCCTATATAGTTTCCATCATCTTACCCATGTGAAACTCTCTCATATGGGCATTAACTTACAAAATTATAACCAAATATGACATTAATAAAACAAAAATAAATCTAACAAACAATAACAGGCATAAAAAATAGTCAACAATGTTAAGCATCACATCTTAGGCTTACTGGACACTAGTGCTTCCCAAAGGATAGTAACACTGGACATTAGTACCACACCTAGTATAGTAGTACTAGGACCTAGAGAATAACACCCAAAATGGGAAACTAGAGTCAATTTTTGTAAAAAATCCCTATAATAATATCTTTCTAGTAAAAATAGTAAATAAGACACCAAAAATTATAAAAATACAAAAAAAATTGAGTCCATTACCAGGTGAACCTCCTCCCCAACCTGAATTCATGCCTCAACCTCCTCATAGAACAAAAAACTAGATCCTCGTCAAACTCAACATGTTTTCAACTCAAATGATGAAAATGAATTTTAAGTGAATAAAAAAGAACTATTTAATTCATAAATTACTTAATTCCACCTTACTAAGGTCACCCCTACATGCCAATTTTACTAATTAATACAACTATCTTGTTATTACTATATCTCAAGAACCATAGCTCCATTCTCAAACTATTTGTTACATATGATAATTGATAGTGATATGATATGTAAAATCTTGGTTAAACCAATACCTTCATCATTATAAAACTTAAAAAATACAAAAACTATGATCTAGGAATTTGACTCAAGAGAGGATGGTTAGTATGGTGTTAGTTCCAAAATAAAAACAAAATGAAAGAAACACACTAACTAGCATAAAATATATAGGCCTAGACACTAGGGAGAGATTAGTTAACAAAAATAAATAAAACAAAAAAAATATAATTTAAAATAAACCTTCTTTTACCTCCCTTGGATGCTCCAAAATGCTTGTTATAGTGGCTTACTCAGCTTGTGCTCATGAAGTCCTTGGCAATGGAAGCTTGGCTACCTCTATTTTTCCTTGGCACCTTTAGCTTGTGGATTGGATTGGAATAAATTTGGAATGGTCAAACTAATTTAAATTTATTCTTAAAGGTATTTGTGAATTATAACTTTGCACCAAAATAACTTAGAAATGATGTTCATGGCCTCTCTATTTATAGAATTTTGAGAATGTCTAGAATCAACTTGAACCATCCATCCCAAGATTGAGATGTGTGGTTGAGGATTAATTAAATTTTTGGAATTAAAAGTGATAAATAGGCTAATCAATAATTTGGATAGAGGATCAATTAATAGGAATGGAAGGCTTTGATGAGGCATGGGAGGCATGAATCTTGATATTTGTGGCATTTATGGCCTAGGGATGTCTTCCAAAGAAATGAGGCCACCTAATGATGTTGATATTCAATATTCATTTCAAAAACAAATTATTCAACAAGTTTTTATGGAATTATTAATTAGGCCTTGATTTGGGTTAATTAACTCTTAAGCATGATTAAGCACTTTGTGCATAAATTACTCAAACTGATCAGAATGTCTTGTTATTGGTCCAAAATTTGACTAGATTGGATTTGGAAAGCAATGTCAGATGCATTGGATTTTTATTCCCATTTATGATGTTACCAACAACATATAACAAAGGTACATGTCTTGTGTGAGATATTTGATACGAAAGAGCAATCTAGAGCACCTAGGTGCAAAATTGGCATTTTGACTTAAAATGATCTGATCAAAGTTAGTTGACCCATAAATTGCATTACCCAATTTAGGGACACTTTGGAAAAAATTGGAGCATGAATATGTCAGTTTCAAATATTTTAATGCATTTTAATGTTTTTAGGCCAAATTATGCATTTTAGGTGGAAATTGGTCAAAAGCCTTATTAGAGGTCATTGGTGGCCAAATTTAGGTGTCTACAAAAATAATCACATTATATTAACAATATAATAGACCAAGAATCTATCCAAATACACACTAAATTATAAAATCTAACATAATAAATACATTACTCAAATCTAATACAACATTACAATTACCAAATAACACAAACATAATCTATCCTTACCACTTTGGTTACATATCATCGTCATAATCTTGGCTTTCTCACCAATACGGAGGAAAATATGCATATATTGATTTAGATATATATATTTATATATATAGACACATAGATCTACATAGGTTTACATAGGCATTCAGAGTCACATATTTTCAAATATATAGACACATAGGTCTACACAAGCATTCAAAGTCATAGATTTCTAGATATATAGACACACAGGTCTACATAGTTTTACAAAGGCATTTAGGATTCATAGATTTTTGGATACAAATATGCATAGGTCTACATATCTTTGTGAAATTTTTACATAGGTATTCATATTTACACTCTATATAGATATATAACTTTAACTTAGGTATACCAATTTACTATAGATTTTAGATATATGGTTACATCACTCATATATCAAGATTAGGGTACAAAATGTAAAGTACATGTTATTAGTCCCCATTTTTAGATTTATCATTTTACACTCAGTATCATCATTGGTATCATCACTAGGTTTTTGCCAATTTGGGTCATAGGACCATCTATAGTGGTTGATCCATAACATTACACTAGACCTAGTTTACATACTTAGATTCATAGTGGGGGTAAGTGTGCCTTGTTTTATCCACACATTTAGTTTACATACTCAAATTTAGAGTGGGGGTAAGTGAGATTTATTTTATCTAAAAATTTAATTTACACTACTCAGATTCAAAGTAGGGGAAAGTGATCCTTTTTTATCCATGGATTTTGTTTACATATTCAATTTCAGTATAGGGGGCATTCAGACCATGTGTCTTCCTTTTACATCACACTCTAGTTATTATCCACTTCTATGGCTAAGAAGTGGGAAAAAACTAGGTTATATTCACACAAGTGAGTATAGGTATGCATTTTTATTTTATTTTACTCGAGTACTTCTATTCTATTACATTAATAGAATAAAATGGGGGTAAATTTAGACACCCTCAGTTGGTCAAGTAACCACAAATATTATGTATTTTATATCTATTTCACATAATGATCTTAGTGATGATTATAACCTTTGTTCACATGGTCATCTTGAGTATTTGATATTTCTTATGTTTTATTCTCTCTATTTTGGACACTCTCAATGGTCACATGTCACCTTTTCCCAGTCCTAGGGGCCCCTAGGATATCATCCCTAATTTTTGATCTATTCTAAGCCTTAGGACATTAGTTTCACTTTTAGGATAGTATAACTGCATGGTGATAGTGTCCACTTGTGGCTTTAGTGTCTGATAGGAACTTTCACCCATGTTTGAGTCCTAACCCCTCTATGACCCTTATCTTATTTTTTTTATATCTTTTTTATGATTTATCAGCCATTAAACAAGGTATTATATTAAAAAAGGATCCTCCTATATATAGAGCCTCACAAGGCATTTTACATCTATCACTTACTATTTTGGCACTTATTTTCATAAAACCAACCAATAGCATAGATCAAATACTCTACATACTACTCAGTTTTCACATCTAGACATTTTCATGCTTGATAAAACAAGGGCGTAAGTTAAATTCATTCTAGCATACCGTGCAAATTGATGATGAATTTTACCTAAGGGATAACTAAATGTTATCTGAGACCCCTAATATTATGGTTAATGTAGGTAGTGGCCAAGACAATAGGGGTTCTACTCAATATTATCATAACATCCCACAACCTAATTTTTCCTTTTCATTTTACATTTGATTACTTCATTGTTTCATGAGTATAGGTATTCATTAGGGTTTTGGATAAGATTCAACCAAAATAGTGACACATATGATCTATTTTATGACATATAATCACCTAAAGGATCTCTAAAAACTCCCATAGCTTCCCTAAAATTTATATATAATCACTAAAAAAGGACATTAACACTATAATTAGACATTAGCACCATAATTAGACATTAGCACCACATGGTACTACTATCCTAAGAGGGGTGCTACTATATAGATCTACATCTCAAAAAATAGACAAAATATGAAATAATCCTCTATGTCTTCTCATCCATTTATAGTACTCTAATTTGTGAAAAACTATGTGTACATCCAAATAAGTTCCTATTCTCCTTGTTCTTACTATTTTTGGAAAGTTCCATAGAATCAATAAATTTCATTTTTATTCCAAATTAACAATAGACCCAACCATTTAATCTAGCTTATTATTTACATATTAAACCCCTAAAAGGCTAAAATAGTTACAAAACTCCCAAGCTATGGGTTAAGGGGTGTGAATAATGACAAACTAGCCCAAAATGCCAAAAAATCCAAACTAGTTAACCAAACATAACTAGGACTAGATTTTTATTAAGGGTGTCATGTAGGACAATACTTGTCTAATACATGTGGCACACCCATGATTAATATAGTCCTAATTAACTCACATGTCCTCTTGTAATCTACACATCATTTTACACATAAAATTTCTCTACCCTAGGATAGTCAAAGTATTTGAATGTAACAATTTCAACTAACATGCATAAATACACAATACATACATAAAAACATATCAATATTGCATAGAGATAATATCATCATAGTAACATGAAAGCATCTATATATTCAAATAACATGGTAAAAAATTATTATCTCTACTATCAAGATCATATAATTATGAATTTCAATGAAAAAATGAAATAACCTAGATCTACTATCATATGAATAGTACTCATGTAAGAAAAATAAGAACATCATAAACATAAAATCCAATGTATAATTAACATAATATAAAAAATATAATCTTATGCCTCAAATAATAAATACATTATGGCATATCAAGACAAGTAAAAAATAGTGGAAGGTCCAAAACTAGTACTATGAAAATTGGGTCCCCCTTCTGTTATGTAGACTTCCTCCTAGAAGTCACAAAAAGGTGGTGGGGATAATGGACCGTCAAAGGTATTGCATCCTCCCAATCATAAAATTTATCATAATATCATCCCATTGGTCCCTGATTTGGTCCATCTCTCAACCTTGAAGGCCCAACATCACGTGCACTATAACCCAGATGGATCTAAATTTGAACTCTCATCCATCTCTACCTACAATGCCATCCAATTTATAACCTCGGTAATATTAGGTATATATTTATGAAATAAAAAAACATGAAACACATTGTGAACACATGATAGGATAGATGGTAGGGCTAGAAAATAAGCCACGAGGCTGATGTTATGTAAGATATTAAATAACATGATAAAATGAGGTGCCAATTTATAACCTTTTCCATAATAACTTGGGCTCATATTGGGTCTCACTCTCAAAACAGCTTTTCACCCACCTAGAATTTTCAATCGGTATTCTTCATATTTTCATACTTATTCTACCATTATCATTCCTCTTGAAGGAACTATTGAATGTGAATAACATGTAGTTCCATGTTGTAAAATATGGAAATATCAATGAAATTTATATATCCTAAATTTAATCATAACTCAAAGGGATCATCCACTATATATCATATAACACTTTTTAGGTCACAATTTTAATTGAATTTTGGTAGATATTCTTGTAATCAAAATGCATTATGTAAAATTAATCATCACATTGGGATTACTGATCGATGATGTATATGTGAAACATGTCCTCTATAACTTGGTTGAATCACTCGATATGTCAATCTATCTTAGGTTGGTAGGAAGTATTTGAGTTAAACTAAGTGCCCAATGCCTCTTATAGAGTGGTTTAAATTTTTGAAATGTATACATGATCTCAATCTATTGGCATAGGCTTTTTCCCACTATGTGGTTTTACCTACATGGTCTCTTAATTGAGGTTAATAATAGGTCATTATAATAAATGTATTCTAAGAAATTTTTGAATTGTGAGTTGAGTTAATTACCTTTTTGAGTGACCTAATTCCTCACTATATGATGTACCTTCCTATGTAATTTTTGGCTAATGCTCATTAATGCATCTTTTTGTTGTGAATAAAAGATTCTTCTTCTTGAAATTTGTTCTTCATATTTCACTACTCAATACGGATTCAATCTCATGCATTAAAACCTATCTAATTGATCCTAGATTGTGTTCCATTTTAACATGGTATCAAATCTATGCTAGTCAACAAATCCATTGATTCTATTGTGATATCTTGAATTCTTTCTTGTTTCATATTTTCATTAATTTTAGTTTTCTAAGGTTTGGTGGGGTTTATTTTAAATCCATGTAAATCTACATACCTAAATTTTAAGTGAAAAATAGGTAGTGCCATTATATTTAAAAGTTGTAAAAACCCTAGGAATAACTATAAACAAGACCTAGTTTCGTGACAGTCCATTTTTGGTCATTTTTGGAGGGTTTCAAGGCCATTTTTTGAAATATACAAAATAAATACTTTTCAATGACTTTGAAGAAAATAATTTCTTGGTTTTTCAAAGTTTTTTTAAAAATCCAAGTGGGTTACTTTAATATTTTGGATAAGTCATACATAATCTACATTTTTGGAGGTGTTTTTAACTCAATGAGGTTTCAAACCCTCACAATCAATTTTGGTGGTTGGTATAATTTTGGATCTTTGTGTGCACACTCATAAAATATTGATGACCCTACTATCATCACCCATGGATTTTGAAACCTCTACTAATAGGCCCTATATACCCTAATATCTTTGTTTTTAACCTTGTTATAACTCAATAGCCTTGTATGCAACCCTACCAAAACTTAAAGACCTTTATGGAAAACCCAAGAAACTTGATGATCATGCTATCAACCCTTATGTAATTAAACAAATGTACAGGAACCCTAAATCGACTCTAACACCTCTACACATAAAAAATATAGACTATGAACCTTATTCAATCACAATCAAATTTTCACTGACCAATTTGCACACTATGATGTGTGAGAGATGATCAAATTTAAGATAGTGGAGAGTGACACTATTTATTTTCAAAATTGATGATTTTTTGATGATGTCACTTCCCCATAAATCACATCAATCAAATTTAGAGGAGGGGATCGCATAAAATATGCCTTATCCCTTTCTCACTTCTAACCCAAAATTACTTAAATTTTACTCCAAAAGGACATAAGTTTTTGTGGGAAGTTGATTCCAAAAAAAGTCAAACAAACTTTTAAACACCCAAAAAAATTCAAAATTTTCAAAGTGGAGATTTCCCTTTCCATTCATAACTTTGAATTCCCATAACTTTTAGCCTGTTGCTCCATTTGAGGTGTTTTTTAAAGTTAATTTTTTATCTCTATGCATTAGTAATATTTTTATGGCTTATAAATTTTAACCTCTATATATTCAAGGGGTTGAATATTTATAGTATTTTATCACATGTATTTTAACATATAATTTCTTTATGCACCATGGATCTAAGTTATGTTTTGATTCTTACACCATTCAACTATCACAAGTGGAAATTCAAAGTGAAAATCCTCTCAAGGAGAAAATTATTACACTAAATCATGATGGGTATAGAAAACTAATTGACACCTAAAGTAGATAAAGTGAATTGTTAAAACATAAGAGATGAATCCTATGGTATTTTGTGTATGTCTATATCTCTTGGACTATTCTTTCATATTAAATTTTACACTACTCCTAATGAATTCTAGTCCATATTGGAAAAAATATTTTACAAGTAGGACATAATGAGAGGTATGAGTTGGAGAATGATCTCATTAGTTTTAGCCCAAGAATTTTTAATACCATAAAATACTTCTTCATAAGTTTTAAATCACTCAAGTTTTAGTTGAAACTATCTAACATTGACAAAAATAATGACCAATCGATTCTTTCCATCCTTCCCAAGTTGAGATCTAACAATGTTATCTTAGTTTACACCTTCCATGCCACCATGTGTGACTTTGGAGCTACATGGAATATGTCATCCTTGGATGACTTTATTGATTACTTGACTCAATAACAAGATAATCTCATTCAAATAGGAACACTAAAGTTATCTAAATCACATGCATTGATTATGAGTCATGACAAATAGAAAGACTATGGTAGTAAGTAGAAGAAACAAAATAAGGACATAAAGTAAATAAAGGTTAAAAATATAATGTTGAGTCCAAAGGATAAAAAGAGTCCTCTTTAGAGAGGAAACAAAAGAAAGAGAAACTTACATATGGCTATTGAAATAAATTTGAGCACGATGAATCTAAATACATGAAGAAGAAGATTTACCAATTGACAAAAATGCTTGAGAATTACAACATTAGTGTCCCTAAGTCTTCCAATAAAATTTCATCAGTGTAAGGGAAAGATAGTAATAAAGGTAAAGATAAGGGAAAATAACTTGTTATAGTTTCATCCCATCTTTCCACATGGGTTATTGAATCTAGTGCATCACACCACATGGCTTCATCACAAGCAATTCCTCATTTTAGATCCTTTTTCTATGCCTTCCATCTTGTTGGGTGATGATACTTCCATATAAGTTAGTGGGAGTGGATCTATTGAAGTAAATGATGGGACATTTCATGATGTTCTATGTGTTCCCTCTTTATCTATAAATTTCCTATCTATTTATCAAATCATTCACATTAGTTAGAGAAAGAAAGTTGAGTTCACACCTAATTCCATGGTTAATAGGGAAGTATAAAGTTACTTGATTGTTTCATTTGGGAAACCATATCACTAGTCATGATTATATACTTTATCACATTTTTATCTTGATAAACCCTCTTATACACTACTCACTCATTTAGATGGGGTGAGTAACTTATGGTATGATTGATTCAACCATCTCAATTATCACTACTTGGAGAAACTTAATTATCACTACATGTTTTCATGGTTTCCATGAGTCAAGTTTTTTGATGGATTTTTAGTGTTTCATACTTGGTAAGCATGCCAAGGAGAAGTATGACAAGGGAAAATCATGTATAATTGATTAGATATTGGATATTGTCCACAATGACATTAATGGTCAATTTACAAAACCTTTATTTAATAGGAAAAAGGACATGTTTACTTTCATCAATGACTTTTTGAGGCATACCTAGGTGTATTTTATTAATTATAAATAAAAGGTGTTTAATAATTTTTAAGTCTTTAAGGTGCTTATATAAAAATATTTAGGTAATGTCATCAAGATTTTATGCACTGACAATGGTGGTGAGTATGTTAATAACCATTTTTAGCATTTTTGTACATCAGAGGGTATTAAAATATAATGTATAGTTCCATATAGTACTCAATAAAATGGTGTTGTAGAGTGTAAGGATAGGTCCTTTAAGGAAATGGTCAAATTTATGCTACACTCCAAGTCTCTTGCACCTCAGTTTTGGGCGAACACCATCAACTATGTGTGTTATATCCAAAACTATGTTCCTCATGAAACATTGAAGGGATTCACTCCTTTTGAAACTTGGATTGGTCATAAATATGTACTAAAGAACCTCTAAGTATTTTTATCTCCTACTATGGCTCATATTTTGAAGAAGAAATTTAAGATGTTAAAACCTTAGGGTAAACCTTGCATCTTTATTGCATATCTATAGGGTGTTAAGGGATATAAGATTCTCCATCCCACCACTCATGAGTTGTTCATTGAGAAGAGTGTTAAATTTAAATATAGTCCTCAAAAATCCACACATGATAGTCCTTTCTCTTCCTTGGACACACTGAGATTTGATGATAAAGTTGATGTTTCAAATCCACCTTAGCCACTTTCTCATGATGTAGATTCTTATTCTAGTAATGATGATGAGAGTAGTGATGAGGATCACCTCCTCCTTCTCCCATAATATCTTAATATGTTGAGGAACATCCTCTTAAATCTCTAATCACTAGTCATCTATGGGCTAGACAAACACTACAGAGTGTTGTTAATTAGATTGGAGATCCATCAAACACCAGGTGAACCTGTTCATAATTCCAAGATGACCCACATGTTTTCATTATATTTACTTTTGATCTATAGTTATTTCAAGAGTCATCATGCACTATTAAGTGGGATACTATTATGGAAGAGTAATATTGTTTCTTATTGATAAACAACACTTGGGATTTAGTCCCTCTTCCTAAGGGAAGAAAACTTGTTCGATGTCTATAGATCTACTGAATAAAATTTATGGAAAATGGATTCATAGATAAGTTAAAAGCATGTTTGATAGAAAAGGGTTTTTTTAGGTACCTATAATTGAATATACTAATACATTCACCCTAATTTCCAAAATGAACTCAATCTGACTCACTCTTACAATTATCATATCACATCACTAGAATGTTCAAAATATGTATGTGAAGAGTGTCTTTATTCATGGTGACCTCACAGAGGAAATATACATAGAGAAACCACAAGGATTTATGGAATATTCCTCTTTAGATCTAAAAATTCATAAATATATTTATGACCTCAAATAATATCCTTGAAATTGGTATGCCAAGATGGATTCCTTTCTTCTTTTAGTTGGGTTCACCAGATGCCATTCAAATTTGAATGTCTACATTTTATGGTAGGATGATTCACTATTGATTCTAGTTCTCTATGTGGATAACCTATTGATAACAAGGATTTATTCATCGACCATCCTAGTAGTGAAAACTACTTTTTCTAACATGTTCTCAATGACTAACTTAGGCTTGTTGTACTACTTCTTTGAGATTGAAATTATTTGGTCTAACTTTGGGATCACTATTGCACAATCCAATTATGCTCTTGATTTACTTGCATGGTTTAACATGGTTGATTATAAGACATATTTAACTCCTTTTATATTTTGTGTGATTCTTTAGGTTGATTTTCTATCTTCTTTGGTTGATGTTACCAAGTATTGACAACTTGTTGGCAGTCTCATATACCTTATGCATATTGGACCTAATATTTCATATACAATGGGTATGGTCTTTATATTCATGTAATAACCACATAAGATACACTATATATTAGTAAAATGTATTCTCCACTATATTTAGAGTACTCATAATTTCAAGATTAATTATGTAGAAAACATTGACCTTGACTTGATTGGTTATATAGATTTAGATTGGGTTGGTGATATTCAGAATCATAAGTCTACTTCAGGATATAGTTTCTCCCTCAATTCATGTATAAATAGTTGGTCAAGTAATAAGAAAAATTATATTTATTTATATTCTATTAAGGTATAATATATATGAGTTATTAATGTTATACTAAGGCTATTTGGCTTCAAGGGATTCTCATTGAGTTTGTCATCCAGTTCAACGACCAATAATCATCTTCTACAACATTCAAAACACAATCCATATCTAAAAGAGTCTAGTAATACATCAATAGGAAAATCATATTGATATTTACATTAATTTAATTAGGTATATAATCCATGATCAAGTCATTTATTTTCACTACATCTAGACAATGGAGAAAATTATTGATATATTCACCAAACCTTTCACTGAGATCAAGTATCTTCATTTGTAGGCTCTTCTTATAGTTTAGGTAGCTCTATCTTCTTCCTCCTATGGGGTATAATATTTATGTACTTGGGTACCTCATCAATCCTCTATATTGGGACCTAATTATTATACCCACCTAATATACACTTTAAGGGGGGCTGATAGTGTAGGATTTTTCCCACTGTGTGGTTTTACCGACATCATATAATTTTCTTAGGTTAATAATAGGTCATTAAGGGAAATGTACTTTTAGTCATTTCTAATTGTGAGTTGATTTAATTATCTTTTTGGTGACCTACTTCCTCACTATATAATGTACCTTCTTATGTAATTTTTGTCTAATTCTCATTAATGCAACAGTTTTTTTATGAAGATAAGCTTATTCCTCTTGTGATTTATTCTTCATATTTCACTACTCCATATAGATTTAGCCTCTTGAATTTGACCCTATCCAATTTATCCTTGATTTTGTTCCACTCTAACATAATCAAATATAATATTATGGGGAATCATGTGCAATCAAACTATGTCATCCAAGAAAAATCTTCCCGTTGATGTCGTATATAAGTGGTATTTTTTGGATAAAATTGAGATAAATTCATCAACTTATCCACAGTCACTTTGATAGCTTCATGATGGTAGGATGAGGTATATATTCTAATAATTAAGTCCATAAATATTGTGTCCCATTTCTATTATGTAATTTCATGGGGGTATAAAAAACACCACTAGATGATGTTGCTTGACCATCACCCTCTCTAATTCAAGGGTTCAAGATATGAATTTTTCAATGTCACACCACTTATATCCTAGTGATATAATTATCTCAAATCTACATGAATATTATTCACTAGAGTTTTTTAGGTAAGGGGTTTGATTATAATGTGACATATTGATCTATGCAATTCATCTACTTTGGTCATATAAATATGCCCCTAGTGAATATAATATTATGTATCTCAATTATAAATCTCACATAATTTCCCATTGGGTCCCTCTTTGAATCTAGCATATGTCATATTTCCTAGAAGAAATTATCCTTAGGAAATTTCTCAAGGATTCAAATTCACAAATATGTGTGTATACTCATAATAAACAATTCATGGTGTATCATACTTAAACAATATACAAACATGGTATCCTTTCACTAATGTATAAGATCTCACAATCATACTCACATATAATTTCCATCCAACATATTTGATGATCATTAAGGTTGGGATAACTAAAAATTTACGCAGGCTCAAATGAGTTGTCCCTAACATAAAGTGATGAAAAAAAAGGAAGTGTTTCCATCTCAAACAAGTGTGCAATGTATCCTTAAACACAAGTCCATGTTTCAAATATCTTATCTCATATCCCATGGAAGTCACTCAACCCCATGCATGATGATGGATTCTAATGCTACAAAAGAGACATTAGTGAAATTGAATAAATATGCAAGTTGCTCATGTACAATTAAGATAGGTACACTAGTGAGACACTCTTTTATAAACTATAAGGCCTAGTTACACTTGATTATATAGACAAACTATATCCCTTTCCTCTAAAGGGAAGTGATAGGGTTCACAAAAAAATAAAAAAATTCATTGAAATGGTGGTATTAAATTATTAAACCCATGAAGCTACATACCTCCATGAAATTTTTGGATTTCATCCACTCCATAATAATACATAGACTATAGGGGTCTATGATATTCCCTCTTGAGAAATAATGTGAGCAAAATCCTAAATATATGATTAGGTAAAATCACACTTTCCCTTTTTTTTTAATTGGTTATCTCATAGAAATCAAATAACATTTCACATGTGATCCTCATGTTCCTCCTTATTATGTCAAAAAATCAATAATATTTAAGGAATATCAACATGAAATGGTTTAGAAACATACATACAACTTTGTTCATAAGGATCATAAACACTTCCAAGGAATTAGACAAACCAAAAGGCATAGTTGTAAACTCATAATTCTCATATCATGTTTGAAATGTAGTATTCCAAATATAATTCTATAATTTTTATTTAATGATACCTATACTTCAAATATATCTTGGATAACACTCTGGTTCCCACATTTGATCAAAAAAGTCATCAATCTTTTGAAATGGGTAATATATTTTATCATTGCTTTATTTATTAGGTAGTAATCAAGACAAATTCAAAGGGATTTATTCTTATTTATGAATATAATAAGTTTTCCCTAAGGGGAAACACTAGGACATACAAGACCCTTCTCCAAAAATTACTCTAACTACATTTTGAGCTCACAATATCAGGGGTTGTCATCTGACATGGTGATCTAGATATTAGCTCAACCCCAGGTATGAGGTGTATCTTATGTAGTCATATAATTCCTAACACATTTGTGTTAAAATTTTCAATATTACTCAAATTGCACTCAAATGCATAATTTAGGAAAAAATCACTTAAACGTGTTAAATAGATTTAGATTGTCATAGACAAGTGTTGATTTAGGCTAATGTATCCCTAAATGGGGCAAAGATTTTTATGTGATTCTTAACTTTTCTTAAATAATTTTGAGTCAAAATGATGATTTCACATTTTGGTGCCTTGGATAACTCTTTTCTTCTAATTTATAAGCACACATCATGTGCCTATGTTATTTTGTGTCGACAACATCCTAAATGGGATAATGGTCCATACACACCTAACATCACTATCCAACTCTTCTTGAGTCAAATTATGACCTAGTAATATGAATTTTTGACCATTTTGATTAATTGTACACCAATTTTCAAAGAATTTCATTAAAATTGACTAATATTACTTAGGAAAGTTAAACCAAATTATGAGCTTAAGTAAGAATTCCATGGATAAAATTGAATATTTATTTATTGGAAGTTGAGTTTGAATATCTGCATCACCTAATGACATGATCAATGGGGTGGCATTCATAAGCCATAAATGAAACAAATATCAAGTTTATGGGCACCCATGCCTAATTAATACATCTTCCTCCCAAATATATATGAGATATTTATGGATTTATTATGCAATATTAGATTAATTCATGACCACACATCTCAATATTGAGATGGAGGTCATGTTTGAGACTGACCCATTTGAAAAATATATAAATAGAAGGGAATTAAACATCATTTTAAGCTTAAATTGTGTAAACTTATAATTTAGTTTGTCTCCAAAAGTAATTTATGTAGTTTGAATATCATGATTTATTTGTAATAGGATAGGTTCATTTGATAGGCACATTAGTGATTTCATATCATGAGCCTAGATTATGCGTGGTGATCTTGAGATAATAGAGAATCTTGGCATCCATTGTTGACAAAGAAAATAACACCAAGTCAAGGAGAACACATTCTTGGATCCACTTTTGGATGGTGGAATGATTTTGGGAAGGTAATAGGTATCTGTGCTTTCTTTCAATTGATTTTTATTATCATTTGTAAACCCCATTGAATATGTTGGCCTAGATTGTTAATTATTATTATATATTTTATGTGTTTTTTCAAGAATAATGTTTTAAATAATCCTATTTTTAATCCAATGCTACATCTTGAAATAAATATCTTGAGGTAGGGGCTTCTTAGGATTACTCAAGAACATGTCAGTGAATTACCAAGGGATAGGATGGTCATCTGAAGAATCCTTCCTTGTGTCCTCTAACTTATTTCTCATTATGATATCATACATATAAAATACATTTATCATGTTATTATTTAACTACATCATGTAAATCATATAAAATAATATGGTTTTATTTACCCCTATGATAATTGTATTGGTCCAAAGTTCATTGACACACTCAATGAACTTGTTGTGAAAATCCACCTTGGATCTATAAGAAGTGAGATAATATATATCTATAACAACCTCATAAATACTTAATTTAATAATTTTTAAGTCAACCATGGTGGGGAAACCATGAAAATATAGAATGTAATATCTCATCACTAAGATAACAAGCATCTTAGTCATAGTGGACAAATCAATCTCATAACACTCTTATTTTATATAAGTCACCAACATACAATGGACCATGAATATATGGGATATGGATTAAAATGTTAAAAAATAAAATATAAAAATAAAAAATAATCTATTAATCACACATGTGATCTTAGTTACTATCACCTAGTACTCTTATTTTTTGTTTTCCACTAATGCATACATCATGTGGCCTTATGTGTATGTGAATAACACATGCTAAACTGTGCACTTGACTTCCTAATGTTAGTAAAGAATAAATAATGTAATTAATTGGTATAAGCGAATCAATTAAATGGGTTAACTTTTAGGTAGAATAGGATTTTGTTTGATTTAAAGAAAGGAAGCACTTATGGGAACTTAAAAGGCTTACTTCTAAGATCTGGATTGAAGTAGGTAAACACCTATAAGAACTCAAAAGGCTACTTGTTAGGATTTTTCATTGGTGTGGGAAGTATGTCAAAATAGTTATGATGATTTTTTGGGTGGGAAGAATGCTAACATAGTTATGATATTGTTTCAAGGTGGAATTTTTGGGAATGTAATTATCTAGTTTACAGTACTACTGATAAAACATGGTTAATTCTATTTTTCTTATTTTAATATGAAATAAAGCTTCTAAAAAATCAGTGTGTGGCTCCCCAAGATCCCCCTCTTCATAAGGGGAAGATAAATCTATTAATTTATTTTTGGATAAGCATGAGATATAATGTTAAATTATATGGTACATATTCGTATGGTATAAATCTTCTCCTTAAGCACTAACATGACTAGGGGAGAAATAATGGTATGATTGCATGGTGGGGAACTTATAATATGATGTGAATTATAAATAGGTATAGCCTAAAGTAAAATTAATGACATCTTAGAAGTAAATAAACCAAATGGATCAATCACTTTAGAAAATTGATATGGTCTGATCATAGCATGATCTATAACTATGATTTGAATAGGATCAAAAGTAATGAGTAGTATGTGAAGTACAAATTGACCTTGTGTGATTGAACATTGGGTGACTATGATGGTAGTTGTAGGAAATATTGTTGTGAATGGGGGTATATTCATTCTTAAAAATTTCAATCATGAAAATATATGGTAGACTAGCTAACCCCTCTAGGGGTCCCTAGTTTTGAGAATCAAATAATTTATAGGTTACTAACCCTCATGGGTCAAATGAGAGGATAAATATCATGTCCTTTTCCAAGATATTTATGATATTATCCATAAATATGGTATAAAATACCAAACCAATCACTAGATTTGAACTAGTGACCTTTTTAGTTTTCACTACATCCTTATATTTTAGATTATCCTTTAATAGAGATTGAGGAATCTCAACCACTTTATTTTAGGCTAACCACTTTAGGCTTAGTAGGTTCAGTAATATAAACCAACTATGAGGGTTTTGTAACCCCATTAGTAGGTAGATGGTAACTAATGTTTATCCTAGGTTACATATGAATGGTCACTTGTAGCATACAAAAAGGTTTAGCATCCCCTTAGGCTACCAAAACCTTCCTTATGTGTAAGAACCAGATTTGATAGAATAAAGTTGAAGGAACAGGCTTCATCCTATATATCCAAGGTTTTATTAAGATCATATTATAGATGGTATCTTTGTCTATGACATAGAATTTAATTATCACCATCTTGGGACCTAGATAACTAAGAGCATAATGGTTCCTATGAAAAATATATTTTAGGCTATCATAGCTTCATAGGGTATTATAAGTCATGGAATAGTTGGCTCCCCATAACCAAGATTTTTCATGAAATATAAATGGACAATATTAATGGTCACTCCATAATCAACCATATCTTTCTTTACATAATTTTTATAAATCCAAACCTATATAAATAAGGTTGGATACCCCCTCCTTGCCACCTTAGAGTTAGGAGGAAGACTATGCAAATAAAATAAGTAGCCAACATCTAAAGAGTCTTGACTAGGTGGAAACATATCTATATCAATGTGGTTGATCTAAGATTGTGGTGAGGGAGTAACACTAGACAAATGCCCCAATCATAGGACATCAACTAAGGTCAATTGATGAGTAGTTAAATTATTGAGTAAATCAATGAATGAAATATGAGAGAATGTCTTAGTAATATATGAGATTAAATCATAATTCCCCATAGGATTAGGGATAAACTTAGTTTCTATAATGTTTGAGGTATGAGGAGTCATAGTTTTATACTCTTTAGTGTGAGTAATGATATTCACCTCTTCTTTAACTTATAACTCTATAATTCATATATATATGGTTTTGCCTTGGACTCTTAATTGAGGAGTGGAATTGATATTAGTTGTATAGGTGGAAACTTTGGCATCATGGGTACATGCCACCATGGGTTGATTGTGCTAATCTAGGTGGTTCTACAAGCTACCCTATTAATTATTTGGGTTAACATACACTTGATTTTTAGGAAAGGGGTTTTGGTAAATTTGGATATTTTGATTATGAGGGGAAATGGGATTATTTTCAAGGGCTCAAGGGTTTATGTCAGCTTTCCATAGGAACATGTCTAGAAATGTTTGCCTCTAATCTTCAAAGAGACTTTAGATGAATTTGTTGTATTTCCTAGAATTTGGATTATCATGACAGATAACCTGATGGAAGAGACAAGAGTCATTGGGATCATATTTACTAGGCCTTTAGTTTTGTCCCTGTTAACCAAACCTTTGTTGATTATTCCTTTGGTAATATGGTTGGCTCTAGAACTAGGGGAATTTCTCAACATGCATATATAGTTTTTAATTCTATTTTAGGTATTGAATGTTATGTGGTGGTGGTAAATTTAAATAAACTACATGAATTATATTTGGGGGGTTATGGTTCTTATCACCTATATTACTATTGACATTGGTGTTGTTTATTGATTGAGACTAATTGTTGTTCATAGGGTTTGGATTTTTTCTCTAGTCAGTGACACTATCACTAGTGGAATTACTATTTTTATTAAGTATCTTGGGACCTTGATTATTTTTATTATTTAGACTTGCATTTTGAAATACCCTATTATTTTGTTTCAGGGTGATAATGCATATGTTGGTCGAGTATGTTCATTGACCAATACCAATGGTCATTAGGTAAAATCACAAGGCACTCTTAAGAGCTTATTCATAGCATTAATAGGGGAAATTTTGGACATCCTCCCTCATATATTTATTAAGGGAGTGAAGGAAGAGGTCACATAGTTCCTATTATTCCATGTGAGGTGCACTAGTAGGCAAATATAGAACATGTTGCCATCTCATGATGAAATGGGCAGTTGATTCACTGTGTTCTTTTTTTATATGAATTAATTCATGAATGCTAATCTTGATAATATTATTAATATCTAAGGATTTAATGAATTTAGCCATTATTTATTTAGAAGAATGAGTGGACTCCTTAGGAAGGTGATAATACCAATTAAGAATTGTTTCCTCTAGGTTTTTGAGGAAAGTTTTGGAAATAATCCCATCCTAAGATAGGATTTCCCTAATAGCCATAGCATAATCCTTGACATGTGCATTGGGATATCCTTCCCCTTTGAATTTTGGAAGGTCTATTAGGGTAGATGGGAGAAGAACCCATCATTTTTTGAGATTAAGAGGCTTTATAAGGTACTCAACATAGGCCCCCATGTTGTTAAAGTCATTTTTTGATGTCATAGGATTTTATTAGAAAGGTGTGATCACATAGGGGTTAGTTGGATAAATAGTAGAAGGTATAGAATAAGCTTGATAAGTTTAAGTATAATAATATATAAAATCATTATTTGGATTAGTAGAATTGGAATGCATATGGAAGTAGGGAGGAATATTTTTAGACATGAGAGGTTTGGTGGATTGTTGAGGAGGGGTATATTTAATTTACACATAGCTTAAGACTATGTAAGGTGGGATATAAACCTTTTGTAGAGGGGGTGTACATAAGATGCACATAACTCATAGGGGTAAATAATGGTGTATTTTTTGTCACCACATTATTTTTCAAAGGTGGAGTATAAGTGTATATGTTTCCAATTGGGGTTTGGATAAGAGATTGATAGGATGTAGGGACTTTGGAAGCATATAATTTGGGGACCCCATGAGTAAATATGTACCCAAAGGGTTGGTTAGAGGCATATATTGGTATGGGAATATATTCTTATTATGGTGGTGGTTGATTAGTCAATGTTTGGATGGGAGAAAGAGAAGAATGACCTTGAATAAGAGGATTTGGGCATATCCTTTGACTCAAATATTTTTTGTTATTTTATAGGTAAATAATGTGACCTACTAGGGTATTTATGAGTTCATTCAATTCTATTATGGTGTTATTCCTAGGAGCCTATTATATAGGAGGTGTATGAGTGAGAGAATAGTTAGTGTGAAGAGGTTGGTTTAGAGTAGGAGCCAATTACAATTTGAATTAGTGGTATAAAGGCATCTTGGTTCCTATTAGAGGGATGCATATCCTCTTGTGTGTAATTAACCTCATCCTCCAAGTGGTGGTTCCTTTCTAGCTAAATATAATATTTAGAAACACTTTCCACATCTAGGTTTTGTAGGCCAATCGATAGTCTAGTGGCCATGCGAGGAGTAACCATACCTCCTCCACTGAGGCTCATAACATTAAATTCAAGATGATTGCTATCAGTTTTGGATATGTCTCATATCTCATGAATAGAGACCCCACTCTTAGTTTGGGTGTTAGGATGATAATAATATAATTCATAATATATATTTGTGTTAAAGGTAGAGTTATTTTAACTCACCAACAAAGGCTTACTAGAGTTGAGTTGGATTATTTTATAGCCGTCCTAGCCAAGATATCTTCCTATGTCTTATCTAGACATATTCTGGGGGCATATGCATACATACAAAATAAATGGAAGGAGGGGAATGGAAAAGAGAGAAATAAGAATAGGAATAAATGGGAATGAAAAATGTAAAAGTCCTTAATACTGGTCTCACTAATTTTTGTGCACATGAATAGCACACACTAAATTGTGTACTCAACTTCATGAGGTCAAGATGGGACAACCCACATAATAGCTAGGCAATGGGTGGATCTATAAAATGGGTTCATTTTTAGGTGGAATATTATTTTGAATGGATGATGGCAAGGGGTTTTCATGATGGAACCAAAATACCTCTATAGTGTCATGTTACTCATTAAGAGTATCTAACTATGTGGAAGTGGAGCTCTAAGTTCCTTAAGTATTTGAGATAACAAGGAGGTGAAGGTCCTCATAAATTATAAGACAAATAAAATGGGAATAATTACTTTGAATATATTGAGGAATGATATCAAATCTATTGGGTTGACTATGCCCGATTAATGTCATCCAAAAATGTGAATGATATATGATGAGGCTAGACCTTATGAGAATAAAGGGGAGTGAAAGTGAGGATATATGCTTGAATAATGTTAGATTTGTGACATATTTTTATGGGATAATGATGATTAGTTGATATATAATCTACTCTCTCTCCTCTAGGTCACTAAGAGTGTCAATAATGAAGTGGGGAATGGTTTTATCATGGAAAACTTTGATTCTCAACTTGACACTAATGTCTAAATCTATGTTGATTGTGGAACCAGTTGCTTTAACCCTAGGGAAAATACCTTATTTGATAAGACTATATGTCTTAGAAATTTTCATCTAAATAAGACCAGGAAAGGTATTTGTGTATGATCTTGTCTTGGTAATTTTTTTGCAAGAGTACTTGTTGTAATGTTGAAGTAAGGTTTAAGAGTGCTTGTATAGTTTGACAAGTCTTTGGGAAATTTGATTATATTTTATTATTTATAAATATAAGACTAAAGTTAAAGCTAAAAAATTTCTAAAATTAAATATTGAAATCAAATAATGATAAATAACTAGACATAAAATGAAATTATAGTTCTTTTTATCTTTTTATTATTATTATTCAATGCATGCAAGGAAAGAGAGAGAGAGAGATCTATTCTAACAACACAAATGTTGATTTTAATTTTTTGAGATACAAACTAAATGAAATTATATGTATATTCAAAATAAAATATATATATTCTAATCATCAATACTACAAAGTATCTAAGAATTATATTTGCAAATGCATGCCAAACTAGGTTTTGGTGTTTCTAGGTGGATGCACACTAGAATTGAATGGTTTATTATAAATAAAATGAATATTTGAATTATATTTTTATGAATTATTAAACTAAAAATATATATGTTCTAATCATAAATACTACAAAGTATCTAAGAATTATATTTGCAAATGCATGGCAAACTAGGTTTTGGTGTTTTTAGGTGGATGTACACTAGAATTGAATGATTTATTCTAAATAAAATGAATATTTGAATTATAATTATATGAATTATTAAACTAAAAATATAATTTTTAATTTATTCAAATAAATAAAATCAAATCCAAGACAATGGCTATTGATTACTTAGCTTTGACTAGGGTTTTCTACTTGCTAGTGTGTATATTTGTGTGTGGATGAAAGGTTGTTCTAAATTAAAAATTGATTGTGATTACAACTAAAATATTTATTTATTTATTTTATAGTATAAATATATGGTTTTTATGAAAATATATATGCTATGAATAAGTCTATTTAATGTTATTAAAATTCAAATAATGATAATTGATACTTTTGTGCAAATGTGGGAGAGAGAAGAATTCCTTTTCCTATCATATTTGCATTATTAAAATTAAATATTTAAATTAATGAAATAAATTAAAATAATCTAATCTAAAAAATAAAATAAATAAATAAATATAATCTATAAACTCTCACCTTGATTAAGATGTAGATCATCTAAAAACAATAGTAGTATTTGTGATGTGGTCTTCAACGTGCTAGCTCCTTTGCTGAAAAAATGATTGTAGGGACTCTATAACCAAGAGGATGATGAAATAATTAAAAAAAAAGATAAAATATGATGGATACACAGATCCAAATAAATAACATATGATTGTGGCTAGTTAATAACACTACTTGTAAAGAAAAAATTAAAAAATAATGACTCTCCTTACTTTAAATTGTATAGAAAACATGAAAATGATCAAAGCAAAGACCAAAGAAATGGTAAGAAGGTTATGTATGTATAAATATAAAAAAATACATGATCTAATGAACATTTTTGGATGTAAAAATAAGCCAAAATTATCTTAATTGTATAAGGTCAATGGAGGTTACATGGATGAGTTAAAATGAGTGGAACTAGGAGTATAACTTAGGAAAGGTTTAAAAATAGATAAAAATAAGAGTGGAAATGAAATGATCCATCTTGGAGGTGAACTCAAGGTGTAAAAAGTAATAAATGAAAGAATAATCATGTAAAATATGTAAAATCTTGAGTTAGATAAGATAAAATTATAAGGCATGTATAAGGTGACAAAATAGCCCCTCTTTGTAGTAGTGGTTAAGTAACCACTAGTTCTCATAATAGAATCACAATATCAAGTTACAAACTAGCACTAAGTCAAAATATAACCACCATAGCGGTTTTTAAACATAGGCAACAATTATGTAATGGGAAGTAATGGTCATGTCACACTAAGCAATGGTTCTATCATGCATGGAAAGGTTTTTTAAATTGAGATAACAAATGCTAAACATTAAAAATAGAGAGTCTAAGGGGATAAGATAGGTAATAGGGAAGAAAAATTGGCTAGGGTGTTATAAATAATCCATTGGAGCACAAATAAGATATCCCTACATCATCATTAGTCATCATGCTAAAATGTCACACCATGTAATTTTTAGGTGTATATAGGGCTCTACCCACATCACCTACCATCTTATCAAACATAAAAACCTTATAACTTGTGGTATCTTATGATATATGTGGTAAATATCATTATATTGTTGTGGTGATATTAAAGTGAAGCATACACATTTAACCTTCTCTTGCCCTGATGGGGCACAACTAGTCCTCTACCTAAATATAATTATAGACCACCCTAAAGGTCTTACCTAAATAAAATTTTTATTATAAAAAAACATAATATTATATCTATAAGTATGTATAACCTACTTATTCTCACCATTCTATCTCTACTAGTACTAGCCCCTCTTGAATTTTTGTGTACTACAGTTAGGTTGGGTATTGTGCTAGTGCTACTAAGAGGGTATAAGAACTGACTAGGTATATATCCAACATCCAATGGGTGTGGTTTATGCACCATGTTACCTATCATCACTTTAGGACTATATATTGTTTTAAAACCTCTCTTGGAAGTATTGAGACCTCCTTCAAGTCTCCTCTACAATGCAAGCCTTATCCACTAAAACTACTAGGGTCAGTGGGGAGAGTATACATATTACACCATCTAGGTTTGTATTTATACATGTGATAAAATAGTTTAATTAAATATATTATTTTGTCACATACCCTTCATATTTTAATAATTTAAGTAAATAACACTTATACTATGTCAATATTGCTTCCCTATCGAATTCTATAGAGCTTGTCCACCTTCCTCTATATGTAATGGGGTGAAATATAATGATTTATAAATTACTTCTCAAATTAATCTCTTGTAGTGGTAGCTAGAGTAAAATTTAGCTTTCATTCATTAGAATCTCATCATATCTTCCAAGTGACTCTTAGTATGTGAGTATATAAATACAAACATTTGCTTTAATCACAATCATAAAGGATAAAGCATCCTCAAACACTATTATACATGCCTCAAATAAAAAACCCTTAGTGATAACATAAAAATTTGGTGGATGGAGTTGGATTAAGTCCTTGAATAGATATCCTAGTTTTAGCCTAGGTAGGTGATCATAACCTCTTCTCTCCTAGTGCTCCTCTCTATATTGAGACTCTACTTTGTCTCCCTTTGTATGTTGGTGTGAGGGGCTATGAGATATAAGACTATCTCTATCTCCCTCTTCCTTCTATTATTTTGGTTTGTGGCTCATCTACCTCTTTCCCTAAATTGAGGTCTCTATCCACCCCATGAAGGCTATAAATAATGTCTCTCATAAACCTCATGCATGGTTGGTAACCTCTCCTATAATACACCAAGTATTTTTTTCATGGAATATATTATTGTTTAGAAAAATTAGGGTAATAATGACATAAACTTATGTCCTGATTATGAAAAGCTTATGCATAAATTCATAATGTATAATATATTCGTAAAATACATAGACATATTTTAAACCTACTATACTAAAAAATTATAAACTAGAAATAATCAAGGACAAATTACTTTTCTATAAATCAAACAAAGCATGACTAAGACTAAGACTATAGAATTGACTATATGACAGTGTGAGATGACTAGGAATTAAGAATAGGGTTTTTATTGATCTCTATGTGAGGCCATGATAATCATACAATACCTCACCATATGGTAGTTTTTAGGTAGCATCAACATCTACTATGGATTTTTCCCTCTGTGTAAATTTGGGTATGTACATTATCACCTATTGGTCCTGTGTATGCATTATGTGATATTTGATCTACTTTGGAAGATACTATGTACCTTATTATTCACATTAAACCATAGTTTTATAGATAATATTGAATAAATAGGATAAACATAAAATTGGTTAGTGGTTTAATTTATTCTTGACCTCAACACCATCTATGTTGAACACTGCCTACATACCAATACTCTAAAGAATGATTAAACTCCATTTAATTTTCCCATGATATGGTGGTGTTTATGAAATATTGGTATAAATCTATATGTTGGTGAAAATATTGGTGTAATAATTCACTTTAAAAATTACTTGTGACCTTTCAGTTGTATGCACTTATAATTGGTAACAATAGATGCTTTTATCTTAATGTGAAATTAGATATCCAATGTTTTTTCATGATAGGAGCCTCTAGTGAACAAATGGTTAGAAATTATGGATTTATAGTGATATTTTTGGAAATTAATAAAGTGGGGATTGATAAATGTGTGGTAAACATATTACATTAATATAAATTTGATCAAATAGTCTTTAATTGGAGGGAGGACATGGTCAAAAAATTTAGATGCTACTGGTGGGTAAGACAATCTTGAAGGAATAACCTTGTTTTGGAAGTAGAGACAATTAAACTAGAAGTCTGGATAAGTATGATAATGAGTCTAGGCTATTTATAATGCTGAATTAGGATATTTAAAATAATAATTTTCTTGTAATTAAGGATTATTTGCATATAAATAGAAGAATAGAGGCTTAGAGACATGGAATTGGGCATGAGCTAAGTGTATTTGAGGAGTGGTCACAAGTGAATTATTTTAGCAAAAAATGTTATTTTATTGACTAAACCCCCCTCCCCATTTAATATAGTAATGCATCAAAGTGAAATTAATATAGTAAAATATAAAAATTCATACCTAAGCTTACATGTGTTGAGTAGAATAGGATGTAGGCCACACACTGAATTGTGTTTCATGAAAGCCCACAATGAAACATATATAAATCAGTCCGTCTTTAAGATGAAAATATGAAATCAAAGACAAGAAAATTATAAATCATATAACAAGGAATTAATACACATTTTTTTAACTCTTTTAAATTTCATAATACTTATACTAATTGGCATTAAAATATTGAATTAGAAATTCTAATATATATTAATTTGATAATGAAATAAAGATAATATATATTATATTATATAAGTTACAAAAACTAGAAACTTTTTAAAAATTGTAAAAATCCTAAGGATGTGTGAACCTCCCTAAAATATAAATAGATATGATTTTGTAAACTCATTATAACTGGAAACTATGTGAAATTAACCTACAAATATAGTTATGCTAAAAATAGTGATTCACAATTTCTAGGACTAGTCAACGGGAGGAAAACAAGGGTGCACTGCAAGCATGTCTTGGTTGATTGTATTCTTAATTTTCATATCTATGTCTATTCAATCATATAAAAATGTTGACTATTGAAATATGTGTTTTGTGTTGTCATGTGGAAGGTCTAAAAAATAGAAAACCTTAGATCTTGCAGATGTTATATAGAAATTACATAATAATAGGGGAAATAAAAAAGGGTTAGTATGGATGACTAATCTAGCCTTAGAAACCCCTTGTAACTGAGTATTTCCTACATAGCCAAAATGGGCCTCAAGCTAAAGTATTTATCCCTCCTAGAGTGATTATTTGATCTATGATGATGAAAATAGAATAATAATAGCTATAAAGGTTGATTGAAATGCTTAAAAATGGATGCCCATGACCTACAATAAAAATATTTAGACTTAGCTTATGAATATTAGAATGCTATAAAGTTGAAATAGGAATAATTAGTACTCTTTTGCTTATTATGCAGTGTAATTTCTAAAGAGATCCAGTGGGGCTACAATGAGTGGCCTTGATTTACTTTTATAGGAGAATATTTAGAATAATTTCAATAACCAAATTTACTTAACACATAAGAAAGTAGTTTTGAAATGTCTCAATTCAAAAAATGGACGATTAGATCATGGGAAATAATGTTGAGCTATGGAACAAGGTCATGGTGTGACCCTCTATGTCTATTGTGGACTTGTCTAAGAATACTGTAGAGATGAGGGATATGTCTTACAGGATAATGTGTGTGATGAATGCAACTAAAATAGGGAATTTTATATGATATTCTCAGTGTTTACAATATAATCAAGGCTATCTTATATATTATGAGTTATAAAAATGGATAATAGACCAAAATAAGGATAAGGATGCCATGAATAAACATTTTCAAGTTTTTAATGATTAATTTTATGTGTCTAAATTTTCTCCCAATTTATTCTAGTGATGCACAAAGTGAAATTACTAGATTAAATTGGATGCAAACCTAAGTATTTATACATGATTTGTCTTTGGATGTGAAGCTTAATTTTACAATATGCCTTAATGTAAGAAACCTATAACAATGCCATTGAATGTAATATTTTATCATATTGAAATTTGAAGTTTTATATTTGTAAGTTGAAAATAGATCAAGGAGATAAATTTTCCCTATAACTTGAAGATGGAGAAGTTCATTCCCCCTCATTGGGAAATTTTGAGAAGTGTTTGACTATAGTGAATTGATAGTGATCAATTCTCGATCTGAAAACCATTGAATGATCTTGAGTTAGAAGGATTGTATGATTCGGCTCTCATTTGACTATATAGAGTACTCTACAAAATATTTTAAGGGGTTACCATGAACCATGGCCAACTACATATTTAAAAATTTAAGCAATATAATTTGAGAGTCACTAAACTCTAACATGGCCCACTTGTAACTGAGATGAATCACAATTATACGTATAGATCTAGATTCTATTTGAAACTTTAAAACTTTGAAACTTGAATTTTTTTACAATGACATAGTATAAACATGGAGATGAACTAATATCATACCCCCTCTATCTATAATATATTTAATTTCTATTTTTAAACTATAATTGAGACTTTGCACTTTTGAATTTTTCCACTTCTGAAATCTTTTGAAACTTTTAAATTTTGAAATATTTGACACTTTTAAATTGTAAATACAATAATGAGTGAAAATTCATGCCACATTACCCCATAATATAATTATTTTGAATCATATTTTCACTTGAAACTATATATTTCCATAAATCTAAAAATTTATCATGAAGTTTGAATGTTCCAAACAAGCCCATTATGATGCCCCCCTTTCGAGATAAGAGACATAGCCTGTAGAGTTACTTATCTCAAAATAAAACACGTGTGAAATATATATTGAAAAATTATCCCTTAAAATATTTGAAATTTATTTCATCATAGTATTTGAATATAGCATTGAATTTTCTTATGAAACATGTGTTAGAATGAAGTACCATTAAATCGTAGAAGCAATGTATGCATGATATACATCATGGAACTAGATTATAAATATAAGTGATTAATCATAGTAATCATTGTAACAAATTAAAAAAATATATGAATCATGATATGAATCATGGCATCATAGTACAAGAAACAATCATAGTATTAATTTCATACAATGTCTTTTAAGTTTACATAATATGTCATGCATAAGGCCTAAGAGGCCATATACAAGGGACATGTAAATGTCACAACAAGGCCAAGGACTACATGAAAATGGCACAATTATGTCATGTAATCCATAATTTTTACATATAAGGCTAGGGGCCTCACAAACAATAAGAAAACAAGTCTAACCTACCATGTAATAAAATAAGAATGCAAAGCAAAGCATGTAGAAAATGAGACTAATTTATCTCTATCATATGTATGAATTTGAATGTTAGTAAGTATAATATTTCATGTAATACATATGAAAAATATGGGTGATTATCAATAAATTTATATGATATGTAGATCAACATGGTAGATACATTATGGATAAATACAACCTGTAAAAGTGTTCCCAGATATCGAATAGATTCCCCCAACTTAGAAAAGGTGTTGGGTAATAAGGGAAGCCTAAAATCAAAGAATAAAGTGAAATTATATTATTTATCACACTCAAGTACCTCGTGATAATAATTTTTTATTGACATATGAGATATTTTATTTACTTAACATAGAATAAAAAATATGAAAAGAAGTAACCTAGCAACATTTGAAAGTACTTTACATCATGATTTTGAATGTTTGAAAATATCTATATTTTTTTAATTTTTTTAAATGTATGATTTTTTTTATTTTTTTTGAAATATTTGAATGATAAAATATATTTTAATTATGTTTTTTAAAATAGAGGAAGTATGAGGTATTCGAACAATCCTCAATCAAGGTGTAAAATACTAATGGAATAGGAAAGAAGTCAAGAAATGTGTCCCAAATGTGTATGTAATTTTGAGTCATAACAATGTATTATGACTAACATAAGTAGTATTTTACATTATCTTCAATGGTTAAGAGGATAAGTGTGTGAATTTATCAATACACTATCATGTAAGTGTCATAGGGTGTAAGGTATGAAGTAATAATCACTTAGAGTGCTATATAGAGTCAGTGTTTTGGATTGTTCAAATCAGTTTACAAATCAAAAGGATAAGTACCCAAATTAAAAATTAAATATAAGGGGTAGAATAATTATTTGATAAGGTGTAGCATAATGATAACTAAATAAAATAATATATGTATAATGAAATACAAGTAACTATCCAACTATATTAATGATGGGCATGTATATATGTGTTGTGTAATTTAGAAGGATGTTTGTTGATTAATTTTGGGGTTTTATAATATTTGTTTTATTAATGTAGGAGGTGATGATTATTGATCACTTATCATATATTATAAATTACGTGTGTTGACATGACATGTGATTGATAGTGTTATGCCAAAGGAAATTATGAAGAGAGAATATATGGTGGGGCCACATGCCCCTTTGTTTGATAGAGTTGTTATTGTGATAGCCACATATTTGCAAGTGAATGACAAGTTGGATTCATTTATATTATATTTTATTGAATTAATGATTGAGTAATACTAGCTCTAAGATGAGCTTACCAAACAAAAAATGTCTCCACATGCAAGGACATTGGATTTAGGTGTGACTATTTTTATGGAGTATGTTTGGCTTCAGGACTAGCATGTGACCATTCAAGATCAGTTAGAAGTATACAGAGATTATGATAAGAGGAGGTTGATATCAATGTCATGAGATGAAAGTACTACCTCAACATCTCAATCACCATTTATATATGATATAGATACAAACATTGATATTGATTATAAATTGGCTATTTAGGGCCAAGAGCCTATTATTGATTAACATGTGTTATGTATGACTAATTTTTTTAGACATATAGAAATGAAAATTTTATTTATGCATATGTATTTTTATTCTTGTTTTTTTTGATATTTTTATTTAAGATAATTTATAAATTGATGTAAGAATTAATGTCTAATAATAATTTATTTGATCACTTGCATATGTAGGAATTATTTTATTATGTATTTCATTGTGTTAAATTGTAATTGCTTTGATTTAGATACTCGTATTTTAAATTAGTTGGTTATTATAAATTGTGTTTAATTTTTTATTTAGGAACCCCATGTGTACATATTTTGTCATTGTTAATATTATTAATTTGAGTGATATAAATGGTTTTATTAGATTTAGTATTATCATTAATGAATTTATTTATGGCCATTGTGTCTTGTATATGAATTTTGTGAGAAATGTGTTGAATGTTTGGATATTTGGGAGACATAGATTGTGATTTGTGTAACTTATTATCATTTTTTTGAAATGAGATAAAAATTTTTAACTTTTAATTTCATTTTTATTTTAATGCATAGTAATCCTTGTCATGGTGTTCATTAATTCTAGGATAAGTATAAAAGGGTTGGCATTTAATTTTTTCCAAGCGATGAGGTGGATGATAATAATTAGAATGCAATTTTATTAAATTTTTAGCCAAAAATATATTTAAAATATCATGTGGATGATCATTGGATTTTAATTTCAAAGGCTTCACTTTACATGATGTAAAGGAATGGTTATGATTAATATGATAAAACAAAATTTATTTATGTAAGACTTTAACATTGTTGGGTTTTACCTTATGCTTGAAATGATTATCATAAATTTGCACTCATTTTTTAGGAATTGGTTTATTATGCTCCCATTTATAAGAATTAGTATAATTACATCCTTGTGTTTGTTTAAAAAAGTGTGTATTAACATGGTTTGAGTGGATTTAGGTATGTGAATTTTATTTATGTAATTTAATGTCTTCATGCATTTTATTTGACATTTGAACAAATCTTAGTTCCTCTTAAAATGATAAGGATTCATAAAAATTAAGAATAAATGATTCCATTTGGTTGATAGATTAATTTTTGCATAACAATCTCAAATCATAGGATATAATCACAAACTTGTTCATACTTACCTTGGTGCAAAGAGGGTAAATTTTCATAAGTAACCCTAGGTCATTTATTTTGAATATATTGTATTAAAAATTCCTCTTATAGCTATAGATAGGTATTTAATGATCCATTAAGAAGGGAATGAAACCATGCAAGGGTTCATCCCTTTAGGATTTTAGGAAATAGTTACAAATATAGTAGACTACCATTTTAATAATTCATAGTTTATAAAAAAATGTATAAGATGAAAATACGGGTCCCCTCTTCCATCAAATTTGGTAAATATAGGGATTTTAAAATTAAAGGGTAAGGTTATTTACAAAATGTTACACATAACACTAAATTCAACCCAATTGTGATATACGCTTTATTTTCTACATATAATTGGTGCACTTTGTCTTGCAAAACACCTATAACATGCATTAATGATATGAATTCTTGGGAAGTCATGTTGAGTTTATTAAGGGGATCATTTAAGGGTTATACTATATTGTTAATTTTATTCATTGGTAAACTATTTTAAATAGTATAAAGAAGAGGAAGGACAAGTTCCTTATATGGTTTAGGAAGTTCATTATCATTTGATGTATTATTAATTAACAAAGGCATATTAAATTCTACTAAAATGGAAGGAATAAAATTATGAACACTATAATTAACATGTTCACACATTTTTATTTTCAATAGGGAACTAGAAACATCATCATGATGTGCAATAACATCATTACTAGGTCCACATTATCATTTGACTTATTATATAAGATAATATGAACATGAAGGGAAAGTAAAGAATAAGTTATACTATGATTTTTAGAAGCATATTAATCATCACTATATTCTTAATAATCATCATCATATCAATCCTCATGATGATCACTATAATTATCATTTTAAACATTTGAAATATTAACATTTTTTTTGTAATAAGAGAAAAGAGAAGTAGGATTGATTTTAGACTCAATAATATTCATTATGCATATATTATGTGAGTTAAATTTATAAGTGTGAATAAAATATAATGTAGTATAAAAATGGGAAGAAAAATTAGGTGTGCAAAGATAATAATCTTCCATGTAGATATTAGGTTGTAGTCTAAGAGATATTAGATAGGACCATTATTAGGATATTATGTATGTTCTAATGTGACATCCATAGTTGAAACTAAATGAATATCAAAATGAAGATACAAAAATAGGATTTATGGGATAATATATAGAGGAATCTAAGGGTGCGACAATAAGTAAATTCAAAGGAAAAACTAGGGAAGGACCCAAAGGGGAAACTAGAGTCTCCCCAAAGGTAAATTTAGAGAGGGAGCTTGAGGAGAGCCTAAAGATTAACATAAATTTATGACTAAAGGTAAATCCAAAGAATGAATTATAAAAGGGAAAAAAATATGTGTTTTTATACATGACTAAAAGGTACCTCCAAAGGGATATGTAAAGATAACTCTGAAGATGATTTTAGAGGTGTTACCAAAGAAGAAGATATAGGATATTACAAAATGGAATCTATAGGTGTGACCAAAGAGGAATATATATGTTATTTAAAAAATAAATTTATAGGTGTAACCAAAGAGGAATCTATAGGGGAGTCAAAACAGGAATCTAGAGGCTTGGCAAAAGAGGAATATATAAGAATTATAAAAGGGAATCTAGAAGTGTAAACAAATATGAATCTATAGGAAATTTTTTAAAGGGAATTTACAGGTGTGACCAAAGAGGAATATATATGATATTATAAAATGGAATATAGAGGTTTAACTAAAGATGAATCTATAAGTGATTTCAAAAGGGACTCTAGAGGTGTGACCAAAAAGGAATATGTATGAAATTTTTAAAAGGAGTATATGGGTGTATGTAAGTTAATGGGCCATTATTTTAAAGGTTTGGAAAAGTCAAATTCATCATAATAAACATTATTAAGATCATATTCCTTAAGTGTTTAATTAGTCTAAACTATCAATTTAGGATCATAAACACAATATATAACATGACTAGAGAACAATAGGTCTAGAGGATGTATACCATTAATATATTGCCTTTGATTATCCATGATATATGTAAAAAATGAAATACTTATTGAAAATAAGTAATATAGTGTGTATAAAGAAGCTAATGATTATGAATATATTAAAATAAAAAATTAACTTATAAGGGTGATTCAAGCAAGGATTTAAATGATTTTTAGGGTCTAAAATATACTTGTTCATTCATTGGTTAGTGTCATCGAAATGTTTCAAAACACTAACTATAGATGTAGAAACATTCTCATATCCCATTAACCCTAGTTTCGAGGGAATGATGAGAGTAACTTACCTAGGAGATACACTCTTCTTAGGTGCACCATAAATCATATAGATAAAAGAGGATTCACATCAAGGTATAAATCAGGGACACTAGGTATTTTGGATATACTATGAGCCATGTGGAAACTAAACTTTATGTTTAGTGTTATACTATGGTTATGAATATTGGGGTGAACCCCTCATGCCACCATTTATGTACCACATATCCCTACATTAAATTCACTAATTAGTTTGAAAACTATAGGAAAATAGTTTCTAAAATAGGAAAAATCAAGTAAAAAATAAAAATAAAAAGATTTATGTTCATAGAAATCAATCAAATTTCAACTTGAGGTTGAAATAAAGAGCTTATTTTTTAGAATGATCCAAGGTGAAAACACAATTTATTTAATTTTATATGTAATCCAAGGTCAAATAAATTGAATATTTTTTATGGATATTATCCAAAGTTGAAGGCTATTTTATTTTAGTTTTAGGAATTTACATAAATTTGAAAGAATTTCTATCCCAAAAATAAAGAAATATAGAAAGAAATGTTCTAAAAATAATGGGTTAACTAGAATGTTTAACCTTTTTAGCTAGCATGTCCTCAACTCCCAGTGTCCTATCCAAAATAGTTTAAAATTACTCAAACCTCGTATCTCCCATGGTGACTCCCTCTTAGGCTTGTAGGTGCCTTCCATGCATGTCATTCCTACCCCCTCCCTCTCTAACTCCCATTCCTCATCCAAATACTAAAATAATGGGAGGAAATATTCTATAGATCATAATAAACCTTCCAAAGGTGATTTTTAGGATATATCATCTTAGGTTGTGTGGCAATATATAAATTTTGGTAATGATGTTGCATCTTAGATCTAACCATTGTCCTAACTATCTATTCCTAGTCTAATAAATAACCTGACACATAGATTCAATCTTATTCCAAGGTAAAAATAGGGGTGGTGATTATTTACCCTACTTTGAATGGAGACATGGGATTATTTACTATACTTATTGATGATAACTATGTTATTAATGAGTAGGTATATCTCCTCGATGTGAATATCAACTCTAAAAAAAGCATGGTGGAGAACCAACCCAAATATTTTACTAATGTTATATATAAATCACCACTTATATTAGCTCAAAATATTTTAAAACCCACTTCATCTACCATTTTTATGATTTTTAATGAAGAGCAGATAAAGGAGGTGATTTTCCATGAATAAATTTTCTCTTCCAATGGCATTACCTATATATTTGTAAATCTATATTCAAAACTTCAAGTGTTACACTCTTATATTTCAAATAAATGGAAAACCCTATTATAAGATAGGATCTAAATCTACCCTAATAGCAAGATTTTCTTTATTATTATTTTTAATTGCATAGAAGATAAATAATTTATTAATGGTCTATTCTGGAGTCTAAATCAACATCTTCTAATTGTGAAACCTTGGTCCCCATATTTTAACCCCCTTAATTAAAGATAGATATAGACTCACCTAAATTATCTTCCACTCCAATGTTGGTCTACTATTGACTTTAAATTTTAGGCAACTACTTGGGAAAGTTTTTAAAAACACACTCAGATACCAAGTCCTTCTCTCATACTACCTTTGATAGAATTTTTTGTTGGAAATATTATTGTCATTGATGTCAAAAGGGTAATTATGTATGTCATTGATGTCAGAGGATCATTCAAGATTGATGGAGAGAAGAGCATGTTTTAAAGTTAAATAATACAAATTTGGCATGATTTAATAGAGACCATTTCTGGACCACTTAAAGAGAAATTAATAGAAGATATATTATGGGTTTTTCAAGAGAATCTTAAATATATGGTCCATAGGTTCAGTTGAGAAGAAATGGCTCAAAATTGATTTATCTTTACTCTCAAACATTACCAAGGTTTCATAGTAAAACCCATTGAGATTTAGTTGTGGAATTCACAAGCATGTTTTAATTTAATGTTGACTATATATAGGTAAGATCTAGTTACTTAAGTTATATCTTAAGCCCCTATCATCATTGTGAAACTAGTCCCTTTGACCTAATAATTAACAACTTGAGAAATTTTCTAAGACTTTATATTTCCTAAGTCATTGGATTAAGATTTGTCTTAGCTCAATAAAAAATTAGCTCTTAATCATAAATTAAAGATATAATGAAGCATAGTAAAATCAATGTGTCAAATGTACCCAAGAATGAAAGTGAGGATGCCAAGTGTCTCAAATAGTGGGAAATGAAGGCAAATGTGTAGAAGGAATGTGAGGATGCCAAATGTCTCAATAGTGGGAATTGACAACAAAGATGCAAAATTAACATGACGGTACCAAGTGTCTCATTCATGAAATCTTGTCAGAGATAAAGTTTGATCTTATCAGAAGATCAAATGGTGAGCATGGAATTGTGTAATCAATATCTAACAAAGTGAGTGGACTTAATAGGATCAAGTTCTCAATGTTTAATGACATAAAGGTGAGTTAAAGACTAATCTAATTTGATGATATCAATAGAGTATTTCCATTCCAAAGTCTTAGGAAGCAATGAGATTAGACTAAGTGCTTGAGGTTTAACGTTAGATAGAGATAAATTTTGTGAAAGTTTGAATATCTAATAGCACATGGGAGCTTAGATCAAAAGATCTAATGTATGCATTTTAAAGATAAAAAATAAATTCTAGAAGCATACAAATATCTAATAGAGTGATTGATCCTATTCATGGAAAAAAACTTAAGATTAAAGGCAAATATTTAAAGATGTGTTCATCCCAATAGTCAAGTGGTGGAACATGCAAGTAAGCTATAAAATATGACATAGAAAAAAAAATAGAATGTTGTGATTGATCAAATTTGTATAATATCATATGTGCATAAAAAATAGAGCCTATTATATGCTAAAAATAGTAATGAGATAAAGAATCATGGTGGTGGAGCATGAATTCAAGATGCGGGAAACTTGTTGTTCAATAAATATGAATTGAGTCCAAAATTGACATGATGTGTTAGCAAAAAAGTGTGAACATAGAGAAGATGTGAAACCTAGATCAAATTATTATATATATATATATATATATATATATATATATATATATATATATATATATATATATATATATATATGTCATCTAAGATATAGGCTGAAGCTACTAAAGTGGTTGAATTATGTCAAATAGAAAATATAGAGACATAGAGGAAGAGGGGTAGATTGGAAGAAAAGAGAGATGAAGACCAGAGTTTAAGCAATTATAGAATAAACTTATAAAATATAATTAGAATTAAATTCATTTATGATTTAATATTGTAATATAGATTTATAGCTCCATATTTTAAATATAGATCTGATTGGTGGGTGCCATCAGATAAGTTGAGTTGGTTCTTAGTTAGGGAATTGGTGCTTCCTTAGAGTAGGTGATCTTAAATTAGGGGATTGGTACCTCCTTAGGGTTAGTTCCATTAAATGTTGTAACTAGTGAGGTTTTGATTATGAGGATAGATTAGAATAGTAGATTGTAGTAGCTATTATCACCATGGTTTTTACCATATTGGGTTTTCTATGTATGCATGTGGTGTTGTGTCTATTTTTTTTGTGATCTCTATATATATGTTTTAATTTGCATAAAAAGAATTAAAGAACTAATTTATTCAATCTACTAATTCACCCCCCAGTATATAGTTATGTTCCAATAATTGGTATTAGATCCCTAGTTCCTTAGAAGAAGCTTAATTAGCTCAGGTAGATTTTGGATGGTGAACATAAATGGATAGTCAAGAAGGCTCTTCCTAAATCAAATAACATCTCTTTGATGGATCAAACTATGCATTTTGGAGAATTAGAATGGAAACATATTTATCTTCATTAGGATTTGATGTATGGATGTCTATTGTAAATGGATATATAGCTCCTGTTATAACTCCTATTGACCAGGCTTCATAGAAGGCATGTGAGAACAATGACAAGGTAAATAATGCTATCCTTTGTGGATTGTAAAATTTAGATTTTATTAAAGTGATGCATGATCAAAATGCACAAGATATCTATAAAAAAGTGAAGAGTAGATATGAAGGTGATGATAAGGTAAAATGGGACAAGTCACAAACATATAAAGGCAAGTTTGAAAGTCTTAAAATGAATGAAGAAGATATAATTGTAGACTACCTCCTCAACATTTATGAAATATTCAATGCAATCAGAGGCCTTGGACAAGAGATGAAAGAATCAGTCATTATCAAAAAAGTGCTAAGATATTTTCCATCTAGGGATGACTCTAAATTATCTATAATAGAGGAAGTAAGAGATTTGGATAAACTCACTATTGATGATTTTTATGGAATATTCACAGCCTATGAGATGAGAATATGTGAAATAAATACCTTCTAGATAAAATTGCATTCAAATCATCAAAACTAGTAAAGGAAAAAGCACCTACATCTAGTTTTAAGGATATTGATGAAGAAGAAGCCAACTTTGTCAGAAGATTAAGAAGAGGGTTTAGAAAGTACAAAGGTAAGTTACCCTTTAAATGCTTTAACTATGGTAAAGTAGGCAATTTTGCTTCTAAATTACCTTATAACAAAAATTATAACTCTAAGAAAGAAGAGGGTAGTAAAAAGGTGAAACCCCACTAATCCAAGAAGAAAAACTACTTTAAAAATAATAAGGGCTTGTACACAAGATACGATAGTGATTCATTGGATGATAGGCAGTAGTTCTGATGATGACCATGATTATGATTTTGTGGCTAAGGAAAAGGAAGTCATATTCATGACATTAGGATCAACTTTTATGGATCAAGAATAAGTTGAAGACTTAGATGAAGAATAAGAAGGAGAAGTGTGTTTTAGTGAATTTTAGCTTATATTTCAAGAAAAGAAGAAGAAGAAAATAAAAATGGGTGTGGTTGAAAAACTATTTGATTATGCATGTGTTGAATTAGATGATTGTGAATAAATCTTTAGATTGGGAGGATGCCCTACAAATAAGATAACACTAAAGCAAATGGTTGGTTAGATAGATAGTTGGGTGGATTGCCTAATGATAGTTAGATCTTGAAAGCAAGAGCTTCCTCAAGGGTTTTCAATACACACATTTTAAAAAATTAAGTTTAGAAAATAGAAGAGAAAGTACTTACATTAATAATAAAAATCTACTAAAATAAATATAATAAATGATTGATAAATAAAATGACTAATGTAACAATAAGAGGGTCAATACTAATGCTAAATAGATCAAGTGTGATTCAAAAAATAGGTTGGGGGTCTATGAATAGGTAGATGAAAATAAAATTAGATTTGGTTGAGGGTAATTAGGTGAAAATAGCTTGTTATTTTTTGCCATAGTGACTGTCAGTAGTTGGTGTGACTGTCAGTGATTGGGGTGACCATCAATGGTTGAAGCAACCATCAGTGGTTGGATAGACTATCAATGGTTAGGATGATCATCAATGGTTACTATGTGTTGGATCTAGGTTGATAAAGGTTAGATTGATGGGATCATAAAAGGTAATTCTAGGAGATTAGTTTATACTAGGATAATTATGAAATGAAAATAAAGTAATTGGTAGACTGAAAGGAAATGCTTAGCTTAATGAAGGTTGATCTGGTGAATGGTTGAGGTGGTTAGCTTGTTGATGGAGTCTATCATGGTTTTAACATATTAATGGTACTTGGATATCAATCAAGGGGTGGTGGAAATTTGGCTCTTTGACATGATGGCTGGATTACTATATTACTAGAGGAAGTGACCTACAAGGAAACTCTAGATGCAAAAGCTCTTGAAGTCATGGATCAATCCTCTTCACCTCCTATTCTTCTCTTATTATATGCAAGGAAGGAGAGGTTCAACAATACTTTAATAAGGGGTACAACTTCCTATCTAATTTTAACCCATGTATGCATGGGCTTGCACATGAATTAAACATTCTAATTATAAAAAAACAAGTTAAAGTGATGTGGTAGTTAGGCTAGTCTAGATAGCATAACTTGACCATTAGTGGTTGAGGTGATTTTTGGTGGTCACCTTAACCATTGATGGTTAGGGGTAAAATTTAGGGTTGGTAAAAAGGTGGGTTTTAGCTATAAGGTCAAATAACTTAGGTTAGGTGGGTTAGGTTTAATTAGGCATTAAAAAGGTCAAGGTTAGGCCCAAGGGGGGCCTAAGGTGATCTAGGGAATTTATGACATTTAGAACCATCATGTGTAGATTTCTAATGTCTACATTTTACACCTTTTATTATGTAGCTTGAGTCAAGAAGTTATAAAACAAAAATGGATTACGGGTCAAAGGTTAGGTTGTCTTGAGTATGGGAGGAGGTGTTGCCCCTAAAATTAGGAGTCAATAAGGTAAAATAGAATTTATTGTGGGTTTGATGAGTGGTGAAGTTGATGATGAAGGTGGTTGATATATTAGGCACTAAAGTACAAACACATGCACAAAGTGCAACAAAAGTGTGATAGGCAAGATAATGCATTGACTAGGTTGCCATAGCTTATAAAAATAAAGGTTGGTACTAGGAGGATAAGTGACAAGTATACCAAATGACTAAATTTATGCATGGTAGTTGGGTGCACTCATAATGAAATACTCCTAAGTAATGTTAGTGTTTCTATAGGTATGCAATGTAGGAAGTGTTCCTACAGAAAACATAAACTAGCTAGGTGAAGTTGTAGGTATCTTAGATAGAAAGTGCTCTCAAGAAGACACAAGTGGGTCAAGTATGCATGAGTTAACACAAGTTAAAAAAGTGGTCAACATGGCAATTATTTTCATTGAGCTCAAAAGACCAAGAAAAAGTCATCACAAAATGTGTGCTAATCAGGATGAAATGGACTAATGGTGAGGTGACAAGGTGGGAAAAGAATGTAGTCTCTAGGGGTGGGTACTTTTTGAGATTTGCCAAAATTTTGTTTTTTTGAGGCAAAAGGGAAAAAGTCCACAACCTAAGTATCAATGATTAGGGGGCTTAAAAGTGATCATCAATAATCACCCTAAACATAAATGGTCAAGGTGTAAACCATAAAAGGTCAGAGGAGAAAAAAAAAATGAGTCATGTGATCTCATTTGTGATTATCGACTTTGTTGTTTGGTTCATTTGGCATTTTTGAGAAAAAATGATAGTGAAAGCTAATGGGTGATTTAATTAGTGGATTGACCAAGTGGACCAAGCCAAGATGTAGCATGGATGCAAATGAGGATAGGTAATGGGTATATGGATTCCTCTTCAATGATGGTCAAGGAATGAGGTAGGGGATTCATTAAAATTGGTAGTGGTAGTTTGATTTTGCATTGAATTTAATTTAAAGTGGGAATTTTCTTGGTTGATCATTTCATTGGAAAGATAGGTTATTTTTAACCTAGGTATAGGGTTTATTAGATTTTTGATGAATTTTAAAAGTGAAAATGAAATAGGGAGGGTAGGTAGGTTGGGGTTAGGGTAGAGAGAAAAATTTAGGTTAGCTAGTTGTAGGATTAGGGTGATTTGTTAAAGTTTATAAGTAGGTAGGTTTTGGGCACTTTCCACTAGTGGTCACACATAGTGACCATCAGTGGTTAGCTCAATCATCAACAATCGATAAATGTGGGAAGAATGGTCACCTGACTGTTGGTGGTTGTAGTGATCATTAGCAGTCAAGATAAATAATAAAAGGTTTATAGTTAAATTTATTGATTGTTGATAGTTTTGAATGCAAAAATGGTATAAAGTTTGTGCAATGGTGGGTCAAAGTTGTGATGGATGAGGTCAAGGGGTAATGGTGAAATTGGTCATGGTTTAAGTTGGTCTTGTAGATAAAAAATTTAGTGCTTGTGGGTAGTAGTACAAGTGGTAAGCTTGGTAGATGAGGTAGAAGAGGTTATACTCCTGAGGTGAATGATATGAGGGGGATGATAAAATATATGGTTGTTAAGGGTGAAGGGTAATAGGTCATTGTTAAGGCTTAACAAAAAAAAGATATTTTAATAGGTGAAGTTCATAAGCAAAATAGAATAGGTGACTAAATGTGTTTGATATTGAACATTGTAGGCACAAGAGTAGATTTAAATGTAGGATTAGGAACCATGCATCTTTATAGATATTCACCAAGGGAGGACCCTAGTGGATTGGGCATAGATAGAGGAGTTCAGGTTTAGAGTGATGCAACATTATCAACACATGCCACAAGATGCAGTGATGATCATGGCCCTCATCGAGAGATGGGATCCATCCATGAACACCTTCTTACTACCCACTAGTGAGATGACTATCTTTCTAGAGGATGTGTATAGGATCACATAGTTCCCCCTTCAAGGTGATCTGATTTATCACATTGAATATGACAAGTGGGAGAAGTTATTGAAGTTGATATATGGAGACAACCATGATCATGTTAGGTGGTATGCTAGGGTTTTCAATTATTCTATGCTCTATCAGAGGGTGAAGGGCAAGAAGAGACTGATGACCATGATAATGATGTTTGTGTCATGATTTGTCCTTCCAAATTTAAGCAATATGAGGTTTCCCTATTTACTATTGGGGGTGTTGGTTGAAATGTTTCTAATATGCACAGTGTTTGGATGGGTACCTATGTTATTTATTTAGATATACAAGGATTTATGGAGCTTCAAATATCATAGGAGGTATAACATTAACACCAAGATTTTCCTACATTGATGGGCTTATGATCACATTTGAGTGTTGAGACTGATGGGGCTATCATGGGTAAGGTATGCATAGATAGAGTTTTCAATTGGTTTCATGTGGTAGAGATATGACTTTGTTGTTTTAGGTGTATGAAGAGGAGCTCATGATGTAGATTGGTTTAGGGGTACACTAGATGCATTAGTGATCGATGATGTTACTTGGAGGCCATATGATGGGTTTATAGAGTGGGCTAGATACAAGAAGTAGACTTTATCCCTATAGAGTTATAGGTGGATTTTTGGTAGGAGGGATGGGGAGGTAGAGCTCATCCCATTTGATAGGGTTCAGAGATATTTTAACATAGTACAAGGTATCCTAGGCCCATTTCCTAGATAAAGGTAGGAGGATGTAGAGATACTAATATGTGAGCCACATCCAGTACAAACCTTATTGGATCATAAGGAGTTATCAGCATGGCCAGTGATAGATGATGTAAGTTTTCTAGATGGTTACCTTACATGGTACCAGGATCTTTACATAATGATAAACTTTGATGGGGATAATGGTGGTATGCAACTTATAGATTTATACCTAGATGGTAGAGGTCAACAGGCATAAGTTCAAAGAGGTGCCCCAAATACACAGGCATGAGTGGTGCTAGCCATAGAACAAGCATATGTTACAAAATTATAGGGTTAGTTAGAAACTTTATAGGGTTAGGTGGGCACACTTACATGTGAGAGGGACTAGGATAGAATTGTAATATTCTTGTTTACCCAAGAGAGAGACTCCTTGAGATAGAGAGGAGGATCTATAATATCGATAGGACCATTGAGCACTATCCTCATGACATGATACCTAGCTACAATGGAGGAGTTACACTACTATGATTTTATAATCTTTAGGTATTTTCGATGAGCCTTGGTGGGGTGATTATAAATCTAGTTTGGTAGGTGGTTCCATTGTGTCGATACTAGGTCAGTGGGTTGCTTCCATAGGTGGATAGATAGGTACATTAGGAGGATAGTTAGGGACCTCAAGAGGATAGGCACTAAGAGGTAGTGGTGCTCTAAGAGATAGTGGTGCCCTTGGGGCAGTTATGACATGGTTGATGACATTATATATTATTGTATATCATTTTGATATTGGCTTGTGAGCCAATGTGGTGAGATGTACATTTTGAGAGAGAGACATGTATATTTTTATATACATTAAGATACTAATGATGATATATTCTTGATTTATATATATGATCCTTGTTTATTACTCATGGTTTTATTTGATGTTTAAGTTTATTATGTGGATTATAGTTATGTTATAGTGATTATGCTTATGTTATGGATATTGGATGCTGATGTAAACTCATCTAGCTAGGCATTTGATGGATCTTATTTATGTTGATGCTGATGTTTATTGAAAAATTTAATAATTGTATGCTTCCTTATTTGGATTTAGACATGTGGTAAAAATGGTTGATTGTTTTATTACTCATGGATGCTTGATTTTGACATGATGATGGATATGTTGATGTTGTATTATTTTTGATATAGGTTGATATGATGCTATGATTATGGTTATGGTTATTATTATTTTTCTTAAGGTAAAAAAAATGAGGTAAGTTAATTAACAACATTGGATGTGATAAAAAGAACATAATCAAGAGACAAATATCTTAGTGAATATATCAACTAGTCATGATAGGATAGGAAGAGAGCATGATGTTTTTTTGTTGGCAAGGACTCATACAAACCAAAGTTGGATTGGATTAAGGAAAATAATCCCTTTGAATGATTTGCATTAGAACTCATTCATTGGTTAAAGAGGTTTATTGATCACATAATGTCAAGTGAGCTCAAAATCCCTTGATTATAGTGTATAAAGGGGAAATGGATGAAAATGGAACCTTCTTGTTAGACTATCATGCCTCTTATAGAGGTTATCAAAGAGTCAGTATAAAAAAGTTTATGTTAGAAAAAATGTAGACTGATCGATGTGGGAAGTCTACTCATGAGAGTCAATTTTGGCTTTCAAAATTATTTTGCTAGTGAGAGCTAATTGTGACTTTCATAATTCCTTAGTTTTTGCTTGATATTAGGTCTTTTACCTTTTTTATTTCTTGGGGGTTGGGGAAGCTAATCAATGTGGGAAGCTTCCAATAAATTGCTTGTTTTGAAAAATGCTTTACTCAACCATCCTTTGAGGTAGTGGTCTAATTTTGTATGCCTTTTTTAATGCTTTTGATAGTTGTCCTTCAAAGGAGTAGTCCACCTTACTTTGAGCAATTTTTGAATATGTTTTAGTAGTTGTCCTTCAAGGTAGCAATCTATGAATGTTAGGAATGACCCATGATTTTTATTATTTTTTATGTTTCTTTTACTTGTTTGATTTTTTATTAACATAGGCATGATTATATAGGCTTAAAGACCCACCTTTATAGAGGTAAAATAAGAAGAACAAGAAGGTTGATGAGGTTTAAAGAGGTTTAGGTGACAATGACCATGGGAATCCATCTTGTGAAGAAGGGAAGAAAGTACCATGAGAATTGTGCCATGGGTAGAGCCTTGGTACCCATTATTTAAGATTAGGCTATGATTATGATGGGTAATCACATGATTTAGTTTTAATTAGTTGCCCCTAAAATAGGGAGATGGAGTGTGGTTTGAAAGCAAGGGATGAGCTTAAGTTAAACAAATGATGAGCTTGATCCTTATTAAAAAAATAAATGATGTAGATGCAAGTCATTACGGAGCTCATGTTCTATGTTTCCCTCAAGAGAGGATAATTAGTAAGCTCTTGATCCATACATGTGGGTTATAATATAAGGTCCAAGCCAATTGAAATAAAACTTTCCATGCTTTCTTTTCTCCATATTAGTCACATGATAATTTTCCTTTAAGATGAGGTCTTCAATATTGAATTCTCACACTTTAAGGTGTTTTCTATAGAATAATTTAACATGCTCTTGATAGACATGAAGATGGGTGAGGGTGGATAAATGATGCTCATTAAGTATTTTAAGCTAGGTTAAATGTTGTCGATGATAATCATCTTTAGAAATGAGATCTTATAAATATATGCAAAGAGATGGGATTTGAACTTTGAGAGGCAAGAAAACCTCCACTCTAAACATAAGAGAAAATGGGGTAGCACCCATAGGGGTCTGAATGCTAATATGATATGCCCATAAGGTGAAGGGGATGTGAAAATGCCAATCCTAACTAGATGCATTGACCATTTTAGTGAGCATGTTGTTAATATTTTTGTTAGATACTTCTACCTATACATTTTCTTGAGGGTGATAGGGTGAGGAGAAACTTAAATTGGTCCTAAATGCATCATAGAGACCCTAGACTTGTTTTTTTTAATATTTGCCATTGTCAATGATAATTTTATTAGGAACATTGAAGCAATAGATGATATGATGGTTGATAAAGTTGATGATTTTTTATTCTTTGGTTAAGACTGGAGGAATAACCTCTACCCATTTGGTAAAATACTTGGTCATGATGATGATATAATGTTGTCACTAAAAATAATGGGGATTAATTTCACCAATGAGGCCTAGACTACACTATCAGAAGGGCCATAAATTAGTGGATACATAAAGACTATGGCTAGGTGCATGATGCAAATTGGCATGTTTTTAACACTTAACACACTTTTTCACATAGTCGTAATAGTCTTGGTTAAGGGTAGGCCTATAATATCCAAGGCAAATGATGAATTTAGTCATGGTGAGGCCACTAAAGTGTCCCCCATAGATCCCATCATGCATTCCCTTAATAGCATGAGAGGCTTCATAAATCAATAGGCAATGAAAGAGGAGACCATCAAAGCCAAATTTGAAAATAATTGCCCCCATAATTTTATAACATGATGTACTCTAGATAAATTCTCTTTGAGCATTTCATGGAAGACTAGAAGGAATGATGGCAAGGTTGAGATAGTTGAAGGTATGCTGATACCAAAGATTAGGTTAGGTTTCCTCCACATTAAATATAGTGGGAGAATATGTTTTGACATAGGAAAGATATGTAAATATATAGATAACAACAAATAGCTTAGAGTTATAGGGTGCAGATAGGATCTGAGAGGCGAGGGAAGCCATGGTATTATCAAACTTATTGGTAGATTATGGGGTATATTAGATTCAATAGTGTTCAAATGATGTTAAGATATCATCAAATAGTTGTTTTTATTATTGAAAAACATCATTATTACAATATTAAGGGTCATTTACTTGATTAACCACAAGTTGGGATTCACTAAAGATGTTGATCATTTTGACTCCCAAGGCTAAAGTGATCTAAAAGCCTATCACCAAGGCTTCATACTCAGCGTTATTGTTGGTACATATGAAACCTATCTTTAAATAGAAAGGAAGAGTTTTAACATGAAATGGAATAAGGATGATGCCATCTCCTCCACCACATTAACACTTTGATCTGTCAAAAAACATGGTGACATAATAGGTGAAGTTTGCCTGAGAGAGGGTTGCGATGGACTCATCAAGGAACTCAAGAAGAGGAGGTTAATTATCTACTAATGGTGCTTGAACCAATTTGTTATAAATGAATTAAAATTTAATTGACTTTTACTGAAATAAATCAAGGTTAAACTCCACTAAAATCATGAGCCACTTAGCCATATGTTGGTTTTGGTATGGCTTGGAGTGCATATACTTAAGTGGGTCAATATTGGTTGTGATATAGGTTTTGTGGTTAAGAAGGTAGTGGTGAAGTTTGGTGGCCAAAAATAATAAATTTAAGTGAAGCTTCTCATTATAGGTATATCATGTCTTTTATTCTATAAGCTTGCAACTAATGTAGTAGACAACATGCTCTTTGTGTTCTTCATCCTGATGAGCAAACATTACCCCTAGGGAGTGGTCAATGGTGGAGATATAAAGGTAGAAAGGTTGGTCATCCTTGGAAAGGGTGAGGATAGATGGATATAAAATGAACTTTTTGAGTGATTCAAAGGCCTTTTGACAATCACAATTCCACTTAAAAGATACATCCTTCTTTAGAAGGTTGTGGAAGGGTTGGCATCAGTCTAAGAGTTGGGAGATAAAGTGATGATGGATTGGGGCTTCCCATGAAAAATACAAATTTGATTGAGGTTGATTAGAGTAATCATGCTAAGGATGGCTTTGATTTTGCTAAGATTGACTTTGATTCCTTGAAGGGAAATAATAAAGCCAAAAAGCTTTCCTAATAAGACCCTAAAAATGTACTTTTTGGGGTAAAGGTATACATGGTAATGGATAGATTTCTCAAAGATAATATTAAGAATGAATAAATTATCTTTTTGATATGTGGATTTCCCAAGAAGTTCATCCACATAGTCTTTTACAATCTTGTGGATAAGGCCATGGAAGATGTAGGTCATAGCAGGCCGATAGGTTGCACCAACATTTCTAGTCCAAAAGGCATGACCCTATATTAGAAGGTTCCCCATGGGGTGATCAAGTTATTTTTGTGTTTATATTTGGGGATAATTAATATTTTATTATAATCCAAGAATCCATCCATAAGAGATAACATCTCATGGTTGACTGTAAGATCAACTAGCTAGTCGATGCTTGGTAAAGGAAAGTCATATTTTGGGAAAGTAAGGTTGAGGTCACAAAATTCAATATAGATGTGTAGTACCCCTATGAATTTGGTGATAAGAATGAAATTCAAGACCCATTGGTGATAGTTAATAGGTTGAATGAAATTAAAAAATAGGAGATGTTGAAGATCTTCTTTGATGAGAAGGACTATGCGAGGGTGCATTCATCAAATTTTCTAATTGATGGTCTTGGCATCATGGTTAGTGCCTATATTATTGGTGTTAATGATAGGGCCATTTATTAGCATGTTATTATAAGACCAATTAAATGCTATTATGTAGTCTTATAGGAAAGAGGGGAAGTCTTGGGGTTCCTTGGCATTTAATGTTTGGCCAATTTTGATAATGCAGGGGTTATCTAGAGTACCCAAGTTGATATCCATGATGGATTCATTTAGCATGGTTAAAGTCTCAAGAGGAAGTGATTTGTGGATGGATGAATCTGGTGAACCAAGATAGATGAGAATGGAATTGTCATCTTGACACTAAATGTTATTAATGGTAGGAGAGTCATCTCCTATCATCTCAAGATGGGTCAAAGGGATGGTTACAATCGCTCCTTCCTTTTGATAAGTTAGGGGTCTAAATCTGATCATGTTAATGAAAAAAGGTTAGGGAGATAATGTAATCATCCTCACACTTAGTTGAAGAATTAGCTAGTGAAGAAGGGGTGTCTTCCTCAACAATCATGATGGTAGGTGTTTTATTTTTCCTATTTTTAGTTAGAATGAAATTGAGGCCATGTTTCTCATGAGGCTTTCTAGTCTCAATGGAAATCAACTCATGTGGGCCATGCTCATACTATCCAAGACCACATCCCTTCTAAGCACACCTAAGGAGGTATGCCTTGGTAAATTTTGGGTTATCCAAATAAGAGAAGCTAGAGGTGAATAGGAAGGGCAAAGAAGAGGTGGCAGAAGCACCAAGTGGTTTGTCAAGTCCCCCATAGATGAAATGGTTTTGATAGTGTGAAGTCTTGAGGGGATTAATGGCTCTAATATTGAGGTCATAATTATGTTGGTAGTCAAGTTTCCCATAATCTTGGGGAGTAGGTAAATCATCAAGGGTGAGGATGTGACATTCCCCTAGTGAAAGATGTTAGAATGTAGATTTTAAGTGGTCTATGGAGAGAATTTGGTTTGAAAGGATGGATGATCTAGTAGATGCCTCATTAGTAGAAGATATAAATTCATCCTTCATAGTTGAGGGCTTGTCTTTGGATAATGAGCATGTGCTAGATGGAGGTAGGAGGATTTCATTGGGTTGATAAGTCATGTTACATGATGAAAAGGGACTTGGGTCAGCTTGTATAGTGACAACCTAGCATTTGTGTTCAAATTTGATGCAATGATGAAGGGTAGAGGGTACACAACCCATTGATCATATCCAAGGCCATCCCAATAAAACATTGTATTATAATTTGACTTCCACTACATAGAAGATATCTAGGAGCATACGAGGTCTTAAATGGATATGGAAGACAAAAATTTCAAAATTAACAATCATCATGTCATTTAAGGATCAGAAGACAACTGAGGATTTGGACATGACATTGTCTAATAGTTTGAGTTGATTGTAGGAATGAGAGGAGATGATGTTAATACTAGATCCTCCATTAATAATAACCCATTTGATGTAGGTTTGGTTAATGTAGGTAGTAATAAAGAGATGAGGATTTGGGTCATCAAGATGGATAGAAGGTATTTTTGAATCCTTAGAGGTGATAAGGTTGGAAATTTAGAGAGTACCAACAAAGGTTGTCAGAGGTTGAGGGTCTTCAAGTTGGACCTCTACTAATTACAATACCTCTATAATTGCTTAGTGATGATAAGGTGAATTATACATTAACTCATATAGGTTCATCTTTGTCAAGGTCTGGTGAAGTTGTTTGAGCACCACTCTCTTGATTGACTCAGAGGGGTTGGATTAGGAGGTACCCAAAATAGATACCTTGGGGTAGGCTGAAGGTGAATGTTCTTTATTTTGACTTGGTTGGGAGGTGGAATATGTGTATGTCCATGGGATTAACACTTTGACCTTCCCCTCATCCTTATACTAAGCATGTGATTAGGTAACCATATGGATAGTATGGGTAGATGGAAGAGTTGGGGTAGTAGATTGGTTTGGTTCCTCATCACTCTGAGGTGAGAGTGGGGGAGTAAGTAGGCATTAGGTAGTGGTTTTTGGTTGTTAGATTAGTAGTGGGATTGTGAGAGGTTCATCTGTTAATAGATCATCTTCATCATAGAGCTAATGGATTATGATTTGGAGAGCTTTGAAGTTATTTGTGTCATAACTTGGTGTCTTATGATAAGAGCACACTTGGCAGTTGTTATACTAGATAGGTTTTGTAAAAAGAGGTTTGAATGGCCTAATAAAGGGTAAGGTCAAGTAAGAAGCTTGCAATAACCTTTTTAAAATAATCAAGTAGGATTCAGCTAAAGTTACAGGGGGTTTAGATGTTTTAGCTTTGGTTGGTGGGATGGAAGTCCTTTTGGAAGTAGGTTTGGTGATAAAAGGTTTGGGTGAGGTGGTGTTCTTAGTTGATGGTTTTTGTTTTGGTAAGGTATAGGTTGATAATTTTGAGGTAAGAGGTTTCAAGGTGGTTTGTTTGGTTTTTTATGGCTTGGTGGAGATGGGTATGTCAGAAAGCAAGTGTGCTAGTGTAACCAATAATAGTGGTTAGGTTTTGGTTGAGATAATCAATTTCCTAATCAAAGTGGAGGGATGAGGCCCCAAGATAGAGGGAAATGTTTAGTGAGGTAAAATTTTGGCCCTCTAGCCTTTTAATGGATTTACCTATTTGGTTAATATGGTTTGTTACTTGGTTGGTGGGTCTGGTGAGGTGAGATATAGTTTCAAAGATGGGTGATTAAGGCTTTATGTAGGGAAGATGCCAAGGTTTTTAGTTGGTTTGGTTGGAGAGGATGATTTGGTTATTTGGGATTTGGCTACATGGGATGGTTGAGAAATGGTTGGGTTGGTATAGGTTTTTATTGGTCTAGTGGATAAGATAGGGTTTGGATGAGAGAAGTGATGGGTTGGTCTATCAATGAAGGGGTTAAATATTCCTATTTGGTAATGTAACGGAGCCCCAATTACTACCAAAAGGTGGCCTGATCCATGTCAGGGTTAGAAATAAATTCCAATCTTTGAACTAATATAGAGAATGGTTTGTACACTGTTCTTGTTCCTTGGATAGTGGACTCAAAAGATAAACCCTTAGGGTGAGAAAGGGGAATGGTGACCTCATCATTTTCCTCAATCAAAGGATGTAAGGTTTGGATGGGTAACTCCTCTATGGGAGGTATAGGTGTGGTGATTTCTAGCTTGGGAATGATATTCAAAGGGGAAGTAAATTATTTGGGTAGGTGAGGGAGAAGGTAAAGTGGTGATGGTTACTTATTCAGGTACATTAGTTGGAGGGGTTGATGACTCCACTACCTCAAGAAGTTAAGGAGGGGATAAGGTTACTCCCTTAGCTTGGGTCTCCAAAAGAGGAGAAGGTAACTCCATTGCCTCAATAAGTGGAAGAGAGGAAAAGGTTATTTCTTCAACTTGGGTATTCAAAAGAGGAGAAGGTAACTCCAATACCACAATAAGTGGAGAGGGAAAAGAATAGGTATATTGAGTGGTAGGTTCTTTAGAAATGATCATGTTAAGAACAATATTGATGGTATGGGAATCATGAGAATACTTAGTTTTGTTGCTCTCATTTTTGGTAGGTGCATGATTGGGAAAAGTTTATCTAAATATGTCAAGGGATTGGTTTAGAGGTGCATTGGGGTTGTCCAACACAAGCTCTCCCTTGTCAATGAGGGATTAGACAGTGATTTTGAAGGTATTACACCTACTAACATCATGCCCCACTACTTGATGGAAAGAACATAGGTCATTCTCATTGTACTAGCTAAGTATAGGAAAAGAAGAATCAAATTATTGAGGAGGTTTGATAGGAGAAAATTATATGATATTAGCTTTTAAAAACTTCTCTAGGATCTAAGTGTAAGATTCCCTAAGTGGATTGAATTGCTTCTAATTCTTTCAATTTTTGTTCCTCATATTTTGTTTTGAGGAGGATTTTGGTTGATTGATAGATGGTGGAGGAGCAATCTCAAGGATAACTACATTCATAGTTCCTTTGATTTTGGCATTGGCATTGGTTTGGTTGCTTGGTTTAGAGGAAGGTCTCATTTGTTTTGTAGGTAGAGATTTTGGTTTCCAACTTTAACTTTATTTCATCAATGGCTCTATTTTATAGCTTATGTGTCATGGTAAAATATTCATCAAAATATTTGAATCTTTGGACATGTAATGTAGAAAAGTCATGCTTGGCACATGCCCAAGTAAAAGGTTTTATCAATTTGGTTTGTGGTAAAGAGAAGGAATTTTGATTGATTAAGCTTCTCCAATGATCTAAAAAAATTAGTAATAGATTCATCATAAAATTATCAGATAGAGGAAAGATCCATGATGTAGACTTTCTTAGAGATGTTTATTGAAAAGTGATCCAAGAAATTTTGGGCCAGCTAGGTGAAGGAGAAGAAAGAGTGTTTGGTTATTGCACTATACCAATTCAATGTTGGACTGGATAGGGACATGGGGAAGTTACAAATGAGGGCATCATCATAAACAATCAAATAACATGTATTCCTAAACAACGTGAGGTGTTTTTGGGGATCCCCATTACTTTAAAACTTAGAGAACTTGGGAATTTCATACTAAGGGGGATATGGTTTATAGGGATAGATGGGTGAATGGGCTTGTTACAGATCTAGTCATATGATAAGAAGTTGTGAGTAACATAGATGGATGACTCTAAGGTGGCCATTTTATCCATGAGCATTTTCATTAAATCTATTTGGGGTTGTGCACCTGAAAGGTTTTAAGGTGTATATTTTTTTTGTCATTGGGTGACATATTAATAACTAGTAGGAGGTTGAGGAGATACCACATATTATCATGTGCTCACTGATGGTTGGGTGGAAGCTATATGGGATAGGTGGATGCAAGTTATTGGGTAGTAAGTAGATTTATATGCTTTTGTGGGTTAGGGATGTAACCCAAGTTTGGTGCAATGGGCACCTATTAGGTAGGAATGATGGTTAGGTTGGTGATCAAAGGAAGGGTAGTGACCTTTGTACATATTGGTGGTAGGGTAAAAGTTATAGACACCACATAATTTTGAAGTGGGATAGTGGTTAGTGGATTGAGGGTAGCCAAAATAAGGTTAGAAATGCTAATGGTAGGTACTCCCATGGTGAGGGCTGTATAGGTGGCTAGTGGTTGGGTTATTCTTAAGGTAGAGGAGTTTTTGGTGGGGGTGGATGGTATAAGGGTGTTTTTATATTGTAAAAGTTGGTTTTCCATAGTAGTGTCAAAGGTATTATTGGTAGATGAATAATCTTGGGTAGTTAGTGTTTGGGTGGTGACTATGGTGATATACATGTTTCCCTTGAGGTGGGAAGGTGTGCCATAAGGTGGGTCCATAGGTGGAATTGAAGTAGGGGTATGATGAAGCATGGTATTAAGATAATGTTGAAGGGCCACATGATTGTTATCTAAGAAGGTGGCAAAGTTTGTATATCCTTGGGAAAATTCCCAAGGGAAAGAAGGACTTCCTAAAGGATGAGGAGATTTCTTTGGTTTAAAAAATACTTTGTGGATGAGGAGGTAGGAAAGGTTGATTGGCTTGGTGATGGGTTTTGTTCTAATAGGTTCCTTTTCTATTGGTGAGTTAGAACCATCCACGATAAGGGAAAGAGAATACACAAACAATCTCACTACTCAAATAAAGAGAATATAATAAATAAGCAAGGAAAGCAATCACATACTATAAAGTATGTTAAGCCCTAAAGTTCCTTTTAGTCTCTCTTTTGGCTTATGTCTTTAAGCTTTCAAAAAATTGTGTGACTCCACTTGGGTAGATAAAATAGGTACTAAAAAATAAATCTATGGATAGTTTCAGGTTGTGTTTAGGATCTCAAAAGGATCTATATTCAAAATAAATAAGTGGTTTGGTATTGGGGCTTACCCCCTCACTTCACACACCACAGTGATAAGGGTGTCAGGTGATTAGCCAATATATACCAATTTTTAGAGTTTATACTCAATGAGAGAGTTGAATTGGTTTTCCCCTTAGTAATAACCTCCAAGTAGGATCACCTAGAAAGGGTAAGGTGACTCTTAGGTGATGAAATCTTGGTCAGGGCTTGTCTCAAGTTGTTTGATATTTGATTGATGTAGGTAGTTTGGTTTAGTGTGTGATACAAGTGATGCTATGATTGAATTAGTTTTCTTTAATTTAAGTAAGTGAGCTAAACTTGAAAGCAACCAATGTATGCAATTGATTTTAAGCCCAAAAGAAATTTAATTTCATTTATGACCATAAAATAGAGAGAAGATAATTTAGATATAAATAAAAGAAACCTAAGTAAATATTCAGGGGTTCCATCAAGCATGATAAAATGTTTTAGTGAATTTCAACTTATATTTCAAGAAAGGAAGAAGAAGAAACTAGATATGAGTATGGTTGAAAAAAAATATTTGATTGTACATGCATTGAATCAGATGATTATAAAAAAACTCCTCTTTGGCTTGGGAGGATGACCTAAAAATAAGACAAAACTAAAGCAAATGGTTGGTTAGATAGATAATTGGGTGGATTGCCTAGTGCTAGCTTGATATTGGAACCAAGAGCTTCCTTGGGGGCTGTCAATCCACACATTTTAAATAATTAAGGTTAAAAATTAAAAGATACAGTATTTGCATCAATAATTAAAAGCTTCAAAAATTAGATAAAATAAATGTTTGATATATAAAATGACTAATGTAGTAATAATTAGGTCAATATAATGCTAAATAGATCAGGTGTGTTTTAAAAAATAGGTTAGGGGTCTATGAACATGCAGATGAAAAGAAATTAGATTTGGTTGAGGGTAAGTGGGTGAAAATAGCTTGCTATTATTTTATACCATAGTGACCATCAATAGTTGGTGTGACCATCAGTGGTTGGGGTGACCATCAGTGGTTGAGGAAACCATTGGTGGTTGGATAGACCATCAACAATCAAGATGACTATCAGTGGTTACTATGTGTTAGGTCTAGGTTGATAAAGGTCATATTGATGGGATCATAAAAGGTAATTCTAGGAGATTGGTTTGTACTGGGTTGATTGAGAAATAGAAACAAAGTATTTGACATACTAGAAATAAATACTTAGCTTGCTAGAGGTTGATATGGTGAATGGTTGAGGTGGTTGGTTTGTTGGTAGAGTTTGGTATGATTCTAATAGAGTAACGGTACTTGGTTGTCAATTGAAGGGTGGTAGTAAGTTGGTTCTTTGACATGATGGATAGATCACTAGATTGTTATAAGAACTGACCTATAAAGAAACTCTAGATGCAAAACTCTTGAAGTATGGATTGATCCTCTTCACCTCCTATTCCTCTCTTCTTATAGGCAAGGAAGGAGAGGTGCAAAAAGTCATTAACAAGGGGTACATCTTTCTATCTAATTTTAACTCATGCATTCATAGGATTGAACATGAATTAGATATTCTAAAAAAGCAAGTCAAGTGATGTGGTAGTTAGGCTAGTTTAGATGGTGGAACCTAACCATCAATGATTGATGTGACTGTTAGTGGTGACCTTGACCATTGGTGGTTAGGGGTCAAAGGCAAGGTTGGTAAAAAGGTGGGTTTATCCAAAAGGTTAAATAACTTAGGTTAGGTGGGTTAGTTTTAATTAGGGGTCAAAAAGGTTAAGGTTTGGCCCAAGGGGGGCCTAAGGTGGTCTAGAGGAGTTAAAACATTTAGAACCACCATGTGTAGACTTTTGGTGTCTACAAAGTGGATATAGATGTGAACTCATTTGTGCTCTAGATGAAATTGACAATCTAAAAAAGAAAACTCAAAATAGAAGAAGATTGAACAAAAGGAGATTGAAAAAGTGTCCAAAAGTCTTGAAAATTTTGATCAGATGGTGGTTATCCTAAAGACATAAGTTAAAGAGGCCAAAGGAATAAAACATGTAGTCAAAATTGAACTACAATCTAAATTTGATGAATACATGAAGTTAAATTCAGAGATAGTGGCTTTGAGAAAAGAATTTGAAGAAGCTAAAGATAAAATAGATAAAGGTCTGAAGCTAAAAGGAGGTTCAGTAATTATTGATTAGTTGATCAACTCTCAAAATCCATTAAAAAAAATTTGGGCTTGGTCTTGGTTCTGAAAAAGGGAAAAGTCCCATAACCAGTACATCTGTAAAATTATATGACAACTTCAAAGCAAAAGAAAAATTAGGAACAAAGAATGAAAAAGCTTGCATGAATGCCTCCAAAGATACAAAGATAAACAAAAGCACTACTAATATGAAGAAAACTAAAAATAAGCCTAAAGAAAAGAAAAAGACAAAGGTAGCTAATGTAAATGGTTTCATAAGGGTGAAATATTTGAAAAATTTAGAGTTAAGAAGATTTCCTCATCCTGCATAAAGAAATGCTATGACCAGGTATTCCTCATATTTCTATGGTTACTATTATACTTTGAACTAGTTTTATCATAGGGCTAGTGATTGCAGAGTTGTACCTAAAAGGAGAACAAATTTTGAAAGGATAAATTCATTTTCCCCCTTTTTAGATACAAATGTAATATTATATAATTGCAATAATTTTTTTCACATAGCTAAACAACATAGAATTTTTTTTGTAAGACCAAAAATACAAAATAGAAGCATGCCTTCTAGTGTGAACAAAGGTTCACAAGTCTCTAAAAAAGGGTAAAATAAGACAAATATGAAACCCAAGGATATGTGTAAAGTGAAAGATCAATCTATGATTACTCAAACTACACTCCATGCTAAGGAGCAAAATTTGTGGGTAATAGATAGTGGTTGCTCAAAATATATGACTAGTGATAAGATGAAGTTCATAAAACTAAGCAAATATAAATAAGGATTTGTCATCTTGGGAGATAACACTATAGTAAATATTCAAGGTAAATAAACCTTGAACATGGATGTAAAACTTCCTACACATGATGTCCTTTATGTTGAAGGATTGAAACATAATCTATTAAGTGTCAATAAAATGTGTGATAATGGATATAAAGTCACATTTAATATATAAGTCTATAATATAAGGAGATCTATAAGATTATTTTCATAAGGGAAAAAAATTGAAAGAAAAATTTATAATCTTAGTAAAGTGAATGGTAATAGCTGCCTGATAGGAAAGATTGATGAGAGTTAGTTATGCATAGAAGAATAGGTCATGTCAACTTTGATAACCTAGTTAAAGTGAGCTCAAATAATTATGTTAGACATATTCCTAAGATAACCAAACCTATAAATACTAGCTATAAAGAATGTGAACAAGGCAAGCAGATGAGAATCAGATTTCAAACAAAGGAGTATGCAACTACAAAGCCTTTAGAATTAGTTCATACTAATCTTTATGGTCCTACTCAGACAAGATGATCTAAAGGATAATGATACTTCATGTTATTTTTATATTATTATTCAATAATGATATAGGTAACCTTTTTTAAGGACAAGTTTCATGGATTTGAAAGATTTAATATCTTTAGAGCTATGGTAGAGAATGAGATTGGATAAAAAATCCAATGATTAATATCTGATAGAGATGGAGAATTAACCTCAAATGAGTTCATATAATACTTTAAAAATAGTGGAATCAAAAGGCATTACTCTACATCAAGGAATCCACAATAGAATGGAGTTGGTGAAAGAAATAATAGTATAGTCAAGGAGATAACTAGAACAATGCTAAAAAAGGCCAAGTTGCATGATGGATACTCGAGAAAATTAGTTTAAAAAATAGTATGTATCTTGGATATATTTTAATTGAGGGTAAATAGTGATAAAAATCCATATAAACTATGGTATGGAAAACCTACCTCTGTAAATTATTTTAGAGTGTTTGGTAGTAAATGCTACATTAGGATAAAAGAAGACAACTTGGAAAGCTTTGAATCAAGATGTGATGAAGGAATATTTCTTGGTTATTCCACCCAAAGAAAATCCTACATATGTTACAATAAAAGGATACACAAGATTGTAGAGAGCATCAATGTCAAGGTTGAAGAAGGCTTAAACATGATAAACTTGATAGAGAAATCTATAATGAAGAATCAGATTATGAAAAAGAAATAGTTAATGAAGAGCCTGAGGAATTAAGTGAAAAGCCACCTGTAATATTTGTTTAAAAGGACTTTCCTATAGATCATAATATTAGCAATAAAAATGAAGGAGTTTATACAAGGAGAAGAGTTTCACAAAACAAGGAGTAAGTAAGTTTTGCTCTAATGTCTGAAATTGAGCCTAAGAGATATGTTGAAGCTATCAAGGATGATAATTGGCTAAAAACCATAGAAGAAGAACTAAGCCAAATAGAAAAGAATAAAACTTGTGAATTAGTTTCAAGACATTCAAACAAGAATGTAATAGGTACAAAATGGGTCTCTAGAAATAAGCTCAATGAGGATGGAACTATTATAAGGAATAAAGAAATATTAGTGTGCAAAGCATATACATAAGTTAAGGGCAAAGATTATAAGAAAACATTTGATCCATTTGCTAGATTGGGATCCATAAGAATGTTTCTAGCATTCTCTATTTACAAGAAATTCAAAATCTATCAAATGGATGTTAAGTCTACTTTATTGAATGGAAACCTAGAAGAGGAAGTTTGCATAGAATAACCTAAAGGTTTTTAGTTGTCAAAACAAGAAGATTATGTATATAGATTGAAGAAATATCTCTATGGTATAAAATAGGAACCTAGAGCATGGTATTAAATATTATACTAGTACTTGAAACAATAAGGATTCAATAAAGGATGTGCAAACAATAATTTATACTTCAAATAAAAAGGTGAGCATATGTTAATTATTGTTGTATATGTTAATGATATCATTTTTGGTGGAAGTGAAAATAGAATGTGCAAAGACTTTGCTACTCAAATGCAAAATAAGTTTGAGATGTCAATGCTTGGAGAAATTTCTTTCTTCCTTGGACTACAAATAACACAAACTGATGAAAGGATATTTATATCTCAAACCAGGTATGCTAAGGAAATGCTCAAATTTTTTGGGATGGAATAACAAACCATTAGGTACTCCCATGATAACTAGTTGTAAGTTGAAAAAAATGATGAGTCCCTTGATGCAAATTGGATTTTTTAAATATCATGATAGGTAGCTTGTTATACCTAACTACATCAAGACCTGATATCATGTAAGTAGTGTGCATGTTTACAAGATTTAAAGTTTCTCCTAAAGAATCACATGTCAATGTAGTAAAAATAATATTTAGATATATCAAGAGTACAATTGACTATGGCTTATGGTATCCTAAAGGTGAATATTTCACTTTGATAGCATATACAAATTATGATTTCACATGAAGTGTGGATGATAGAAAAATCACTAGTGGTGGTATATTTTTCCTTGAAAACAAACTTATTTCATGGCTGAGAAAAAAATAAGACTCAGACACTCTTTATATAGTAGAATCAGAGTATGTTGAAATAGTGGCATGTTATACTTAAATCTTGTGGATTAATCAAACCCTAAAATACATCAAGGTATAATACAAATCACCTATCTCTATTCTTTGTGACAATTCAAGTGTTATTAACAGATCAAAGAATCTAGTAATGCATTCTAGAACTAAGCACATATCAATCAAGTATCACTTCTTAAGAGAAAAGGTTATAGATCAAGAGTTAATAATGAAATATGTGCCAACATAAGACCAAATTATAGACATATTCACCAAAACTCTTCCCAAGGAATAATTTGAGTATTTGATATAGAAGCTAGGAGTGGTGGCTCCTACATCACATCACTAGATCTTAGTGATAGGGCATGAGTCTAGGGGGAGTACCATAAAATTCTTGTTAATACCTAGAAGAAGAGATAAAAGGAAACATAGGCATGCATATTTTTAAAATTTATAATGAGTTGATGGTTGTATATTCTTAGACAAAATCCTTTATCTGATAGAGGGGGAGAGAATTTTGGACAAACTATGAGAAAGTTGGAGTCCCTTTTCCATTGATGTCAAAGGGGGAGAAAAGGTATAAATGGTATTTTTAAAAGTTTGAAATAGAAAAGAATGTATCCAAGTTGAGTTTAGGCAAATTTTCCATTTCCTAAGGGGGGAAAAGTTTGGTATGAATAGTTTCAGATCAAGTTCATCACAAGCCAATGCAAACAATGTGAGAGGAGTAGAGTATTGTAAGATTAGATAATTTAGTTTTCCACCAATGCCAAAGGGGGATATTTTTATCAATATGATTATAATTGATGTCAAAATGGGAATTATGGATGTCATTGATGTCAAAGGATTAGGTAGGATTGATGGAGAGAAGATCTTGTTTTAAAGTTGTATAGTGAAAATTTGTCATGCTTTTATAGAGACCATTTCTGGACCACTTAAAGAGAAATTAATAGAATATTTGTTATGGATTTTTCAAGATCATCTTAAATATATGGTATATAGATTTATTTGAGAGTAAATGAGCTTAGAATTGATTTATCTTTGCTCTCAGACATTACTAGGGTTTCAGAGTAAAACCCTATGAGATTTAGTCATGGTGTTCATAGGTATGTTTTATTTTAATATTGACTAGATATAGGCAAGAACTAGTTACTTAAGTTATATCTTAGTCCCTTGTCATCATCAAAAAATTGGCTCCTTCAACCTAGTAATTATCAACTTGAGCAATGTTCTAAGACTTTATATTTATTAAGCCCTCGACTTAATAATTTTCCTAACTTAATCAACAATTAATGCTTAATCATACATTGAAGGTACAATGAAGTGTATCAAAGTTAATATGTCAAATATACCCAATAATGAATGTGAGGATGCCAAGTGTCTCAATATAAAGAACTAACAACAAAGGTGTAAAAGGCACATGATGATGTCAAGTGTCTCGATAGTGGGAACTAATAATAAAGGTACAAAAGGCACATGAGGGTGTCAAGTGTCACATTCATAAGAAATTATCAGAGATAAAGTTCAATCTTGTCATAATATTTAATAGTGTGTGATCATGAAATGAAGATCTAATAGAGCGAGGGAGCTCAATGAGATCAAGTGCTTAATATTTAATGACCTAGAGGTGAGTTAAATACTGAGCTACTTTGATGAGATCAATGGATTGTATTCATTCCAAATTCTCAAGAAGCAATGATATTAGACTAAGTGTTCAAGGTTTAATGTTAGATAGAGATAAATTTTATACAAATTTGAAGATCTAATGGCACATGGAAGCTCATATAAAAATATCTAATAGATTCATTTAAAAGTTAAAAATTTAAAGTCCAAAAGAATACAAAGATTTGATGGAGTGAGTGAGCTTGTTCATGACAGGAAACTTAAGATCAAATTCCAATATTTAAATATGTGTTCATCACAATGGTCAAGTGATGGAACATGTAGGTAAGCTATAAAATATGACACATGCATTGAAATAGAATGTTATGATCAATCAAATTTGTGTAATATGGAATGTGCATCAAAACTAGATCCCATTATATGATAAAAATATTAGTGAGACAAAGAATTATGGTGGTGGAGCATGAATTCAAGATGTAGGAAACTTTTTGTTCAAGAAATATGAACCATGTTTAAAATTGGTGTGATGTGTTATCAAACAAGTGTAAACATAGAGAAGATGTGAAACCTAGATAAAATGCTTATATATATGTCATCTAGGATATAGGTTGAATGTGCTATAGTGGTTGAATTGTGTCAAATAGAAAATATAGAGACACAAAGGAAGATGGGCAGAGTGGAAGAGATGAGAGAGATGAAGAGTAGAGTTTGATCAGTAACATAATAGACTTGTAAAAAAGAATTAGAATTGGATTCATTTATGAATAAATATCATAATCTAGAATTATATCTTCATATTTTGAATATAGATCTAATTGGTAGGTGACATTAGATAAGCTAGGTTAGTGCTCAATTAGAGAGTTGGTGCTTCCTTAGAGTAGGTTTTCTTAAATTAGGGGATTGATATCTCCTTAGGGTTGGTTGCTTCAAATGTTTTAACCAGTGAGGTTTTGATTATGAGGCTAGTTTAGAATAGTATATTCTAGAAACTATTATCACCATGGTTTTTCCAATATTAGGTTTTCCATGTATGCATATGGTATTGTGTCCATAAAATTCCTTCCAAAGTTTCAAGGGAATAATATAGTGAGTGGTGATCAAAACTTGAGGGATTTTCACAATATCATTGAAGATTATGAGGTTGAACATAAGTATGTGTGCATTAAGTTGTGATTTATAAATATATGTTTTAATTTGTATTAAAAGAATTAAAGGACTAATTTATTCAATCTACTGATTCACCCCCCCCCCATCTCAGTAGATAGTTGTGTTCCAAAAGTTTGGTTAATGTCAACACATCCAAAGATATTTCTGATATAATTACCTTGAAATTATTTGAACACTATTGGTATGAACCCCTTGATTATGAAGGTTTGTTGTTTTTATATCATAACTACTTTAACACAAGTCATTTGACCAAAGATTTTAGTAACCTCATAAGAAAGAAGGAAAATTCTTGGTGGAGAAACTTTTATCCTACCAATCTCACTGTGAATTCCCTTAACTCAAAGAGTGAAGATTCTAATTCATCCTCTAAAAAGTTTTAAAATGCTATTAAAATGATAATTATATAGGCTTATAGGATGATCCTAAAGTTAATAATACAATGGAGAGGGTGGTTTTGGAATTTCAAACCCATGTCCATTCAACCTCTAAAAAATCTAATTAATAAATAAAAATACCTAAGGCAGAAAAAATAGAATAGGTAGTAGAAGACAAATCCCATCCCTCAAAACCAATTGAAATTTATTTACTAGTAAACCCAAAAACTATAGAAGATAATAGGTGTACCAAGGTGTAGAAAAATAAAAATGGTATAAGTTTGGTGGTCCAATCCTTTAACATGACTCTTCATCCAATGGGGTCTATGAAAGGTAGGATAAGGGACCTAGTTTGACCCTTATCCTAGGCGGGGATATTTACTTTAGTTGAAGATATATTTGGTCACTATATGTAGAATATTGGTGGATAACCCTTATTTTGTTTTAGGACACCTTCTGTTGACTAGCCTCAATCTTACAGTCGTTATCCCAGTTCCTATTGGTATTTAGATTTGGCCTATTGGTTGCTATTTTTTATTTAGGAATTTTTGTAGGTCTCTTTTTTGTTGTGTTACTAATGTGTTTTGAAAAAATAAAAGTTTTACTAAATACTCTATTTATATTTGGTCTCTTATTGTCACATCTCGATTCCCCTCTAAGAAAATTTACTTGATTACCCATGGCTTTTAATGGTTGGTAATTTGATTTCATTATTATTAAATAATATGTAAGCCATATGATGTTATGGGACAAATGTATGTTTCTTTGATTTCATGATTTAATTTCTGAATTAGTTTAAATATAAAATATTTAATTATAATCATGTTAATTATTGTTTTAGATTAAGTGAAAAATAGGTTTTGAAGGGCCCCCAAAACCCTATACAGATAAGGAAAGATAAGCATTACAAACTGCCAAAAAAGGCAAACACACTAAAAAATAGTTATTAAACCAGGTTTTAAAAGGACCTGAAACCTTCAAAATAAACCAGTTAAAGCTCCCAAATTTACAAGGCCCTGGAACCTAAAAAAACCAGGTAAATAACCTAAAAATCAGCACCCCCCAAAACACAGTCAAGGGAGATGCTCATAAACATCCGCCATCATAATATCCTTAGCGAGGCCCACCTTCCTCCCTCAGTGCCAAAATGATGAAGGTATAACTGACATACTCATCAATTTAATGACCATGGCTCCTCCACGGCTTAGGGTTTCTCCATCAATCCCTAAAAATCGCATCGTGGCTCGAACACAAACCTCCGAGGGAACAAAGTTACCCTCATTCAAACACTATTTTACTAAAGCAAAATAAAGAACACACAAAAAGAAATACCTCAACATTTAAGTGCTGCATTCCAATGCACTGCCTAGACTAGATAGCACCACCAACAAAAATACAACCCCCAGACCTGTCTCTACCACCACCTAACCCATCCACCCAAAAGTCTGCAAGGATCTCCCCCTTTACATAGAGGAATCACCGCCATGGCATTCAAAGTTGCTCCAAAAAATCCTTGATCCACTCAGAACTGGGTAATGGTAAGCACAGTGGCCACACAACAGAGATCCGAGGTAGAAATACAGCCCCGCACAAAAAAATAAGCTTACTGCTCCGCGCCCCAACACTATTGATCCCTCCATCCATAGATAGAGATCTGGTCTCCAAAAAGAAGGAGTGAGGATGCATCTACAGAGGTTAGGGTTCAGGCCGCATCCACATCCACGCTCCCCTCCCATCCGCGCTCCCCTCTTACCATCATGTTAATTATTGTTACAATAGTATTTTATGTTATATATATGTTATGGCTAACTACCTTCTTGTCACGAGTTAGACATAAAAGAGATTCATTTCTCAGAACATGACAAAGGGAGAGCATAATCAGATATGGTGATGTAAATTAATATGTTTGGGGATGACATAGGAATAGTTATAACCCTTATACACACAAAATTAATGGCACTCATTATATGCATAGTTGAATGGTTAGCATTAGTGTATTTTTTATGTTGTCTGCATTTAGATAAATGTTTATGCATGATTAGTTGTGTGATAGCTCAAATTTATGTCTATATAGTATAAATTATGTGTGATTTCATTATGGATATTAAACATAGATTTAGTGTATAATGTAATAGTATAGTTATTTCATGTTATGGAGTTCATGATTAAATATAAATTATGTGATTAGTTCCTAGTTACTACCACATCTAGCCTAACCATTATGTCTTATTAATGTTGAAAACATTGATAGGTTAACTTTATGATATTTTGGGAATACCCAATTGCTATTGAAAGGAATATAATTGAATTACATTAGTCATATTGATAATTATTTACCTATGATAAGTTAGTATCAAATAAAGTGATTTTTTTATAATTAGTAAATGTATTATAATAAAAATATATGAATAGGAAAAATGTGTTAAAAAGGGAATAGAATAAATAAAAACCATTGTGTTATAATTAGTAGATATATATTTAAAAATAAATAAAAAACATAAAAATAAAGGAAAGAAGGTAGCTTTAAAGGAAGTGTCATATTCATATAATGGAAAAAAAAAGAAAAATCATAAAAAGAAAAGGAGTGATCTTTAAAGAAAGGAATATATACCTGTAAAGGAAAGTAAGAGGAGGTGTAGCATAGAAGGGAGAGGAGGCATAAAAAATAAGGAGAAAAGTGAGCAGAGCATTGGAGAGGAGGAGAGTTGAGTTAATATAAAAAATTAAAGTAGAACCAAAGGAAGTCATGGACCTCCAAGGGTCATTTGAATGCTATAAAAAGGTAAGTGGTGTTTTAAATTCAAACAAAAATGTGATTGTAATGACTCTATTGACCATGTGAATTATGTATTTAACATGTATTACATTCACTAATGTCTATTAAATAACCCATGAATTATTTTAATTAACTTCGAATCAAGATATACCATGATTAAGGATAATGTGTATATATGTAGTGAGCTATATGAATGAATGAGAAACTATAAACACATATAAAACTAGTTATATACTTTATTAACATTTATATGATATGCTATATAAAATTTTAAATATATCCACTATATCATCATATAACATGAATTTGCATTATATATAATATTTTATTATAGTATATATTGATAATATAGTACAGTAATATGAAAAGAAATTGATTGTAATGGATATAAAACTAACGATCTGTATAGAAAGTATAGTGAGTTGTATGAACAAGTGACTCATAGTATAGAAAATATAATATATGAATATAATTATTCCAAGATTATAAGTGATTATATGAATATACCATCAAATAAAAATATACCAACAAATATAATAGTGGTGAATATATGAATATACTAGGGAATGAAAACTATGAGTATCAAATGGATGTAACAAATTAGCTAATGGTATATATGTTTATGTATGTTAGATTCATATAGAGTATATAGATGACCATATATCTTATACTCATATAGAGTATACATTTGTTCAATACATAAAATTTTACTTGATGAAAGGTTTTAACCTTGCATATATGAAAAGAACAGCAATGTATTAACCACTATAATTGATAGCATCTTTATAGATCTATGTAACATATACATTGTGATCCCAATACAATGATATATATTTACATTTATTATTTTATTAGAACCTATATAATGTTACTTGGATATGGTGATTAGAGATTATAGTGCCACTAAAGTAATTTAATTACTAGGTTGTGAAACATGCACATATAAACAAGAACATTTCAATTTATGCCAAAAAAATACTTATATTATATTACTAAATATATTGTGGTATAAGTATTAGAACTAGGTCATAGTTATAATACCAAATATTTAAGAATATCATGTTATTCCTCTCTAATTCAACTTCTATTACTCAACATCTTGATATCTTATATTCAATGCTCAGATGGCATAAGATCACATTATATAATCCACTTTCAATACTAAGTAAGCTCAATCTAAGAATAATGATATGTTACATAGTTGTTATTGTTAGTATAACTATGGTGATACTAGACTATTATAATGTTATATAATGATACTAATAAAGTAATGATGAGAAAAATATACTAATTAAGGTATAACATATAATTTATTAAAGTATCATTTTTCAATATACTATTACTTTAGTATATTAAGATGATCTTCATGATGTGGTATTAAAGTAAACTATTTATATGACATTATAACTAAATATAATCTATCCATTATTTGTGTATTAAGATGATAATGTAATAATAAGCTATATACATTTTTTATATATCAAGGTGAATATATATTTAGTTAGGGATGAAAAATATGAATTAGTATTACATTGTTGAATCCATTATCTTATAAAAGATCGTCAATGTATTTTATGAACATAAAATTTTAAATGATTACTGAAATCATATGGAGTTCTTAATTAAGAAATATAAATGGCCATTGATATAGTATTTTATATCATTTGAATAATTATATACGGTACATATTATGATGTATAAGTACTCATATATAGAAAATATATCTATATATGGGCTTAAGTATTCATATGAAAAATATCACATATATAGGTGTATGGGGTCATATGCCTATACCTATAGCTAAATCCATGGTTAAAATAAGTTATAAAGATTTCAAGGGACATAAAACTATAACCATATGAATATAGTCCCCTAGAAATGTAATAATTTGTTTAAATGAAAGATTATGTTCATACGAGGTATAACTTGGTTTATGAGTTATCTGATTCTTTAAAAATATTATGATTGATTTTTTGAAAGTGTTTAGTGTGTACATAAAAATGGTGAACTGTGATATCATTTCTTGTACTATATATTTGAATCTACTTATGAAAATTAGATTATGTAGTCTAAATATAGATCATACCCAATTGGTATGAACTATACTTGTTATGCTTATTATTTATGTGGTAAATAATACAATGGAGACTCAGTAATATATTTGATGGACTAAATATATGCATTTTAATTATCCCTATGTTTAATATGTTTTATGCCTACTAGTATGAATAAATTTATATGAATCTATTAGTTATATTTATATTAACCAAATCTCATATTGTTGGTACTAAGTAGAGACATGGATTTCACTATCTTACTAGTATCACCAATTCTAAATGAAAGTAATTCGATTAAGTGGTTTGTATGAAATTATCTAATCTTAGATATCAATAACTATTTAAAAATTTGGATAAAGTAATGTTAGTTAGACATTATCATTTCATATGTATGATTTACATGTTTGTGTGCTATCATGTTAGAAATAATTTATTTATGGTATACTTTATGTTATTAAAAATCATACAACACACAAGTACTAGCATGTCTCTCTAGATTCCCACACCATCACTATCTACTCATCCATGAATGGAGGGCCATTCCCTGATGAAGGATTGTGTGGGTGATTGATGGTCTTTGGTTGGTGCAGAAAATAACATGGATGATGATCTTCCTCCTCGCAACAACACATATTTGGAGAATACATTTGAGATTGCCATAGATACTAGTGTTTAGGGAACCCATGCTCCATAGAGCCTTGTATCTTGTACATTTCATTATATTTATTATTTATGAAATAATTTAATAGATGAGATGTAATTATTTACTTATTATACCATAACAATAGTGGTTGCATGTTTGTAACATTTATGGATAGAAAATTGTAATTAATTTCTATATTCAATTATATTTTATTTCATATGATGTTAATGATCAGTAACAGGTAGTTATTACATGCTTATTTTAATATTAAACTACTTAGTGTGTTTTAGTTGGATCACTAACTAGATTATCATGGTGAATTATAATGAAAGAACACATTGATTAAATAAATAAAATTAATTTATTCTAATTGGATCCCAGTGGGGATGTTACATGTGGTATTATAGTTACATCTCAAACTCTAGGACCTAATGAGTCTACTAACATTTTAGTATCTTTTTGTTTATAAGAAAGGATAATGGTGAAATTTACAGTATTTAAAGAGAGTCCTTCAAATGTCAATGAAAACGCTCCATTTGATTCTAATTGATTTGTTGTTGATCAAGTAGTAAAGTTGGATCAAAATCTCATAGCCATGTATAAAACTAGGGATCAAATTTCAACCCTAAAATAGGGAGTTCATGGCCATGAAAAAGAAGAACTCTAGGATGAACCTAAAGAGCATCCCATTGAGAAATAAAACCCTCAGGATGTGAGAGAATAGGTAGTTATGGAGTTATCTAGAGATATTAAAAAGGTGAATCCATCTAAGTTTGATAGAACTATTTTGGGTGATAGTTGAAATATGTTTGTTGATATTAAGAAGTATTTTGAGATTTAGAACTACTCTGAGGTCACTAAATTAGTATTTTATTTGGTATCTACATAAGTGAGACTATATTTTATTTGATTAAATATGTCACTAGTTTACTCTTTCATGAATAATTTAATAGAATTTAAAGGTGTAAGAATAATTTAGTAGATGTACCAATTTTCACTAGAAGTATTATTAATCAAAATTGCAATAAATTATATTGATGTTATTTAAATTAAACAATACATTCCCTTAAAAATTAAATTTCTCCTTTCATGTTGATTGTTACATCAATGGATAGGACATGTTGTACCAATGTATGGAGAACCTAGTGACATGTAGTATTATATAGGTTAAGTGAATTATATTTTGGAATTATATTTCCTCAATTTAGAATCATGCTACACCATGATTAGAGTTATGAGATTTAGTATATCCTCATGGATAGCTTGATGACTATTATAGGTAATAGGCATCCATGATTCTTGGAATTATGTTTACCTAGGTGGATGAATTCTACATTTGATCAAATAACTTAATATCTTAGGAGTGTATTTTATATTTTGATTCCTTGAGCAAGGTATTTCCTCTTCCTTTGCTAATTAGTCATTGATTTTTTTATATACGAGTTGAACTGCAAATCAACTATCCTTTTATTAAAAGATTTTACCTCTAATTTGCCTAAGAACCAATTTAATTGAATCATCTAATATATGGAGCATCAATATAATAGAATGGAAATATATAAAGGATAATTCATGATAATATATGAAATATTTCATGAAGTGATGAGGATTAATAGTGGGTTTCATAATTTTTTTTATTTAAACATGAAATGTTGTGTGGTACATTGAGTGTGTACCCTTAAGAGATCATACCCTCTTAGAGTTGTTAAAGGGTTGGTTTATCAAGTGTATATATGGTGATGGTTATATATTATTTTTGGGTAGGTGAGTGCATAGCATAGTTCATGAGTCATGAATGAGAGATTCATATAATATTTTTTATCACTTAGATCGAACACCTCAAGAATGATTGCATCTTTACTTGGTAATCAAGTCACCTCAACCACTTTTGTTTAGTATTATGAGTGTTCAAAAAGAATGGGATGTTTCTCACTTAATAATATGTGCCTTTTAGATATATTTTTGTGTCTTATATACATTAATCCTAGGGGAGGGAATCTTAAAATACTGCTTATGGATTAGCACCACCTAGTGTGGTGAAAATTCTTCTTGTAGTGGAGTGTACTTATCTTTGTTGAAGATTCCTATGTGTTAGGAGTTTACTCATGGATTGGAACCCCATAAGTTTATGTGTTTGAGAAGAGATTCATCTCACATAGATATCATAGAGGTGATTTTTTAGTCTCTCACCATCTTTTGACATTATTATAAGCCTACTGAGTGGATTCATATTTTTATGATGTTGGTTTAGTGTTCCCTTAATCAAAAACTTGTTTCTGAAATCTTGTTTTGAAAATATTCCCTAGATTTTTTGGGATAGAATCTTCTACTTCTTCTTGATATATAATTTGTTGGAATGGAATGGATTGATGCATCTATGTGTTTAATGTTTTTTCTTCCAATTATGGAAATAGGATATGATACTACACTTACAGGTTTGGTAAGTGTGTAGTGATTTTGGCAAATTGGGTCATGGTGTTTTCTTCATACCATGTGAGGGTATTTAATATTTTTGTTGTTGAGATATTATTTCACTACTTCCCACTTGTGGCTTTTTATATTCACACTTTCCAATGCTACTTTACTTAAACTTGTGAACTTTGACCATATGGAGTGGCAAACCTTGAATTTATATTAGTTCTAGATTAAGATTTATAAGTTGATTATAATCATTATGTTATGACTCACCCCTGATTAGATTGGTATTATTCTCATCTTGATTAAAACATGTTATTTTGATGAGTCATTTATGTACCTTTCACCTAGAGTGAGTATGAAATAGGATGTTGTTGATGCCTCTAAGTGTATTATAGGTGCTTCTTAGTGTTTAAGAACACTTCTCATTTTAGAATTCTAGGAATTCATGGCATGAGTAGAAAGTTTTGATAATATAATTAACTATGGTGAAATAGAGTCAAATAAAATTAATTGTTCCACAAATTTATATTACTTGGTGGTTGGGAGCCACCATGGTTCTTATGAATTTTGAAGTATCTATACTGATCTTAGTGAATTATGATAAAATTTATAAGCTAAAATCTAATTTAAATGGATATTTTCAATGATATATAAACTGAAGTGATTTGGTTAAAAAAGAAGCAAAAGATAAGGGTAAGGTAGAAAGAGAGTAAGTGATTATTGATCTTAGCCTCAAACATTATGACATATTTTCAATTACAACTGAGTATGCATTTTACCAGTATATAGTACAAAATAGTATAAGCTTAAATCTCACTACGACCAGGAAAACCTTCAAAGATGATATAAATAAGTACAACTAAAAACTAAATTTACTTTAAATATTTTCTACCACACTCAAATTACATTTTCACATTATAATGCAGAGCAAATAAAATAAATCAAATTCAAGATCATTTAACTAATCTAGCATAAGAAAAAATTAGTAACCTTATAATCAAATATGCAACTCCAAATTTATAGAAACTATTCAAATTTAATACTTAAGACTAGAAATTGAGAGAAAATCCATGCAACAATTGACACAAACAAACTTGGAAAATCTTTTCAAAATTCCTTAATTGTATTAACTGCTCAAAGTATACAAAATTTTCTCAAAATTCTCTCCCTTTTAAAATATGGTAGTACTACCTTTTATAAGAGGACAAGGTAGTATAGAGTTAGTTATAAGATATAAATGTACAAGAAGTATGGATAACTATCTTTTTTCTACAAAGAACTAGAATACACTTACTTTTCTAAAATAGACTAACCTAGAGGCAATATGCTAATAGACTAGCATATGCCTTTACAAAAGGATATTTTATTTTCAAAATTTTACAAAATAAAATATTACTCAACAAATTAGTTAGTGGGCCTTGATCTTGAGAAATTTCTTATTATTATTAAAGGATGTTCATAGCCTTCTAGTGTTGCTTGTTGGCTAGTTCCAAATCCACAACTAGTCTTAAAAGACACTCTTCCTCATTCTCAACTAGAGCATTCAATTCCTTATCATTTTCACCCATGGCTTCCTTGATGCTTCTAACCTCAACTATCATTTATCTTGTATTAAGGATCATGTCTAGGATCTTACTAGTGTCTGTGTTTAATGATGTAATGTCTAAGTTTGTGTCCTTAACAATCCTTCCTTCACTATTTATAGATAGATACAATTCTATCTCTTCTCTTTATTGTTGCCTTTGAGCTACCATGGTTACCAGACTTGAAAATTTCTCACAATCAAATGGAAAATGGTCCCTGGTTCAATTCTTCTTGATCAAATTATAATTAGACTCTTTTTAGCTTAACTATGATCAATCTGAGCTCAACTTAAGGTATTTTATACGAATTTGGGGCTCTCTTGAAGCCATAATTATGATGGCTTATTCAAACCTAGGCTCATTCATGCCTCAAATTTGATTTTAACCTTTGAATTTATACATTTACATATTTGAGCATACACGATCTTAATTTTTTGTCACTTTATGCTTGTGTGGTGTTTAGTTAGCATCTATCTAGCACATTCATAAAATTTTTCATAAATGTCTTCAAAGCACTAGTGATTGGTATTCAAAATATTGATTTTTTATTTACACCATCAGATCATCACCCATGGATCAATGTGGTCGATTGATCATGATCTTGGATTTTGCATGTCATTGGCCATATTTACATTGAGCCCCATATTTATGCCACTTGGCAGCTCTGTAGGTTATCTAAGCTCTATATCTTACACTAGTCACATATTAAATGTGTATCTCCCATATGTTGATCCTATGGGCTTTCATAGAACTATTTAATAGTCATCAGTGATTTCCTGCCATTGGATCATTTAGGTTCAATGAAGTATGATCTATTGATCATGTGAGATGTACAAACTTTAATCAATGCATATTCAGAAAAGAAATTAGGCTAAAATATTTTAAGCTAAGTTTATTTCATGTTAATAAACATGCCATAGACTTATACTAAAATATTTTATGCTAAGTTTTAAATCATAATATGAAATGACCCCTTGAATGACATAAAATATGCCCTTTTGTCTAATTAAAATGTTCAAAGATCTTGAATTTGATAGATTCATAGATGTCAATGATGACCTCACAGACGTCAAATGATGTTCTCAAGAACATCAAATTTAATATCATGAAGTTATTTAGGTTTTGTGGGCTTAAATTTTATGGTCTCATAGACTTCAATTATGGCCTCATATACGTCAAATGATGTTCATGAAAATGTCAATTTTAAGCTCACCAAATTATTGTATTCCATAGATCTCAGATTTAGTTCACTCTATTCAATTAAAATACATGATGAAGTGAGAGTATTCAATTGTGATCCAAGAAATTGCATGCTATTAGTTTAATTTAATATGTGTTACCCTATGTTATCAAGCTTCTAATTTGGGAGCACCATGTGGCAACCTTATGGGGCTTCCTTAGCTTTTAACTTTTCATTATTGCATTCACTCCATTAGATCTTTGGTCCCAATGAGGTACGAGCCATCAATATTGATTTAGATGCTCACATGTTATTGGTTTGAAGGACTAAATGATCATTTTTTGGGGGTTCTCCTCACTCTATAAAATAATCCCCTCATGAGGAATCATAGGCCATCAGATCTACAAAGAAGTGAGGTATTTAAATTAGGACTCAGGATGAAATAAGACATAGGCTAAAACATTAAGACTAAGGTCTTGTTCATGTTGATAAACACAAATAGGGCCTTGATGTTAAGGCTTTATGCTAAATAGGTAATAAAGGGGACCATTGTATAAAATTAAAAGGATCTTACCAATCATGAACGTTAGACTCAGTTATAAATAAGGAAACATCAAGGGGGAAAATCTTGAAAAGGGACCAAGCATGATTTTAGGTTAGGTTTTGGTCATGTTGTGAAACATGACTAAGCCTTAACATAAAATTAGGCTTGAGTCATAATTTTAAATATTATTGAAAAATTCTCCCACCAAATGTAAATTTGAACCAAGGGTTTATGCTAGGTTTTTTGGAGGAGAGCTTTTAAAACATGAATTCAGATTTGAATTTTCATAAACCCAAGGCTAGTGAAATTTTGAATAGAGTTACTCTATAAATTCTAAGCATGATCTGTTAAATAGTTCCGCTTGAAAATTGTAACTATAAGACATGAATACCAATTATTAGCAACATCAGGCAAGCTCAAAGGAAAACCATAAACTAGTAAGCCAACTTTATCAAAATGGATGATCTTCAAATTCTAATAATGTTTAAAACATGCCATGGTTTTAGGGTTAAGGTTAAAAGTATCTCAAGGGTCAAATTTTTTAAAAATAGGTGTATTTTGACCTCAATAAATGGTGACTTCTATGGGAAACATAGAAATATGTTAGAACTTAGAGACTCTGGTTTAGATAATAAACTCAGTCATCCACTCCACTTGATCAATACCATTATCTAGATTATTTTATGGTTTAAACAAACCCTTTACTTGTAGAGTTAGGTTCAAACATCAATAAATATCCATGTTGTGTGTGTTCTTTGATTCCACTTATTGTTTTTCATGGGATTGGGGAGACAACTTCTAGGTTTCATATCTTTAATCATTAACACTAACTTGGAGCATGTTTGGATATCCATTAAGAACCATGCTTCTAGTTTAGGGAAGGCTTGGGAATTTCTCTACTACTAGCCAAGCATCCATGGCCCCAAAAGAGATATCTTTGGCTCCACTCATGGCCTTCATACATTTCCATCTAGGTGTCCATAACCCCAATGGAGATTACCCAAATCACCTATGCTTGAAAAGCTTTTGATTTTACATTAAATTCTTATTTTTGTATTTTAGATATTTAATGCTTTTGATAAGGTTGGGAACCAGGGTATCCAAGTTTAAGGATTTATTCAAGTGTTTGATCCTCAAAAAATCACCTATGGCTAAAACCATTATCCCAAGTAAGGATGTTTGTTAAGTGCAAACATGACTGTGCCTCAAATAGATTAGGCTTTAATCCTATAAGTGCAAATCTTCTTAAAACCAAATTTAGGTCAAGACAATGCTCAAGTTCTCATGGAATAATTGATCTCTTCCATTAGTCTTTACCAGTTTATTTAAATCACAACATTAGTCTCACATTTCAAACCCATAATCAACATATGTATTAGGTTCATACCCATATTCCTAAACTTTGGAGCTTCAAGCAAGCTAAATAAAATTTGAGTTGGGGGGTTGTCTAAAAGGACTTATTATAAGTAATGAATAGGGAAAAAAAATCAAACACACAACAGAATTAGAAAATTAAAATAGAAATAAATAAATATATACATGTTTATGTACAAACATGAGATATGAAATAAATAACTGAAGGAAACTAACTATCCTACCTACACTAAGTCTAACCATCTTACTGATTTACTCCATAAATACCTTAGGGGGAGTAGTAGAGAATTAATTATTGAGGTACTTCCCATTGGTGGGTAGTGTGAACTCTTCTCCTTGTAAGTATTTGAGTCTAAATATGTTGTCTCCAAGCATGGCTATAATTTGATAGGTGCTAATCCATAATAGTGTGAACTTGCCATGCTTTCCCCTTAGGCTTAGATTCTTTGTCCCAAAGGAGAACTAAATCCCCTTGTTTGAACACCTTGATATTTGATCTCTTATCAAACCACCTCTTCACCATGGTTTGATGTTTGCTAAAATTAACAAAGGCTTCTTCTCATGCATCTTCCATCTAGATGATGTCTTGCAATCTTGAATTTGTAAGCTCTTGGCCTTCTTATATATACTCTTGTATGAATTTATATGTGGGTAGCTTGAGAGCGATAGGGAAGATAAGATCTTGGTCATACACCAATGGTGATGCCTTTAAGGCTTACTTGATCCTTAGCCTATCTTCTCATAGGGCATACTTGAGAAGTTTATGACAAGTCATGGGTTTGTCTACAATAAACTTCTTGATCACTTTTATTAAGTTCTTATTGGTAGACTTAAACACTCTATTTCCTTGAGGATAATGGTTGGATTAAAACTTAAGATAAATTCCATTATCATATGCCCATTCTTTCATCTCTATGGATATAAATATAGATCCATTGTCACACACCAAAGAGGATAGAGTTCTAAATCTAGTACATATGTTCTCCTCCAAGAAATGGATCACTTCTTTAGTTTTGCATTATTTGGTGGCTATAGCTTTAGTCCACCTTGTGTAATAATATGTGGTAGTCAGGATATAATTGTGACCCTTTGATGAATTGGGGTTGATTACCCTTACAAATTCGAACCCCCATTTTGTAAAAGGTTTATCAACCATGACTAGTTGTAAAGGAATTATTGCCTTAGGCTCTTTGGTGCTAAATATTTAGCATGAGTGAAATTATCTTACATGCTTATGAGCATCTTTGAAAATAATTGGCCAATAATATCCATCTCTAAGGATCTTATGGGTTTTAGTCTTCTTAGATGGATGATCATTTCCCAACTTCTCATGAAAGGTGCTCATGATTTGGGTAGATTCTTAATTTGAGACACATATTAGGTAGACACCTTCAAAGTTATTTCTATATAAAACCTCATATTTGATCAAATAATGGGTTATCTTTAGCTTTAGGACCCTTTTTTACTCCTTGGTTAGTCTTATAGGTCAAGTACCATTAATTAGTAAATGAATGATAAAACACACCACTCACTAGCTTGAAAGATTTATTGATCAACTTGTATAATACTTAGCTTAGGGCTGGTATTAGCAATCACTTGATTCAAACCTTGACACCTTACCATCTTTGTAATTTTCATTTCTATGTCATATTATTTCAAAAATGATATCCATTTACCTCTATGTTCTCCAAGCTTGTTCCAGCTCAACATACGCTTTGTGGTAGGGTTAAGTAGAATAACATGCACCTTATTTCTAAGGATATAGTGCCTAAATTTATTCACTACCTTAAATAATGCATATTCTTATTTTTAAATCAATTAGTAGTTAATTTAGTGTTCTTACAGTTAGTACTCATGAAAGTTATTGGGTGATCACACCCATCAATCTTCTAAGATAAAACCGTAGCCATAATATGGTTAGATGCAAAAGAATAGAGGTAGTAGTTATTTGAAAAGTTAAGACTTACCAAGACTAGATCTCGGTTAATTGATTCTTTGATTTTATTGAATGACTTCCTAGATTCCTCATTCTAAGTGACCTTAGCATCCTTCTTCAGTATATCATTCAATGGTTTGATAATTTTTGCAAAACTAGAAATGAATATTCTTACAAAAATTATTTTTCCAGAGAATGATTGTAACTCCTTTCTACTATTTGGAGGCTCTATCTTAGATATAACTTACACTCTTTTAGGATATATGGAGATCCCATCTTTAGTTATGACATGGCCTAACAATTTTCCTTCAATAACACAAAAGGTGTTTTTCTTGGGGTTGAGGGACATTCCATACCTTCTACACCTCTCAAATACTTGTTGTAAATGCATAAAGTGATCTTCCCTATTTATATAAAAATGGTTAGATAATCCATGTATATAATGGTACACTTACTAATAAAACCTTGAAAGGCATGGTCCATTGTCCTTTCAAAAGTAGCTCTTGTGTTTATTAATCCAAAAGGTAATCTTTTTTAGGCAAAGGTACCCCATTTAGTTGTGAAAGTTGTATTCATTTTGTCTTCCTTGTCAACTAACACTTGGTTGTAGCCTAAAAAACCATCAAGAAAAGACATCATGGATGATCCTAAAATAATTTTTATTACTTGGTTAAGAGAGGGAAGAGGATAATTATCCTTTTTAGATTCTTTATTCAAATTTCTAAATCCAATATATAGTCTAATTTCATAATTCTTATTTTTGACTGGCACCACATTGGCCACTCAAGTAGAGTGCCTGATGGGAAACACAATTCTAGCATCTAGAAATTTCTTAACTTATTTGAAGATCATAGGATATAAAATAGGATTCATAGGTCTTTGTTTGTACTTGAAGGGTTTACAATTTTATTTGAGAGGTATAGTGTGGGTGATGACTCTTGGATCAAAGATCTTCAAGTCGTTATAAGACCAAGTTATGACATCCTTGTACTTAGTTATCAGTTCTTTGGCTCTCTTATTCTCAATGTTTGTATAGGATTTTCCAATGTTAATTAGTTGGGGTTGATCTTGGGGTCCAAGATCAACAACATTGTAGTCCTTCCCACTTACTTTGGGAGTCTTAGAAACCTCATCTAGATTATCTTAATCAAATAGCCTCCATAAGGCAATCATGCCTTTGGAAATCTTATTGTCATTTAGATGAATGGCTTTGCCATGAAATTTTCCTTCCCCAAGTGCATTTTCATTAGTTTCATCAATGATTTAAGCCTCAAATGCTCCTGAACTAGTTATGAAGTTCACAATTTATTGATCATCACTAAAGACCTAAAAATGATTCACATTATCTAGGACTGAAAGTCAAGGTATCAACTCAATGTTAAATTTGGTCAAGTCTTGCTTAGGCATGAGGATGGTTAAAATAGATGCCAACTCATAAACCACTATTTTCTTCTCTTTGGGGATGGAGATAATGTTAAAGTCATCAAAAGAATCAATTAGATCCTAGATCCTGAACTTATACCTCTTAAGGTATGATAATTTACATTGATATTTACTCTTTACTTGGTTGACTACAAGTTATAAATCACCATAGACTAGTATTTCTTTGACTTTGTTTTTGATAGAAAACTACAAACCTAGGATGAGGGCCTCATATTCAGTAAGGTTATTGGTGTATGGAAACTGGAGCCTATAGGATACATGATATTTCTTACCAAAAAGATTAGTTAGGACAATACCAACTGTAAACCCATACTTACACCTAACACCATCAAAATGTAGCTTCCATAGCCCACAAATAACATGAGTACTTTGAGGATCACATACCTTTATGATTTCTAAGGTGAAGACTCCCAAATTAGAGTCAACTATATTGAACTTTTCACTATCAACATTATACTCAGTGATCATGTGTTTCATCTTTTAATTTATTTCAACCCTAATTTGGTTTAGAACTCCTTTCCAAGGTAACCATAAATGTGAACAATATGTGGACATGTACCCATTTATAACTTTGGTCCATTCCATGTTTAACAAGATCCCATAAACATTAGGAATGTCAACAAATTGGATATCAATAAACTATTATACTCTAGGTTTAGAGGCCAATTTCATATGGACATTTAATAATTTACTAATCACCCTGACTCTAGATTTATCTAATTGAGTAAGAACTTTATTAGACTTATTAGGTGTCAAACCAAATTATTTGGAAATACCTGCTAGCACGATATTAGTGGATGTACCAAAATTTAATAAATAATTGTGCAAATATTTACTAAACATCCTAACTGTGAGTAAGAAAGGATGATATTTTGCCTTACATTTATCCATAACCATATTATTGTTGTTAGCCTTGGGTGGTTTGTTAGATTTATTTGATAATGATTCTAACAAGAGGTCCCTTTTTTCTATGATCTATGTCAATTCATGCAATGTGATGTTTACTTTTATCCTTTTCATGTCCTCAACAATATTATAAATAGTCTTATTTGAAGAACTAGGAGTATCAAAATTATTCTTAAAGGGAATCCCTTTGGGTTTTCTCAATCATTTCTTAAAGAAGTATCTGGAGGAGTTCCAAATTTATTTGGAGATATTGAGGTAATCAAGGGCTTCCTCTACACTCTATTCCTCAAAGGGTAAGTCTTCTTCAAGAATTTTTAGAAGGCATGTATTTCCTCAAAGACATCATCAGGTTTGTTGTCCTCTTGAAAAGGGAAATCAAACATCTCCACCATGAAAAATTTATTAGTAGGATTAGACCCTAAAGTACTTACACCACTATCCTTATTAGGGACCAATTCAAATGTTTCTAACTCTTCTTGGAAAGCTTCAAAAGCCTTATAAAAATTAATGTAATCAATCTCACTATGCTTGGCTATATAATGCACCCTACAATAGTCAAGCAAAATAATATTAGTAAGATTAATGTCGATAGTCCTTTTTTTAGAAGATGGTTCATTATTCTTATTATTTTGGAAACTATCATTATAAGACCTATTATTATTCCTATTAAACCTTTAGAGTGAGAAGTTCTTACTAGATGTCTCTTTAGTATTTCCAACTTATTTTTCTAGCTAAAAGAAATTAGTGCTTAACTTTTGGACAATTTTTAGAATAGACTCATTCTCATTCTTGGGAGTTTTAGAATTTTGAACCTAGTTATTATTAGTACTAGCAGTTGGTACTAAATCTCTTTGATCATTTTCATTGAATCCACTAGTATCAGGATCACTTAAGAATCCTAGGTTGTCATTAGGGGTAGCATGATTCAAAGGAAATTGATTCATATTTGGGAGTTGATTCAAGGCTATAACATTTTGATTATTTTTGGGGCAGATGTTTAGAATAGGAAAATGTAGATTGATATTTGGGACAGAGTAGGCCATTTGTCCTTGGGGATGCATTTGATCATTGATGATCACTACTGAAGAATAATCCCTAGCTAATGCATTTATAGTTGGAAGAGATATTTTCAAAAATACAAAAATTCATAGGATCTACTACATCCTTGTAGATTTATATAACTAAAACATCATCAGGGTTATAAGGGTCTATGGTCCTACTATACATTTTATGGAACCTAGCATTAAAGGACCTTATGGGCTCACTTGCATCCCTCTTGATGGTGGTGAGTAGATGGTATATGACATATGGACTAATAATTTTTCCAAATTGGTCTATGAAAACATTAGTGAAACCATCCTAGCTAGTAATATAATTATCAATAAAATTAAGAAATTATTCATATGTAACATCTTTAAAAGTAAAGGGGAATAATCTTCATGATATATCTTCATGTATGACATGTAGAAACCTTAAAGTAACTTTGAAATATTTAATGTGCTCTTCAATAGTTATAAACCATTTGGACTAAATGTTGGCAAGTATTTTTTAGGACTACATGGGAGATCATGTACCACACCTAGCACATTGATTGAAGAATATCCCAACCAAGCCATAATTGGATGAAGGTTGAAGGTAGAGGTACCTTGAAGAGGTGAGTTAGGTAGGGATTTTGAAAGTGTATGCCTACTTTTATCTCACCTATCTCTTCTATGGACTTCAAGATCAAGCAAAGGTTCTCTTGTATTTGAATGTGATCTTTTTCAAATCTTTGGAAATTCTAGCTTGAAGATTGAAGATCCTATTTGAAATACAATGTGTCAAATTAATCTCTATAAATAAAAAGGATTAAACTTTCACATTAAGATAATTTTTTAAATATTTGTTGGGGATCAACCAACAATATGATTACACTTATGAAAGCAATAAACCACGGAATTAAATCAGATAGATAAGTAACTAGAATGATAAATAGCAAAGAATAAGAGATATAAGAAACCACCCTAAAAACTTGTATTAAACTCTTTACAGAAGGAATACAATTGAAGAAACTTCTTTCTTCCACACCTCTCTCAGATGTACAGATTTCTCTCTAGATCTCTTTCCCTCAAGAGCTCTCTCTCTCAAGTACAATCAACTCCAACAACCTGGAATGATTCACCTATACAATTATGTACTGTTATTCAACATTCACGTATAATGAAATACTACAATAAGCTAAGAAGATCCTTCCTACATATAGAACTAGGAAACTTGAGCATGCACTTACAATCAATAGTTAAGCCTCTTAAAAATAGTCTTACTAATAATAGAGACGTGGACTTAAGACTACAACTTAATCTCATCATGTAAACACTTAGTTTTGTCCTCAAAAATAGCTTTTTGGACGCACAGGTAACTGACACCGGTTCCTACCTGCTTGCCTGTGACTAACGTTGGTTGATCCCTACCGATGATGGCATCTCTTCAACTGCTCTTGACCGACGTCAATCGCTCCTGACCGATGCCGGTGACTGTGTAAACCTGAAAACTATGGTAATGCACTCCTTGGTGAAGATTTTAGGCTCCACACCTTAACAATCTCCCACTTGGAGATAAACAACTACACCAATACCTGTACAACAACATCTTCTAGCTCCTCCATCTTCAACTCAATCATGAAGACCAACAGAAGTTGAATGAAGATTCAAATTCTCCTTTGTAACTAGCTTGGTTAACATATCAGTAGGATTCTTATCTGAATGGATCTTATCCAGCTTCAACTCACCATCCTCCAATACCTATCTTATGAAGTGGTACCTAAGCTGTATATGCTTTGTTCTTGAATGAAAGGCTGAATTCTTAGCCAAATGAATGGCACTCTGACTATCACTGTATAGTCTACAACTCTCTTTCTCCTTTCCAAGCTCTTCCATGAATCGTGTCATCCATATCATCTCTTTGCTAGCCTCTGTGGCTGCAATATACTCTACTTCTATAGTTGACAAGGCAACAACCTTCTACAACTTTGATATCCAGCTATCATTCCACCAACAGTGAAAACATATCTTGTGGTGCTCCTCCTACCATCCAAATCACCTGCCATATCTGAATCTACATAACCATGTAGAGAAGTATCTGAACCTCCATAGCAAAAATGCCTACTGTTGGTTCCTCTCAGATATCTAAGGATCCACTGAACTGCTTTCCAGTGCTCCTTTCATGGATTGGCCATATACTTACTTACAACTCCCACTACATGGGCAATATCTGGTCTAGCACACACCATTGCATACATTAAACTCCCTACTGCTGAAGAATATGGAACTTTACTCATGTACTCTACCTCATCATGTGAATTGGGACATTGTTCTTTACTCAACTTAAAATGTCCAGCCAAAGGTGTGCTTACCGGTTTTGCATCCTGCATATTGAACCGTTTCAACACCTTGTCCACATAATCCTCTTGAGACAATATCAACCTATGATTTTTCCTATCTCTCTTGATGCTCATGCCAAGGATTTTCTTTGCTGCTCCCAAATCCTTCATGGAAAATGTTTGAGCTAATTTCACCTTAAGCTTAGAGATATCCTGCATGTGTGATCCTACAACCAACATATCATCTACATACAACAACAAAATAATATATCTACCATTATACAATATCTTAAAATACACACAATGGTCAGATTGACACCTACTATAGCCATGCTCAGTCATAAACCTGTCAAATCTCAAATACCACTGTCTAGGAGCTTGCTTGAGGCCATACAAGCTTTTCTTCAATCTACACACTAACTTCTCCTTACCTTTGACCTCAAATCCTTCCGGCTGTTCCATGTATATTTCCTCATCCAAATCTCCATGAAGAAACACTGTCTTAACATCTAGCTGCTCAAGATGCAAATCCTCAATAGCAATCAAAGACAATATAACCCGTATAGAAGTCATTTTAACAACAAGAGAAAAAATCTCACCAAAATCAATACCTAGCTTTTGTGCAAATCCATTCACTACCAACCTGGCCTTATATCTCATTTGTCCATTCTCACCTTCCTTTAACCTGTAGGTCCATCTATTCTTCAGTGTCCTCTTACCAGCTGGTAACTCAACCAAATCCCATGTTTGGTTCTCTCTCAAGGACTCCATCTCCTCAACCATGCCACGCTCCCACTGACTCTTGGACTTCACCTGTAATGCTTCTTCAAAACTCTCTAGTTCTCCACCATCAGTTAGAAATAAATAGAATAATGAAGGGGAATATCAAATTAGAGGCTTACTTACCCTTTTTGACCTCCTGATGGGCGTTTGAGACTCGTTCACAACACGCTGTCCACCCAAATTCTCTAACAGTGACCGACCTCGGTCACTTCCAAGCCTGTTACTGGCTGATGCCGATTCTTCCTGACCGACGTCGGTCTCTGTGTTTTCCTACAAGTGATTATTTCTTTTTCCTGTGAGCTCATTTTGGACCGTCACCTCGTCTAATTCACCATTGCTCTGCCCAGATTGATTCAGCTTCTTCAGCTAATCACTATACATCACTTTTTCATTGAAAACAACATCATGGCTCCTAATTACCTTGTTAGTTCTTAGATTCCAAAGTTTGAAACCAAATTCATCTGAGCCATAGCCAATAAATGTGCACCTCATAGACTTAGCATCTAGCTTCTTTCTATTTTCCTTATCAACATGCACAAAGGCTTCACAACCAAAAACTTTGAGATATGAGAGATCTACCTTTTTACCTATCCATGCCTCTTCTAGAATTCCACCATCCAGCGCTATAGAGGGTCCTCTGTTAATCAGGTACACTGCAATGTCAATAGCTTCTGCCCAAAACTCTAAGGGCAAACCAACATGCAATATCATACATATTACACACTCCATTATTATTTTGTTCATCCTTTCAGCAATTCCATTCTAATGAGGTGTCCTTGGAACCATCCTTTGCCTATGGATTCCATGCATATAACAATAATCTCTGAACTTATAGCTGCAAAACTCACCACCATTGTTAGATCTCAGGCACTTCAATCTTCTGCCTGTTTCATTCTCAACCATAGCTTTCCAAATCTTAAAAGTCTCAAATACATCAGATTTCTTCTTAATACAATAGATCGATACCTTTCTTGTAGCATCATCTATGAACATAACATAGTATTGTGATCCTCCAATAGAAGCTACCTGAGCTGGTCCCCACACATCTGTGTGAACAAGCTGCAACTTATGCCTCTTCTTTGTTGGCCCAGTCTTAAGAAACTCACCCTCTTCTATTTTCCAAACACACAATGCTCACAAAATTCTAGATCTATGCTTTTCAAATCTGAAAGCTTACCTTTAGACTTAAGAATTCACATCCCCTTCTCACTCATGTGGCCAAGCCTTGAGTGCCACAATTTAGCATCCACGTCTGAAGTAGATAATACAGAAGGAGAAATATTAGTAACACAATTACATAAATAGAGAGTACCTACTCTCTTACCTCTACCCATAACAAGTGCACCCTTGGTCACCTTCCAAGATTTTGCTATGAGAGTTACTGTACAACCCTCATCCCCTAACTTTCTTGCAGAAATCAAATTCCTCTTCAACCCAGGAACATGCATAACATCTCTCAACACCCATGTGTTGCCATTCTGCATTTTCAGCTGCACTTTACCTTTTCCAATAATTTTACAAGGCTCATCATCCCCTAAATACACTATTCCAAAATCTCCATGGATATAGTCACTGAAATATTCTTTATTAGGGGTAGCATGAAAAGATGCACCAAAATCTAACACCCAAGATTCTATATTATTATGAAAAGAGAATATTAAAGCATCTTGTGCAATACATACAACCTTTGCTTCTTCTTTTCCTTCGTGCTGATTGTCCTCCTTAGGCTTTGACCAGCAATCTCTACTTATGTGCCCCATCTTTCCACAATTCTAGCATTGTGGCTTCCTGCCATTTCTAGATTTGGATCTACCTCTCACCTTAGACTTAGATCTTGATCTCCTCTTGCTCTTCTCTTTTTTCATTCCCCTGCTCTCAAAACTTAAAGCATTCCCTGATGTTTCCTTTGTGAATTTCCTCATTCAAGATAACACTAACAACATCCTCTACTTTTAAAATATTTGAGGCAGATGCAGTATTAAAAACTGCCATTACCATGCTATGCCAGCTTTCAGGTAAAGAACATAATATTAAAAGAGATTTAATTTCATCATCAAACACAATATTGATTGAACTTAATTGACTTACAATACCATGGAAATCATTCAGGTGATTAGATACAGATCCACCTTCTTGCATATGCAAATTAAATAACTGCTTCATAAGATATACCTTATTTGAAGTTGAGGGTTTTTCATACAAATTTACTAAAGTAGTCATTAACTCTACCGTAGACTTTGCCTGTGATAAATTAGATATCACAGTAGATGCTAGACTTAGTCTTATAGACCCCAGAGCCTTTCTATCAAGAACTTCCCATTCTTCATCATCCATGTTTGTGGGCTTCTTTGCAATCCCACCTAACGATAAGTATAGATCTTTCTGATACAGATAGTCCTCTATCTGCATTCTCCAATGTTGATAATTTTTGCCATTGAACTTCTCCATTCTCAGTTTAATTTCTTCTACCATTGCTTCTCCCACTCAAATAGAAATCCCTACAGAAACCCCTGTGAGCAAACTGTAATCAATACACACTACACAGATCTGAATCACCTGTTAGTGAACTTGAGATCTGATACCACTTGTGGATATCAAGCTCTGAACCTACAACCAAGCTCTGATACCACTTGTTGGGGATCAACCAACAATATGATTACACTTATGAAAGCAATAAACCGCAAAATTAAATCAGATAGATAAGTAACTAGAATGATAAATAGCAAAGAATAAGAGATACAAGAAACCACCCTAAAAACTTGTATTAAACTCTTTACAGAAGGAATACAATTGAAGAAACTTCTTTCTTCCACACCTCTCTCAGATGTATAGATCTCTCTCTAGATCTCTTTCCCTCAAGAGCTCTCTCTCTCAAGTACAATCAACTCCAACAACCTGGAATGATTCACCTATACAATTTTGTACTATTCTTCAACATTCACGTACAATGAACTACTACAATAAGCTAAGAAGATCCTTCCTACATATAGAATTAGGAAACTTGAGCATGCACTTACAACCAACAGTTAAGCCTCTTGAACAAGGGCTCTAAAAATAGTCTTACTAATAATAGAGATGCAGACTTAAGACTACAACTTAATCTCATCATGCAAACACTCAGTTTTGTCCTCAGAAATAGCTTTCTAGATGCACAGGTAACCAGCGTCGGTTCCTGCCTGCTTGCCTATGACCTACGTCAGTCGATCCCTGCCGACGCCAGCGTCTCTTCAACTGCTCCTGGCCGACGTCGATCGCTCCTGACCGACGCTGGTGACTGTGTAAACCTGCAATCTATGGTAATGCACTCCTTGGTGAAGCTTTTAGGCTCCACACCTTAACAATATTTATATAAAGAATAGTAAGGATGTCAACCTTTGACTAAGCTAGTTCAAAGATGTGTCCAATTATGAAAATATGGTCTATCTTTATAAGTATAATCTCCAATAAACCTAGATCAATGAAAAATATACCAATATTTTATCAAAAAAAGTTATTCTAACCTCAAATACCATGGATTCTTAGATCTAAATCCATATTTACCAAAATTAAGCATCAAACTTAAAATAACTATGATCTTTATCTAAAAGAAGCATAAAGATATGTCAAATATCACAAATGTCAAGTTTATGCTTCTGAGAAAATAATTATGAAAAAGTGCAAAGATAACACCAATATTAGATAAAAACAGTGAGATTAACAAAGATTCAACCAATTCACAAAGAGGCCCTCCTTCTAGCATCAATAGAACAATGTTCTTATTGATGCCTCTAAGTGTATCACTTATGATTTTTAGTGTTTAATAACACTTCTCATTTTAGAATTCTAGGAATTCATGGCATGATTAGTAGGTTTTAGTAATCTCTAGTTACCTATAGTGAAATAGAGGCAAAAAAAATAACTATTCCATAAATTTATATTACTTGGTGGTTAGAAGCCACTGTGGTCCTTGTGAATTTTGAACTATTTGTACTAATCCTAGTTAATTATGATCAAATTTATATGTTAAAATCTAATCTAAATGGATATTTGAAATGAGATCTAAACTAATGTGATTTGGTTAAAAAAGAATCAAAAGAGAAGGGTAAGGCAAAAAGAGAATAAGTGATTACTGATCTTAGCCTCAAACATTATGACAAAGTTTCACTTACAACTAAGTATGCATTTAACTAGTATATAGTGTAAAATAACATAAACTCATATCTCACTACACACCAATAAAAACACTAAGGATGATATAAAGAAGTACAAATAGGAACTAAATTTAATTTAAATATTTTCTACCACACTCAAATAGCATTTTCACATTCTAATACAGAGCAAATAAAATGAAGCAAATTCAAGATCATTCAACCAATCTAGAATAAGCACAAATCAACAACCTTGTAATTAAAGATGCAAATACAAATTCATATAAACTATTAAAATTTAAGATTTAAGACTAACAATTGAGAGAAAATCCATGTAACAATTCACACAAACAAACTTGGACAATCTTTTCAAAATTCCTTGATTGTATTAACTACTCAAAGTGTACAAATTTTTCTCAAAATTATCTCCCCTTTACAAGATTTAGTAATACCTTTTATAAGAGGACAAGGAAGTATATAGGTTAGTTACAAGATACAAATTTACAAGAAGTAAGGATAGTTGTCCTTTTTATACAAAGTTTTAGAATACACTTACTCTTTAAAAATGGATTGACCTAGACGAAATACGCTAACAAACTAGCATATGCCTTTACAAAAAGATATTCTATTTTCAAAAAAATTAAAATATTTTACAAAATAAAATATCATTTAATTAATTGGTTGGTGGGCCCTGCTCTTGAGAACTTTATTTTTATTGTTAAGGGAAGTTCATAGCCTTTTGGTGTTACTCATTGACTAGTTCCAAGTCCATAGCTGGTCTTAAAAGACACCCCTCCTCATTATCAGCCAAAAAATTTAATTCTTTGTCATTTCTAGCCATGGCTTCCTTGATGCTTATAACCTTAGCTATCCTTTATTTTATATTAAGGATCGTGTCTAGGATCCTACTATTGTCTATGTTCAATGTTGCAGTGTCTAAGTTCATGTCCTTGAAAACCCTTCCTTCACTATCTATAAATAGATACAAATCTATCTTATCTCTTTATTATTACTTTTGAGCTACCATGGTTACCAGAGTTGAAAATTACTCACAATCAGATGGTAAATGGTCTTTGTTTCAATTATTCTCACTCAAATTGTAATTGGACTCTTTTGATCTTAATTGTGATCAATCTGAGATCAACTTAGGGTATTTTATTTAAGTTTTGGGCTCTTCTAAAGCTTTAATGGTGATGGTTTATTTAAACCTAGTCTCATTTATGCCTTATATTTGATTTTGACCTTTGATTTTGTACATTTTCCTACTCGAGCATCCAAGATCTTCATTTTTTGTCATTTTATGCTTTCATGGCACTTATTTGGCATCTATCTAGAAATTTCATGACAATTTTCATAAATTCCTTTGAATTACTAGCCATTGGTATTTTAAATATTGATTTTTTCTTCATGCCATTAGATCATCACCCATAAATCACCATAGGTCATTAATCATGATCCTATCTTTCACATGTCATTAGCCATCTTTACATCAAGCCCTATGGTTGTGCCACTTGGAACCTCCATGGGATTTTTGAGCTCTGTATCCTAAACTAGTCATATATTTAATACACATATACCATGTATTGAGCCCTTGATCTTTCATATAACCATTGAATACTCATCAATGATTTTGTGTTATTAGATCATCTGAGCCCAATGAAGCGTGATCCATTAATCATGTGAGATGCATAAACTTTAATCAATACATATTCATAAAATAACTTAGGCTTAAATATTTTAAGCTAAGTTTATCTCATGTTAATAAACATGTCATAGAATTAGACTAAAATATTTTATGCTAAGTTTTAAAGCATAATATCAAATGACCCCTTTAATGACATAAAATAGGCCCCTTTTATCTAAGTACACTGTTTGAAGAGCTTGAATATGATGGCCTCATGGATGTCAATGACAACCTTGAAGATTTTAAATGAGATTCATGAGAACATAAAATTTAAGCTCATGAAGTTATTTAAGTTTGGTGGGCTTAAAGTTGATGGTCTTGCAGACATCAATGATGGCCTCATAAATATCAAATGACATTTGTGAGAATGCCAATTTTAAGCTCATAAATATTTTTTATTCCATAGATATTGATTCAATTTACTCCAACTGATTAAAATCCATGATGAAGTGAGAGCCATTGATCATTATCCAAGTCGTTTCATGTCGTTGGTTTAATTTAATGTGTGGGACCCTTTGTTATCAACCTTCAAATGTGGGAGTGCCACATGATGACCCTACAGGGCTTCTTAGGCTTTTGAATTTTTGTAGTTGTGTTTTATCCATTAGATCCTCAATCCCAATGAGTCATGATCCATTGATCATGATTTAGATGCTCTCATGTTATTTTTCTAAAGGACCAAATGCTTAGGTTTGTCAGGTTTTCCTCACTCTATTGGGTTTTCCTTAACTCAAGATTAGATAAGACTTAGGATAAAATATTAAGACTAAGGTCTCATTTGTGTTGATAAACATGAATTATGCCTTATAATTAAGGCTTTAGGCTAAATAGGTAATAAAGGGGACCATGCTATAAAATTAGAATGATCCTACCAATCATGAATGTTAGACTTAGTTAGAAATAAGGAAACATCAAGGGGGAAATAATGAAAAGGGACTAAGCATGATTTTAGGTTAGGGTTTGGTCATGTTGTGAAACATGACTAAGCTTTAACATAAAATTAAGCTTGAGTCATAATTTAAAATATTCTCACCAAATGCTCCACAAATGTAAATTTGAACCAAGGGTTTATGCTAGGGTTTTCAAAGGAGAGTTTTTAGAACATGAATTCAAATTTGAATTTTCACAAACCCAAGGCTAGTGAAAACATGAATAGAGCCACTCTAAAAATTTTAAGAATGACCCCTTAAAAAGGACCCCATGAAACTTGGAACTATAAGATATGAATACCAATTATTAACAACATCAGGCAAGCTCAAATCAAAACCATAAATTAGTAAGCCAACTTTATCAAAGTGGATGATCTTCAAATTCTAATAATGTTCAAAACATGCCATGGTTTTAGGGTTAAGGTTGAAAGTATCTCAAGGGTCCCAATTTTTAAAAATGGGGGTATGTTGACCTTAACAGATGTGTGGAACATCTTGCTATTTTAAGGGGTTAAGATAAGATTATAACTTATTGTATAACTAGTCAAATAAGTGGGGAGGCATTGACTCACTTGTTCCTTTTATAAGGTTGTAAGGATGGTTTGATTATTGGATTTTTTTGTTATGTTAATTTTAACATTATTTCCTCTTAAATATGAATATAATAGAGATGTGTTAAGCTATGAAATTTGATACTAGTTATGTTTGGCTAGTGGAAACTTAATGCACTTATGGAATGATTTGTATGATTTTTCTTCTAACAAATATTGATACATCTTGAATTATTTATCATATATCATTGCACTCTAGTATTGTTAGTATGAATTATTATTCATTGAACCATATACACATTTTGGAGATCATTAGGTCATGGAGAGCCAAGGGATGAATGGTGAACTAGGAACATTAGTAATAAGAAATGGGAGTGGGTCTTAGTTAGTCTCAAGTTAACTTAGTAGTTATTGAGTTTCGATCTAACAAGGGTATCTTGTCAAATCTAAGATTTAGCAAGGGGGAATTGTCAAATTTATTTGTATGGTCATACATATTTATACTAAGAAATGTTTATTTCTTAATTTTGTATACATTATAAATGTATTATTTCTAGTTATTATCCATTGTCATACTTGTCAAGAACTATGTGGACTAGTAGTAGTATTGATATGTCATACTTATCAAGAGCTATGTAGAGTAGTGATGGTATTGAATTATACATAATATTCTTGCCAAGTTATCTAAACACTTTTCTAAGGAATGAGAAAAACACTCTCTAGTTTAGAGAGGTGTGTATAGGGGATGAGAGGGTTTGTGTATCTCTCCCTGGCCATTCATTTTTTTATTTTGTGATGATTTCATGTACTTATGGCTAAATATTAAATTTGAGAAGTTATTAAAATTATCACCAAGATATGTGGGACCCTTTGAGGTGTTATAAGTGGTCAATATTATAGCATATAGGATTGCATTTATACTAGACATAGATCTATTACATAATGTCTCCCATTATTAATATCTTAAAAATTATATAATTTATCCTTCACATGTGTTGGATTGGAAAGCTGTGTAGGTTTTGGACCCTAGGTGGTCATGGTAGAACCAATCAGAGTAATTGACCCTCGCAAACTTTATTTTCATAATAGAGAGATGTCATAGTGCAAGGTCTTGTGTGACTAATACTCTAAGGATAGTGTTATTTGGGAGGACTATAATAAGTTCTACAGGTGATTTCCATATTTATTTGCTTGGTTTGATACTTCATACTATGTTATTTTTTATTGAATAATGATTTGAATTCAAAACTAATGTTTGAATATGTGTCATCGAGATGATGACCAGCATTAGGGGGAAGGATGTCACATCTTGATTCCTTGCTAAGAAAATTTACTTGATTACCCTTAGATTTTATGGTTGGTAATTTGATTTAATTATTATTAACTAGGCTATAAGTCATATGTTATTATGGGTCAGATGTATGTTTCTTTGATTTCATGATTTTATTACTATGACTTAGTTGTAATGTATATTATTTATATTATGATCATGTTAATTATTATTACAATAATATTTTATGCTAAATATGTTATAGACTAAGTACCTTCTTATTGTGAGTTAGACGTAGGAGAGAGTATACTTAGTGTTTTTTATCTAGATAACTAATTATATTCTTGTGATGAATTCTAATGAAATAATACATTGATTAAATTTTAAAAAGTTGCGTTATTCTAAGTGGATCCTAATGGGGATGTTAAAATTGTTGATAGTTGTTTTGTCCTTATAAAAGGCTTTGGTTTAGCTACCTTTTGGTTGTTTTTTCTCTTATAATCCATATTTTGTGGCATCTCATTTAAAATTTACTATTATGTCTTTTATATTAAAGGTTTTAGGTCCTCCCAAAACCTATGTTTTTTACCTTATCAAATAAAAAAGAAGACTTAAACTAATTAGTATTAAAATTTTGTATTATAAATGCTAATATGTACTAATATTCTTATGAAATATAGTTAATATATAATATTCTATAGAATTTATAGAAATTAGAAACTTGCAAAAAATAGTAAAAAGTCTAAAGATGTGTAAACCTCCATAACACATTAATATATTTGATTATGTAAGCTCAATATAACTATACATTATTTGAAATTGACTTGAAAATAAAATTATTCTAAAAAATAATAATTTATATTTTTATAGGACAAGTCCACAAGAAGTAGACAAGGGTTCACTGCCACCTTGTCTAGCTACTGTAGTTGCATCCTAGTTGACTATATTCTTAATTTTTGGATCTAGGAAAGTGTGACTGCCTGAAAAGGTTGATTTTTGAAATTTGTGTTTGGTTTTATTGCATGAAAGGAATACAAAATATAAAACCCTAGATCCTTCACATTCATTAGATATAAATTAGATAATAAGAGGAGGGATAAAATGGGTTGGTATGGATGGCCAAGTTGGCCTCAAAAACCCCTTGTAACTGATCACTACCTACATAGCCAAAATGGCCCTCAAGCTAGTGCAGTTCTCTCTCATTAAGTGATTGGGTGATATATGATGATGTAACTAGAATAAATATAGCTATTATTTTTATTAAAATTATTGACAAGTATTTCTTTGATGTGCAATACATAATATTCATACTTGGATTATGATTGTTAGAATGTTTTAGTGTTGAAATAGGAAGTAACGTTTTTTGCTCAATGTACAATGTAATTTTTAGAGACTTAGTGGGGTTACAATGAGTGGCCTTGATGTCCCTCTATAGTATAATATTTAGGATAATTTTGATAATTAAATTTACCAAATGTGTAAGAGATTCATTGTGAAACATCTCAATTCAAAAAAATGATTGTTGGAGTATAGGAGACAAGGCCACACTAGGGGATAAGGCCATAGTGTGGCCCTATCCATTTAGTGTAGACTTGTCCTAGATTACTAGAGACATGAGGGATAGGTCTAATAGGAGCCTATTAGATGAATATAGAGGAAGGGAATTTTACTAGGGATTTTTATATGATATTAATAATACTTACAAGAATATGAAGGCTATCTTATATATTGTGAGTTAGATAAATAGAGAATAGACCAAGTAAGGGTAAATATGATAAGAATAAAAAATTTGAAGTTATTAATTATTAATATTATGTGTCTATAACATGATTGGATTTGTGAACCATTATGTTTTTAAGTAAAAAACTTGGTGACTATAAAGGGTAGGACCCTCATATCTTTTCTATGTTGAAACACTTGAATTGGACTATGCATGCCCGAATCGTCATTATAAGGAGAGTGTTCTTAGTAAATCAACATGTGCTTGACTCCATAATTTCATACTCAAGGTAGTAGAGTGGCTTATAATTCTTGTATGAATTTTAATATATCATTTTTGGTATAAAAGTGGTAAAAAACTAGTACAAAAAGGTGAATCAACAACTATAGATTGAATAACATTCATTTCCAATGTAAAATTAGTAAAATAATAGCACAAAACTAGTGAAAAAGAAATATATCTATGTTTGGTATATATATCATAGATAATGACATGATTTTCCATTCATTCTATAGAAAATGATGTAGAACTAAGAGAAGTGACCGTGTGTCATGCACATGCTCCCAATTTGATGTTTGAGTATTTAAATTTTTTAAGTGAGAAATATCATTTGATTTTCTATGTAAAACTATGTGATAACCTAGAAAAATATTGTGCATTATGTCCTCAATTTGATCAAAGACAAATATGTGTAAAATTATGAAACTATTTCTGAGCAATATTGAATCTATTTTGTAGACTGAGTGAAATTATAAGAATTATATAAAATAATATTTTTAATTATTAGGATGATAGTGAATTATTTTAGATGTATCCAACTTGTTCCCATATCTAAATGGATTTTTTTAGTCTAAAACCAATTTCTAGGTAAAAATAAAGTATGAAATAAGATGAACTATGAAAATTATGTCTTTCTTGTTTGTGTCTTGGGTTTTTACAGCCTAGTCTCTAATACAAGCCACTATGTATACCCACTCTTTTTAGATGAGTTATGAATCTTGTGTAATAACATAGTTCAAAATAAAAACTTATGTGAATTATGTTATATAAAATATTAAAATCTAATAACTAATGATAACATTAGAGATCATGACATCATCATAGATAAATTAAGGAATATATTAACATAAGATGCATGTAGAACCATACATATATAGTGTTATGTCTAGATAAATGTTATCTATGAGAAATGTATTGAATAAATATCATATACTAAGTAAATGAAACTTAAATAGATAAAATCTGGGAGGATGTATGATATCCATCATGGCATCTAAAATTGGGAAGATGCATGGCATTACTAACTGAGCAAACAAGTACCATGTCCATTACGTGCACATATAAAGCATGCATGAAAAATCACATAAGACATGCAATAATAATTCCAAGGGGACATATACAAGGGATGTGTTTAAATTTCACTCAAATTCATAAAAACATATAATAAGGCTTAAATACAAAATAAGGACATGTTCAAATGTCCACAATCCAAAGTAGTAAATACACAAAAATGAATAATATAAACTAACATGAAAAAATTCATGAATAATTGTAGTTGATCTACATTATCTAATTTTGACATCAAATTATATTCAATAACTCAAGTATGTAATAATATATCAATTTGAAAGTAAGTGAGAAATAACAATATATTTTGCATAATGTATTAAATGAGAGTATGAACAATAGTGATAGTTGTGGAACATTAAAAATACGTAAAAGGATGCCCCTAGTGAACTTGTTGAGATGTAAATAAGTTGTATAAGGCCTTTAAGTTTTTTGGATCTAAAAATGTATAACTTATGTTCATTAGGACTAATCCACTAGAAATGGACAAAAGTATAGTGTATGATTGTCTAGATTAGAGAGTTATTTTCTCTATTAATTTTATGGGTCTTCGATAGTATCATCACCTACAAATAAATCTGGGTATGATAACCTATATGTTATACAACTCACTTAAGTACATTTTTAAATCATATTTGATATAAACTAGATAGAGAGATATAATGTACATTCTCAACATAAATAAATTGATGTAAATGAACTACATATATCATGTGTAAGTCCTAATTTTTTATTTTTATAAAATATTTTATTTATTTACTTATTAATATATAAAAATTACAAAGGAACATACGAACCAATTAATCCCTTAAGAACCTTTACCATCAATAAGTCATGTATCAAACAAAGAAATGGTGCCCTCTCACAAATAGAGCCATTCTAAATGATTTGATCTCAACTTGGAATCTAAAAAATGATTTGACTATCTAACTATTATCATATATTATTGTACCTATCTTGATACTATATCTTATTATTCAAGTGCCTAATGAAATAATGGAAGAACATTCAAAGCCATGGAACCTTGGCAATTTGAGGTTAATCTCCATAGAAGGCCAAATTCCTTTCACTAAAACTTTATGCAAACTAATGAAATATCAATTTTGTGAAAATATCTCTCTTTAGTTCTTTTTGGTTCTTAAACAAGATTTCTATAACAAGGAAAAGGGTTGAAGAAATGAAATTTGTAGAAAAATTTAAAATATGGTGATTGCAGCAAATTCGTGTAGCAGATATAAATGCTTGCTTTGAGAACACAATGGGGTAGAAAATAGATTGAGCTATTTTAAACACAAACTTATGTAAATTTGAAGTAAGAAGTAAATATTGGTTATTTTTCAACAAAGGGAAAAGATCTTTATTTCAACCAATAACATCAAGAGGGTAAAAATTACCATAGATGATTTACCTTGAAAATGAAATAAAAGATAGAGATTTCCACAAAGATCAATTAACTCACATCACATAATGATTTCAAAGATAACAAAGGGAAAAACTCAACTTTATTTTTCTCCAAAGGCTATATCTTGTATTAAATACATTCAAAATGCAAAATAATATCATCAACATAAAAAAAAGATAAATTGGGCTATGGGGTTTGCCCATTCTTATATAAAATCTCTCATAAATGAGATGTAGTTTAGTAGATCTTGAATTCCCAATTGAAAGAGATCATGCAATCTAGAACCCTCATATAGGAGGAGTGATTCCATCCTTTACTAGTATTTCTAAACTTATGGAGTGGCTGAAAATAACATGCAAAAGTTGGGTATGGCTGGAGATATTCATGCAAGGCTCCTTGGATGATACATAAAATCAACTCTCCGTATAAGAGGCAGTGCTAAGAATAACTTTGTCTTCAAGAGGAAAGATAATATTTAAAATAAATTTTCAAATCTCTTTTACATGCAAACCCTAACATGCAAGGCTAAGTGAGACTTTTCAAAATCTAAGCCTTATCACTTTTACAAAAGGGGGCATGCATTTTTATTTTATGACTTTGCACTTTTTATTTCACATTAATCAAAATAGAAAGTACAATTTTCAACTTGCTTTTTACAACTCCCATATTTAAAAGATATAAGGTGAAAAATACATGTTCTTTCTTTCTTCAAAAGAGTTATAAAAAATACATAGTTGTAATTTGTAATTGTGAAATATAATTAAAATGTCATCAAAATGAAACTACACATGATATCAAGATTTTAAAATATCCGAGAAAGAGGGAAAATTAAGCAGTCTTCAGGTTATCTTTAGTTTTCTTGTCATTTTTTGCTCACTATATCTTTGAGTAGGCATCAAAAGCCTCAAATATTTCCTATATTCATTATTCATCTAGCCCATAAGAGTAAATATTTGAAGCTGGAAAATATACCTATACGTCGAATAACTCTCTTCAAGAAGTTATTACCCTGCATCTCAGTTCTCATTCGATCAATTGCCTTCTCATATTTTATTAGCCTATGAATTAAACTCAAAACAAAAACTATATCCTTTCCAAACTCCTTTTCAATGATTGATTTAAAATGTCCCTATATCTATTATACTTGGTAGAGACTACCAACATCATCCAATGGTTAGCATGACATTAAATTCATCATGCCATCAATTTCACATAGTACATCAATGGCTTTATCATGAGCCTCTTTGGATCATTCAATAACTTGATCAATATTCTTATCCAAAATTGGGAAGCCCTGTGTAATTCCTCATGCTCAACAAAATTATTTAGTATATTATTAGTGATGAGGGTATTCATATCAATTGTCTTTATGGCTATCAACTTAGGATAATACATGTTTAGAGTTTGAATCTCTTCTTCATAGCTATTGATCTATGATTTGAGAATTAACTTCCTTTCCAAGATGATACCATAATTTTCTAGCATTGTTATAAGGGCTTTATTTTTTCTTGTGATCACCTCCTTAGACCATTCTTTAGTAACCATTCTCATGTGAGCAATATCTCATATAAAATCAATTGTAGCTTGATCTAGACTAATTGGCTACACTACTTGAGGTTGTTGTGATGCTTCACTAGGATTTATGAACTAGTTGAGTGCTTTGGATAATTGATCCACCTTCTTTTTGAGTTCATCCTTGGTGGTTTTGTCATGGTCCATCTTCTAAAAGAGAGAGTTGATACCTAATTTCACAACATGTTTGAGTCCCTCTCTTGTTTTATGACCAAGGTGTATCTAAGAGACCTGATAATATACTACCACAAGATCTCCTTTTGGTTTTTATAGTAAGGGAACCAAAATTTCCACATATCTCTCCCCCTTGATATTATTGATTATTCTTGAGAGGGTCTTGGGAGTAGATTTTGTCTTATTTTTTACTTCTGACATATCGAAGTCCTAGGTGTTGGGGTTAATCATTATTTTTCTCTTTTTCCCTATTTATTGGGCTAACCAAATGGGGGTAACCTTTTATGTATCTAGCATGGTCACCAAAGAATCTGTAGCTGATGTGACTATGCTAACATTGTGACTACAAAAGACTCCTGAGTAGATGACACTATAAGCTATTCAAGAAGTATTTGTGCAAGTTCCTCCTTACCAATATCTTGAAAACCCATTGCTACACCAAGTTTTTGGGTTGCTCCAAGATTAAATAATGGCATGCATGAAATGGTGGAAATGGGGGAGATGGAATCAATAGAAGTAGGGATTGTGGAATAGGAATTTGGACTTGTACTATGGGGAAACCTTGAGTGCTTTCTAGACTTGAAAATGATGTCCGTACTTGGATAATTGAAGTGAGAAGAGTGGTAGATGATGTGGGAATGATCAGAGGGAGAGGAGCTAAAAATTATGATACAAATGGAATCTAAGGTGCTTGAGGAAGAGAGGTAGCTATTAGAACTATTGAAACCTCTTAAACTATAGGGGGAGGAAGAGGAGGAATAATTTCTATAGGGGCCATTATTATAGGATATAAAATAGTAGATCCTTATGCTTCTAATGGTGTCTCCTCTGCTAAAAGATGTATGGGTTCATCTGTAGCTTCCCCTTATCTTCTTGACTCTCCTTTCCCAGCCTTAGTCTCAATTTTTCTCTTCTTCTTCTGCTCAGGTCCCATTGATGACTCACTAAGGCCCTCCACCATTATACCCTCAATTTTCAATTTTAAGAGATTTTCCTTGACTCCTATGGTCTCTCTTATGATTTTTACCCCTTTACTCCTAAGCCAATTAATGTTCTTATTAATGACATGGGTTATTCTATAAAATAGAGAAAATGATTTAGGAATTGACCATTTGACTAGTGGTAGGGGCTTCGTGATAACTTGAGTGAGGTATAATGGATCTACTTTAGAATTATCATCTTCCAAGCTATCGATAACTAGTGCCAACTCATAATATTTTATCTATTAAAGGGACATTCTTGAATAGTCCGTCACCCTAACCATTTCTTCATCATCACAATCCTCCTAATAATATTCATAGTATGGCACATGTTTGTATGATGCTAAGTCTAATTCATGGATGATTTTACCATAAGGGTCAAAGTATGGTCTAAACTTTAGGGTCTTTAATGTTACTTCGCTCATTTTTTATTTTTCACATTTGGCCTTCAAAAGGGTTTGGCATGTATAAAAAATAATATAAATATGGAAGTGGATTTTTTCCTTATGTCTATCTAAAAGAGGATTATCAGCCTCTACTAGCTGCCTTACCAATTCCAAAAATGCTCACATATCACTTACATAATGAGGAAGGGTGTAGGGATAGCTACTAAATCCTACTGACCTAATGTAGGAATATGTAGGGAATTGTATAAAAAACAATCCCCACTTAGTAATTTCCTCTTTTGCTTCTTTGGATGACCATTCCTTCTTAAGCTCTAAAACAAACATAGTGATGATGTTGTAAATGAAAGCATCATTAACTCTCATAAATTATTGTTTACTAGCCTAAAGGGTGAGGTTAGGGTAGTAGTTGTATACTCTTGTTATTTCCTTAGGTACTATATTTAGGCATGGGAATAATTTCCCCTCATCTAAGATGTAAAAAACATATGATGTCACGTGAAACTTATTAGAGGTTTAAATTCCAATAATTGTTGATGGAGAGAATCATTGATTAGTTGTGCCTAATGTATGTACTACTTATTCTCTCGTATAGTGAAAATGTATTGATACATCCATTGTTAATAGCATTAGGCATCAAGGATGCTAATGACTTTGTGTAGTAATGTTATATCATCCCCCACTTATTTTATGAAATCAAACCTATATGTTATTTTAATCAATCTGGTGGAAGAGTGCTTAGGGGTCTTTAGCCACTGCTTATTGATTATTTTTTGACATCTATCTTTTTTTTATTCATAGAATTTTGTATATGTTTATGGAGTTATATCTAAATAACTCTCAAACTTAGGAATGTAAAATATTGTATTGATGTAATCAGGGTGAAGGTCTAAGATTTTCTCTCCTTTATCATTATATACCTGTCACTTGTCAAGGTCATAATGTTGAACTATTGTTAAGATCAGTTTAGGAATCTAAATAGTCAAAAGAAAAGTTACATCTTGTGTAAGTCTAGAGTCATAAATACTCTATATCTAGCCATTCTTGAAATTTTCTTTGATCCTGGCCCAAAAGTCACCTAGGTCAATATGACCTAAGTCTATATCATTGATGTTCGTGATGTTGGATTCTAGGAAAAAAACTACTTTAGGGCCCTTTGATTTGAACTTAATATATTTGGGAGGCATGGGGATAATATAAAAATCCTTTAAATGGATAAATATAGAAGCTAGTAAAACTTGAAGGTGTTTTGAGCATGTATTATTTTAGTGGAACTTAGAGGTGTTTGGATCACATCCAATATCCATAGTACATGTGAGATGGAATTCTCTAGAGGATGTGGGATGCGTTTGAGGTAGGTCTAACTTATATGGTGCTTCAAGGGTGTTGGGTTTGTAGAAACAGTGGGAGGTTCTTGAGGCACATCCACTGTCCATGCTAAATTGGAGGAAAAAGGATCCTAAGGGAATATTCTCTAATGGGAAGTTTTTATAGATCTTTAATTCATGGAAAAAATGAGAGGGGAAGGTGAAAAATAGAAACACAACTTGGTAAAATAAACTAGATTATTGGGGTTGCCTTTAGGAATTTTTTTTTATTATAATAGAGAAACCCTAAATTTCCTAGTGAAAAATCCAAATGACACCCACTATGAACTAGATTTTCAAAAGGAAAACCCTGAATGAGAAAACTACAAAACTCAAGAGACCTCTGCAAAAAATAAATCTTGGAGAAAAAAATGACACATTAATTACCATTTTGTTTGTGTAAATGATGTGGCTTTAGATTTTTATTTGCTACCCATAGTTTGTGCGTGCAAATATCAAGAGTTTGTTGGGAAGGTGAAAATGATGGGAGCTCAAAATGCACTTTGTAAATTAAACAATGATAATATTTTTTTAAGATCCTTTATCTTTTATAGCAAAACCCTATAATTAATATGGCTCATGGTGGTAAGTGGTAGAGGTTAGACCTACTTAGAGTAGGTCCACTCCTCATAGTTTAAATTGGCTTTGTGGGAGGTGGAGGTAGCTATTCACTTTTCACATTGTAAAAACTTTGCAATATGCATTTCAGTCTCTACTTCCCACAGAAGGCTTTGAAGTTGGATGGGTAGAGGTTAGATGTGTTGCAATCAGGTTCACCCTCTATGGATGATTTTAATAGGTTGGTAGGGAATAGAGTTTATCATGCATATTACATGTTGTAAAAATGTGCAATGTACACTTTGGTTTCTACTTCTTGTAGAAAGGGTGAAGGTGTGTCGATGGAGGTTAGACCTACTTGGGGTAAGTCCACTCTCTGTAGAGAGGTTTAGTGATTAGTACGAATCAAATCTTGCCATGCACATTACACATTTTTATAATGTCAAAAGTGTATATCAGGCTCTGGGCTCTACCAAATATGTGCATAGTGGGATTCAAAACCTATCATACATTTTGCATGTTTTGAAAATGTGCAAAGTGCATGGGGAGTTTCAAGTTTTGGTGCCTCATAGTTCTCAGAACATGTGAAGCATTTTTCTAAGGGGAGATAGAATTTTGGGGGTTTTAAGGGATTTTTATAAAAAATCAAAGGGGTCTCCCTTAGGTCATGGATGTAATGATTTTTTTTGGGACAAAAAATATCAACATTTTTGGCAACCTCTACAAGATAATTGCCTACTAATCATTTGAAACCATTAGTCTTACAAGTCATTGGGTATGAAGTCAAGTTCATGCTGATGGAATGAAAACCTAAGAAAGAAAAGAGATGATCTTACCAAGACATGGAGACAAAATAGATAACCAAATAGGAAGAATCAAAACAAAGGAATAACTCTAATAACTAAGACATGTGTTGAAGCACTTATTGACAACACATACTAACTCTACTATGTACAACTTTTGAGGACATTTGGGAGCAAGTATTTGCCTCAAAAGTAAGATTTGAGGTATATCCCATTGAATGGGATTTTTTATTCTTCACCATAAAGCTTGGCGAGTTGGAATGCATTTGGTTCTTTGCATTGAGTGATGATGTATGAACCACTATATATTGCATCAAATTTAATGTGTTTTCTTGGTTTTTCTCTATCTACATCCCACTTAAAAACCATATCTCCTTCATTAAATATCCTTGTAGTATTTTTATTTTCAAAATTCCTCTTAACTTATTCCTAATTCACCTCTAAGACTTTCATCGAATGATGCCTGACTTCCTTAAGCTCCATGACCTCAGCCAGTCTGACTATCATCTCATCATTGTCTATCAGGTCTAACTAGTGATTGAGTTCCATAGAGGGTAATTCAATTGATAGTGGAACTTGAGCCTCTCTTCCATATACCACCATAAAAATGGGAATTACCAATGGCTCTTTTTGGAGTAATTCTATCAGTGCACAATACATACTTTAGCTTTGTATGCCACATTCTCTGGTTATCCTCCATAGTTCATTTAATAACTCAGATTAAGTTCTTGTTGGTGGACTTAGCTAGGACATTACCTTGAGGATAATAATTTGAAGATGTAATTAGGTACACATTCTACTTTACTACCCATTCACTAACCTGAGTCCCCATAAAAGCATTAGCATTATTTGATATGATTGTGTGAGGGACTCCAAACCTTGAGATTGTGTTGTCCATGAAATCAAAAATGGATGTTTCAGAGGCATCCTTCAGAGAAACTACTTCAATCTATTGTGTGAAGTTATTTGTTATTGTAAGGACCAGCTTGTGACCTATACTAGATGGCAGGTTGATCATTCCAATGAAATCCAATCCTCATTATGCAAATGGTTGATCTACTTGAATTGGTTTGAGAGGAAGTGCAACTAATTTTTTCTTACCAATGAGGTAAGCACACTATTTGCAATTCTTTACCCACTGATGGGCATATTTAAATAACTAAAGCCAATAGTAACCTCATTGCATTATATTTATAGCCATAGTCCTTACTAAAAAATGACCTCTGGATGGTCCATTGTGAAATTGTTTGAGCACTTTGGGGATTATCTCATGCTCAATACATCTTAACAAGTCTCCATTTAAATATTTTTGTAATAAAATACCATTAATAAGGACATAAGGGATTGATTGGAGTTGAAAATACCTCCTCTTTTACTATTATAAGTAATAGGGGTACTCGCCAATCTATAGTAAATGAGTCATATCTTAGATCTAGCTATTAAAAGGGGGTAAATCACCTGGTTGAGGTATGTTTCAAGCATACACTATATTGGGGACTGGTTCAATAGCTTTGATGTTAGTAGCTAATTTCTCACATAGTCTTTTCCCCCTTACCAACTTTATGATTATGATATTAACATCATACTCCATGACTTTAGTAATCCATCCCACTCATTTTTCATTTATCTCTCTACTTAGTAGGAATTATTTGATGTTTTTATGGTTAACCATCAGATGTACCTTGTTATTAAAGAGAATATGCCTAAATATATTGAGTGATTTGGAATTTTCCATGAAACTATAATTTTCCTTATGACCCTTCAAAGATTGGCTAAAAAAATATATCAGTTGTTCCAAGTTTTCCTGATTATGTTGAGTCAGAATTGTTGAGATACTCCCCTCTCCAAATGCATAAAGAATAAAATATTTTTCATAATTTGGATTAACCAAGGTAGGGGCTTGAGAGATAGATTGCTTGATGGCTTCAAATATTTATTTACCTTCCTGGATTCAGTTGAAAATATTTCCCTTTTCTAACATCATAGTGAGGGGTTTAGCCAGGGAGACAAAATTTGGTATGATTCTCCTCACAAAGTTAATCTTTTCAAGGAAACTTTGCAAACCCTTTTTATGACTTGGTAATGCTAGTGAAGATATGACTCTAAATCATTTAGGGTCTATTGAAGGACCCTATTTGGGCACTATATGTCTAATTAATTTTCCTTCATGTACTACAAACACTCATTTATTTGGATTAAGAGAAATGCCAAATTTTCTACATCCTTTTAAAATGTTTCTTAGGTGATCGAGATGTGCACTAGTGTACTTTAAATAAACTATGATATCATCTAGATATACTAAGATTATATCATTGATTAAACCCTTAAATTTCATATCCATGGCTCTCTAAAAAAATTTCTTACATTTGTGAGCCCAAAAGGCATCTTCATATATATGTATGTTCCCCATTTGGTAATGAAGGCAATTTTAAATTGGTCTTATTCTTGTACTAGGATTTGGTTATAGCCTAAATAACCATCCAAAAGAGAAAATATCTCAGATCCTACCACCATTTTTAGGATTTATTCCATATGTGGATGAGGGAAATGGTATTTTAATGATGCTTTGTTCAAATCTTTAAAATATATGAACAGATAGATTTCACCATTTTTCTTTTTGATCAGAACTAGATTTGCTACCCAAGATGAGTGTTTGATCAAAAATATTATGTTATCCTCTATCAACTTAGAGAGTTTATTTTTCATCAAAGGTTCAATATTTGGGTTAATAGGCATTTATTTCTACCTAAAGAGATTCGTACTCAAATCCAACTCAATAGTATGTTAGACTAAACGTGGGTTGAACCTTCTTAAATCATGATAACTCTAATAAAAATTATCATCAAAATCTTGACATACTTGAACATAATCATGCTTCTCTAAAACATTGTATACCTTGCCTATCTTATGTGTCTTGATTTTCAAGAGAGTGATGGGCTCAAAATCTTCTTCATTGATGGTAATGTTCTTTTTTTGGCCTTTCAGCTGGTCATCTAAGTTAAATATATTTCCCAGTGTAATGAGACCCTTAGGAAACTTGTTTGTCTTTAGATGTATAATATAATATCCATATTGGTCTTGAAACCTTGGTTGATTTTGTTCTAAAAACTTGGCCTCCTCTCTTTGCATGTGACCGTCGTCGGCTGATCCTCTGCCGACGCCGACGTTCCTCTAACTACTCCTGATCAACGTCAGTCGCTCCTGACCGACGCTGGTGACTATGTAAACCCGAACTATCAAAGTATGCTCCTTGGTGAAGCTTTTAGCTCCACACACCCTAACAATCTCCCACTTGGAGATAAACAGCTGCACCAGTACCTGTACAACAACATCTTCTAGCTCCTCCATCTTCAACTCAATCATGAAGACCAATAGAAGTTGAATGAAGATTCAACTTCTCCTTTGTAACTGGCTTGGTTAACATATCAGTAGGATTCCTATCTGTATGGATTTTCTCCAGCTTCAACTCACCATCTTCCAATACCTGCCGTATGAAGTGGTACCTTAGCTGTATGTGCTTAGTTCTTGAGTGAAAGGCTGAATTCTTAGCCAAATGGATTACACTCTGACTGTCACATACAATCTGCAACTCCCATGCTCCCTTCCAAGCTCTTCCATGAACCGTGTCATCCATATCATCTCCTTGCTAGCTTCTATGGCTACAATATACTCTGCTTCTGTAGTTGACAAGGCAACAACCTTCTGCAACTTAGATATCCAGCTAACCGCCGTTCCACCTACAGTAAAAACATAACCTGTGGTGCTCCTCCTGCCATCCAAATCACCTGCCAATCTGAATCTACATAACCATGTAGAGAAGTATTTGAACCTCCATAGCACAAGTGTCTACTGCTGGTTCCTCTCAGATATCTAAGGATCCACTGAACTGCTTTCCAATGTTCCTTTCCTGGATTGGCCATATACTTACTTACAACTCCCACTGCTTGGGCAATATCCGGTCTAGTACACACCATTGCATACATCAAACTCCCTACTGTGGAAGAATATGGAACCTTACTCATATACTCTACCTCATCATGTGAATTAGGACATTGTTCTTTACTCAACTTAAAATGTCCAGCCAAAGGTGTGCTTACCGGTTTAGCATCCTTCATATTGAACCATTTCAACACCTTGTCCACATAATCCTCTTGAGACAATATCAACCTATGATTTTTCTTGTCCCTCCTAATGCTCATGCCAAGGATTTTATTTGCTGCTCCCAAATCCTTCATAGCAAACGTTTGAGCTAATTTCACCTTAAGCTCAGAGATATCCTGCATGTGAGATCCTGCAACCAGCATATCATCTACATACAACAATAGAATAATATATCTACCATTATCAAATCTCTTAAAATATATACAATGGTCAGATTGACACCTACTGTAGCCATTCTCAATCATAAACCTATCAAATTTCAAATACCATTGCCTAGGAGCTTGATTAAGGCCATACAAGCTCTTCTTCAACCTGCACACAAACTTCTCCTTACCCTTGACCTCAAATCCTTCTGGCTATTCCATGTATATTTCCTCATCCAAATCTCCATGAAGAAACATTGTCTTAACATCTAGCTTCTCAAGATGCAAATCCTCAAAAGCAACCAAAGACAATACAACCCTTATAGAAGTCATCTTAACAACAGGAGAAAAAATCTCACCAAAGTCAATACCTGGCTTTTGTGCAAATCCTTTCACTATCAATCTAGCCTTATATCTCATCTGTCCATCCTCACCTTCCTTCAACCTGTAGGTCCATCTGTTCTTCAGTGTTCTCTTACCAGCTGGCAACTCAACCAAATCCCATGTTTGGTTCTCTCTCAAGGACTCCATCTCCTCAACCATGCCACGCTCCCACTTACTCCTGGACTCCACCTGTAATGCTTCTTCAAAACTCTTTGGTTCTCCACCATCAGTTATCAATAAATAATATAAAGAAGGAGAATATCTAATTGGAGGCTTACTTACCCTTTCTGACCTCCTGATGGGTGTCTTGGACTCGTTCTCAACACGCTATCCACCCAAATTTTCTAACAGTGACCGACCTCGGCCACCTGTAGACCTGTTAATGGCCGACGCTGGTTCTTCCTGACCGACGCCAGTGCCTGTTCTGCCGACATCGATCTCTGTATGACCGACATCAGTTTTTTTACTACCGACACCGGTTCCTAACCTGCCGACGTCGGTCTCTGTGTTTTCTTGTAAGTGATTATTTCTTTTTCTCGTGAGCTCATTTTGGACCATAACTTCGTCCAATTCTCCATTGCTCTGCCCAGATTGATTCAGCTTCGTCATCTGATCACTATACATCACTTTTTCATTGAAAACAACATCACGGCTCCTAATTACCTGGTTAGTTCCTAGATTCCAAAATCTGAAACCAAAATCATTTGAGCCATAGCCAATAAACGTGCACCTCATATACTTAGCATCAAGCTTCTTTCTATTTTCCTTATCTACGTGCATAAAGGCTTCACAACCAAAAACTTTGAGATATGAGAGATCTACCTTTTTACCTGTCCATGCCTCTTCTAGAATTCCACCATCCAGAGCTGTAGAGGGTCCTCTGTTAATCAGGTACACTGTGGTGTCAACAGATTCTGCCCAAAACTCTAAGGGCAACCCAGCATGCAATCTCATACATCTTGCATGCTCCATGATTGTTTTGTTCATCCTTTTAGCAATACCATTCTGCTGAGGTGTCCTTGGAACCATCCTTTGCCTATGTATTCCATGTGTGTAACAATACCAGTTAAACTTAAGACTGCAGAACTCACCGCCATTGTCAGATCTCAGGCACTTTAATCTTCTGCCTGTTTCATTCTCAACCATAGCTTTCCAAATCTTAAAAGTCTCAAAAACATCAAATTTCTTTTTAATATAGTAGATCCATACCTTTCTTGTAGCATCATCTATGAACATAACATAGTACCGTGATCCTCCAATAGAGGCTACCTGAGCCGGTCCCCACACGTCTATGTGAACAAGCTGCAACTTATGCCTTTTCTTAGTAGACCCAGTCTTGAGAAAACTAACCCTTTTCTATTTTCCAAATACACAATGCTCACAAAATTCTAGATCCATACTTTTCAAATCTGAAAGCATACCTTTAGACTTAAGAATTGACATCCCCTTCTCACTCATGTGGCCAAGCCTTGAGTGCCACAATTTAGCATCCACATCTGAAGTAGATAATACAGAAGGAGATTTGTTAGTAACACAATTACACAAATAGAGAGTACCTTCTCTCTTACCTCTGTCCATAACAAGTGCACCCTTGGTCACCTTCCAAGAATCTGCTGTGAGAGTTACTGTACAACCCTCATCCCCTAGCTTTTCTACAGAAATCAAATTTCTCTTCAAACTAGGAACATGCATCACATCTCTCAACACCCATGTGTTGCCATTCTGCATCTTCAGCTGCACTTTACCTTTGCCAATAATCTTACAAGGCTCATCATCCCCTAAGTACACTATTCCAAAATCTCCATGGATATAGTCACTGAAATATTATCTGTTAGGGGTAGCATGGAATGATGCACCAGAATCTAATACCCAAGATTCTATATTATTATGCAAAGAGAAAATTAGAGCATCTTGTGCAATACCTGCAACCTTTGCCTCTTCCTTTCCTTCATGCTGATTTTCCTCCTTAGGCTTTGACCAGCAATCTCTGCTTATGTGCCCCAACTTTCCACAGTTCCAGCATTGTGGCCTTCTGCCATTTCTGGATTTGGATCTACCTCCTCCCTTAGACTTAGATCTTGATCTCCTCTTGCTCCTTTATTTTTGCGTTCCCCTGCTCTCGAGATTTAAAGCATTCCCAGATGTCTCTTCTATGCTTTTCCTATGAATTTCCTCATTCAAGATAACACTAACAACATCCTCTACTTTTAAAATATTCGAAGCAGATGCAGTATTAGAAACTGCCATTACCAAGCCATGCCAGCTTTCAGGCAAAGAACATAATATTAAAAAAGCTTTTATTTCATCATCAAATACAATATTGACTGAACTTAACTGATTAACAATTCCATGGAAATCATTCAGGTGATTAGATACAGATCCACCTTCTTGCATATGCAAATTAAATAACTGCTTCATAAGATATACCTTATTAGAAGCTGAGGGTTTTTCATACAAATTTGCTAACGTAGTCATTAACTCTACCATTGTTTTTGCCTGTGACAAATTAGATATCACAGTGGATGCTAGACTCAGTCTTATAGACCCCAAAGCCTTTCTGTCAAGAACTTCCCATTCTTCATCCTCCATGTCCTTGGGCTTCTTTGCAATCCCACCTAACGGTAAGTAAATATCTTTTTGATACAGATAGTCCTCTATCTAAATTCTCCAATGTTGATAGTTCTTGCCATTAAACTTTTCCATTCTCAATTTACTTTCTTCTGCCATTGCTTCTCCCACTCAAACAAAAATCCCTACAGAAACCCCTATGAGCAACCTGTAATCCAAACACACTACATAGATCTGAGCCACCTGTTAGTGAACCTAAGCTCTGATACCACTTGTTGGGGATCAACCAACAATGGATTACACTTGTGAAACAATAAATGCAGAAATAAATCAGATAGATAAGTAACTAGAATGATAAATAGCACAGAACAAGAGATACAAGAAACCACCCTGAAAACTTGTATTAAAACTCTTTACAAAAGGAATACAATTGAAGAAAGTTCTTTCTTCCACACCTCTCTTAGATGCACAAGATCTCTCACTAGATCTCTATTCCTCAAGAGCTCTCTCTCTCAAGTACAATCAATTCCAACAACTTGGATTGATACAACTTAGTACTGTCCTTCAAACATTCACAATGTTCTACTCATACTCACACACTAAGCTAAGAAGATCTTTCCTACATATAGAATTAGGAAACTTGAGCATGCACTTACAACAAATAGTTAAGCCACTTGAACAAGGGCTCTAAAAACAATCTTGCTAATAATAGAAACATGAACTTAAGACTAAGGCTTAAACTCATCATGCAAACACTCGCTTCTGTCCTCGAAAATAGCAGTCTAGACACACAAGTAACTGACACCGGTTCCTGCCAGTCTGCATGTGACCGTCGTCAGCCGATCCTCTACTGACACTGGCATTCCTCTAACTGCTCTTGACCGACGTCGGTCGCTCCTGACCGATGCCGGTGACTGTGTAAACCTGAACTGTCAAAGTATGCTCCTTGGTGAAGCTTTTAGCTCCACACACCCTAACAACCTTGGTTGATTTTGTTCTAAAAACTTGGCCTCATCTCTCAAAACAATTTTTATCTACTTGTCACTATCAAATACCTACCAGTTAATCATGTTATCCAAGATAGAAGGCCTTACAACTAGCCTCACATGCTAGTTGTTTTCATTTTCCATCTGGATTGGTAGATTATACTAAGATGTGATAGAAGCCATGAAATTAACATCCTTATTATGTGATCTTGGTACTGATTGGATATTTAGGGTAGTGAAATCCTACATTAGGTCCTAAATCCTATGCTTATATGGCCTTATCAAGTTGATTTTGTTCACACTTCTTGATCTAATCTGGGGAATAATAAGTTCACTATACCCAAATACCTAAATAACATGATTCTCTATCCTTGGCTAATTAGATACCATGCATAAAAGATTTATATTAATATACACTATTGGTAAAACTAAATTAGAGTCTAAATGAATAGAATTAACTTTATTTATGTGGAGATATCAATACAACCCTCAAACCTGCACCATTTCTACTTTTCAAACTGTCAAAATATAACTGCCACATCCTTTGTAGATCCTCAGCTAGCTTAACTAAATTTGGGGTGATTGTGTCTTAATCATGAATGAAATACATCCCTAATCCTATTTATTGCATATAATCATATGGATCAAATTTTAAGGCTACCCCTCACTCATCCAAGTGAGCATCTGAGATTTCTTATACAAGTGTTGCACTCTCTTGATCCACTTCTTCCTCTTCTTGATATTGGAAGGTATAATTCATTTCCATGGGAGGAATAGGGTTATATGGTTTGATATGGTCTTCCACAATTGGCTTAGCCTTTATTATAACTCTAGTTCCATATCATGTTCTAAGCAACATATGTGACCAATCTATAGATAGATACCCTCCCATTTTTGTGATGAAATTTCTTGATAGAAAAATAACAAAGTATGGGGGTAGGTCTATGATTGAAATGTCTTGAGTAATAGAAATATTAGGGCAGGCATGAATAGTAAGGTCTAATCCTCTTACAATTCCCACTATTTGAACAATAATACTATCTAGCTACACTACCCCTTTATTAATAGGTGTATATTTTATTCCCAGAGCACTATCTATTTTCTTAGGCATTAAAGAGCTACTATCCACTAAATCCAACATGAAATTGTGTACCAAATGGTTCCCTATTATGAATGAAAGATAAAAGGGGGGAGGCTTACCATTTTTTCCTATTCTATTATCAATCTGAGGCTAGCATAAATTTACCATAGGTGAAGTTCCCTTAGTTAGGACTTTCTCTGATATCTGGAAGTTCTTCAAAGCCTCTTGAAGTAAGTCCATTTGTGTTGGTATAGACAAGGCCTCCCACATAGTGACATTCAAATCAGTTTTATTCATTTGATCAACAATGTTGAATGGAATATTACCAAACTTTTCTAGAACTTTGGTGGAGACCACATACTCCTTTGCAAGATTAAGAGTGGGCACCTTTACCTTGGACTAATTATTAGGTATAAAGGGTGGTCTGTGTGTTATGTTATCCTTTACTAGCTCTGCTATTGTCCTAGAATTTGAAGCTTGATCCACCCTAGGAAGCTGATCAACTTCTATTACTCTTTTCTTAGAGCATGTGTTGGCTGCTATAGGACCTCCACTATTGAAGAGTGTCTCATCTTGATCTATTCTATTTAAATCATCTTCCTATCAATTTAGGAATGTTACATCACTTTGAGTAGGTTATTGTGTGTCTACTTACTAGGAAGCAGGTCCCTCTTGTTTTCCCTACATGTTTGTTATTCCTTACACCATCAAGGCCTAACTAATTACATAATTAGGGAAAGTGTTTTGATTATGGGGCTAGTTGTATGGGTAACACCATTCAAATTCTTGAGCCAAATTATTTTGAATAGGGATAATATCTTTGGAGGTTCCAAGTGCCAGTGATGAATGAGTGTTTGGGGGCCTTGGTTGTGCATTATGTCCTTATTTTTGATTATTTCCTTGATATGGTGGCAAACCATGATAAGATTGTCTATTCCCTTGATATGTAGGGTTAGATTGCTGAAAAGGTTTATAGCCCTCAGCTTATTACCTTTTCATCACAACTAACTCATTTTTGGAACTCTTGAGTAGTGACTTGATCTCATGTAACTCATCTGTATGCACAAGAGTTAAAATAGTTAGCTTATTCATGGTGGGCATGAGATCAAGTATAAGAGGGGGAATAGGGGTTATTTCTAGGAATTAGGGCATTGGTAGTTGTGGTGAAATTTTACCATCTTAGATCAAATAGTTTTTATCCCTTATTACAATATCATAAGATCCAATAAGCATGATGCCATGCATCAAATGAATCATCACATCTATATCACTATTAAGGTCTTTCAGATAGTATAAGAAAGAATTATTTGTAGTGGGTTTTCTATACACAATATTTTCACACTTTTATTAATTACTAATAATTCTTATCTTTTAAGAACCTATCGAGTCTCAATCTCTCTAAGTGCCTGCCTTAAGGGGTGCATCAGGAAAGGGCTTGGTAGACCTTTGTTGCTTTGTAAGATTTTTTGTTCCTTTTTCCACTTGCTATCTAAAATCTTGCCTCTTAACACCTTTAACCCTAAGCTTATTTCTCTCTTTCCTATCTATTCCCACCATTATCATATTGTATCCCTCATTTATTACCTTATTTCCCTTTTTACCTATTTATTAAGCTAGGTCAACCTCATCGACCTAGATTATTCTAGGGATACTTTGCCTTTCATTATTGCTTTGCATCTCGACTGACCTAACACAAATTTTAGGCATTGGCTCGATAATGTGCTAGGTTAACCTAGTCAACCTAGCATAATTGACATGTCCAAAAGTCTTTAGGGTGAGATAATACTATATATACAAGGTCATTCCTTACCATTTAATAAGAGATTTGAATTAAGTGAAGAAGTATGAAAGAACATCTACTTATTGACCATTCTACTTGAGGAATAAAGCTTTAGGGTCTAATAATTTATTTTAAAGCTCTAATATTATCTTATGGAGAATTATTTTGGATGATTATGTAGGTCATGGAGCCTAGAGATGATTTATCTTGGTTGTCCTTACAAGCCACAACAATTTCTTGTGAAGCACCATTGGCCAAGGGAGAGGTTAAGACTCACCCGGTTCATATTCAAAGGTAAGTATTCCTAACTTGATTTCTCCTTTGTAAGAGTAGATAGATAATGTAGTATTTATTATTCTATCCCATGTATTAGGATTCCATACATATTGACATGAGTATATATATCCTATACATGTTTAGTTTAGTTGTTATTTATTTGTTTTGTTATAACCCCTAATTTATGCCACAAGATTTGGTGAACATTAGATTAGTTTACTTTTCCTATTATTAGATTAATTTACTTTCTTATTTATTATCATAAGTGAATATAGAAACCATATGACTCTTTTAGGGTTGTTGTGTGATTATGTTAGACTATAGGCTTTGGAACCCTGCCTAGCATGAGGTGCTATGATAGATGATACAAGCGATCCCCTAATCAAGTCTAGTGGATCATCATATTTGTCATGCTCCCACTTAATAAGTATATGCCCCAATAGGAAGTGTAGGCATGATCTATATTATTCATTTTAATATTGATTCATGTGCATCATGAAATTTTTATTGCATATATTATGGTGAACCCAACATGAATCAAACCCTTATAGGTTTTCTTTCTCTTATTGTATTCATTTTGTCATCTTTTCTATCATATGTTTTGACTTTTTGGCTTAGTTATATTAACCCAACTATTTTTATCTATGTGTAGCAATAGGAAATTGAATCAACTAGCTCAACCCAACATAGGTTTCTAGCATTTTACAAACTTTCTATTCAACCTATTAGGTTGACCAAGTTGACCTAGCATATTTCTAGCCACTTTGTAGTAGGTTCTTGTTTAGGATTTATAGTATAGGTTCCATATTCTAGACTTCTAGATTTGAATTCTAGTCAACTAGGTCCACCAGCTTGACTTACCACATTTATAGACATCCAATTCAATCTGCTAGGTCAACTAGGTTGACTTAGCACACTTTTTCAGGTTTTACAGTGGGTTTTTATCTCACTTGGTCGACTAGTTCAACCTAGTTCTATAGATTGGGCTAGTTCTCTCCAAGGTTATAGGTCAGTTACCTATTCTATTTTCATCTCCAAAACACCAAGGTTAGATTTTATTTCTCTATTTATACTCTATTATGTACCTTTTTTTCAAAATTATAATTTGTGTATGTGTATAATTAGATTGGCTAGCATCAATTCAATTAACTATGTATTTAGATTTAGTATCTTCTTTTCTAAACTAGATACAAGCATATCTCATTTCATTTTTCATCTTTTAGAAATCCTTTCTCTTTTATTATCTATTATGCTACATCAACTAGCTCGACTTTACACTATCCCAAGCCCTGCTTTTTACCTCTATCAACTGTACTAGGTTGACCTGGTCAACCTAGTAGTTTCTACATCTCTTATTTACTACACTAGGTTGACTAGGTTGACCTAGCATAGTTTTCAATCCTTTTTCCCTTTTCTATCAGCTTATACTCTCTATATTAGGTTGGTTCTATGGACACTATCTAGCTTTATTATCCCTATTTTGCACTAGGTCGATCGAGTTAACCTAGCTTTGGTTTTGTCACTTTTTGAATCCTTTGTTTTCTCATCTTGCTTTCCTTCCTCTTTCATCATGGATTTATTATTGGGTGACAACACTGAATCTCAGACAATATGCATGATGGAATTCACTAATCCTCATAGGGTTTCCCATAGACAAAGTGGAGTTCTTTTTGTAAATGTTAATAATGTCCATATTACAACTCATATAATGGACTATGGGTTCCCTCATGATACCTCTTTACAACATAATACTTTTTTTATCCTATAAAACCAACTTGAGTTAGAGTATACTCCTGAAATGCTTTTCTTTATTAACCAATTTCCCCAACATAAAGGGAAAGATCCATCTACCATTTACAATCTCATGATTAGTGGTCAATATAATGAACCTCATTCACCACATTCTACATTCTCAAATGGATTTTTTAGTACTGATTTCTTTTATTCACAACCTCTCCCTTCGATTATGACCTCTTCTCATGCTTCTTCTTCTTATTTCCTTTCTTATACCTCCATGCCTAGTATCTCAACTACCATGGATAGTAATACATCTAGTGGACCTCTCTTAAGATCCACTATCCTTAATCCTTCCACTAATTCATTATTTTCTACCCAAGGCACTCATGATTTTAGTGCTTCTTCCTCTCTTCCATTCACTAGTCCATCTTTTTCTATACATGTAGGCTTTTCCACTAGTGCATCTCATTATCCTCATTCATCTCAATCTCTCAACAACACCAATATGTTACCCAAGCTACTAATACTAACACCAAATATTATAATAATGTTATTCAAACTCACCAACTTTTATTGAAAAATCTCAATCAAATTAATGCTTTCCAAGCCCATAACACAAATCAAATGATGAGAATGTAAAATAACCTTCTTCATCTTCAAATGCAATCATGACCAATGGCTTGGGGAACACATAACTAAAGTGTTCCCCCCCTCTTCTTCGATATTCTCAAGTCAATCTTATTCCTCAACCTTCTTTAATCAATAAAGCTATCAGACATCTACCAAATGAACCTCTCACTACTCAAATTGCTAAAATTTATATAGGAGGTATAACACCTACAATCTCTTATAACAGATCAACTAATCCTTGTCTTCATCTTAAAATATTTAGGAATATTTATAAATATTGGGTTAAATTAAACACCTTTATTGCTACCAAGATCTTTGCTAAGACCCCCATAGGTGATGCCTTGGATTGGTACAATCAACTTATACCTCATTCCATTACTAGTTTGGATGATTTAGTGAATGCTTTAGTTCAAGATTTCCAAACTAGTGATCTTCCCAAAAACACTTTAGCCCATTTCATCAATTGCAAGAAAAGAAAAAATAAAGACTTTTTTAAGTGATAGAAGACTTTATCAAACAAGTGTGAACACAACATGGCCAATGATAATATTTTTCATTTCTTTACAAATGCTCTTTATCCAAAATTACAATATCAAGTCCATACCCTTTATCTATGCACTTTAAAATAATATATTGATCAAGATAAATGATAAGATTTCTATATGCATCAATTCAAGCCACCCCAACCTTCCATAGGTTCTTGTATATTACTTAAAAACAAAAATTGCAATATTACTAGTGATGTTGTTTATGATTAATATTATATCATTCAGCATGTTCAAGAGATTGTTCCTACCCCTTTTTCAAAACTAGATTCTTATTCTCAACAATTTACTAATCCTCATTTCTCAACAAGTGACATTAGTGTTCATAAACCTTTTTCCTTAATTGAATTTCTTAAACGTCTACCTAGGTCTCTTCCCCATGAAATTAACCCTACTCATCCTATGAAAACCTAGTATTATCCTAGCAAGTTTTGTTGGTTTCATGATAGTTGGGGTCATTATCATGAGACCTGTAGATAGATTCATAATTTAGCTATGGACTTTCTTCTTGGACCTAATTTTGAATATGATTTTATCATGCACCACTATCAACAAGATTATGAGCATGCATTCAAAGAATACAAAACTCATGTCACAAATGCTCATTTAGCTATTTATAAGGATCCTTTACCTAATCATCAACCAATTCAAGAAAACCAAGGCAAACCCATCTCTTCCACTAATAATGTAGGAAGTGTTGCAAAATCAATTTTTAAAGAGAATGTGGTTAGCATGACTAATATGCAAAGAGTAGTGGCTTTCATTGATTCTCAACCTATCTACACCCCACCTCCTTCTCAAGCATACCACATTATCCAAGATTCTTCTCCAACTCAATTAAATGAGTTGGGGAAAGAATATCTTATAACCTTTGATGAAGATCCAACTTATGATTCTCCTTTGGATAACACACCCCATGCTATTTCTACCACTCTTCCATCATCTTCTCCATCCAATATTAATCGACCTTTTGTTAACATCTTTTTTAATCCTCAAGATCAATTTGAACCTATTAGCTCATCATATCAACATGATTTACAACATGATTTTAAACCTTCTCATTCTTATTAGAAAAAAATTCAATTCTCTTCAACTCTTCCCTTCGAAGACCTCCTTAACCATTATGTGCCTATATCTAATAATCTTCTCATGGGTTATGATGAGTGGGATCCCATTGTAGAGCTCACTAATCTCCCTTATCAAATTCGATTTCTTAAACTCATGATGACATCTCCCCATCATCATAACCATCTTATGCAATTATTATTTGATATGAATGTCCCTTGTCCTCCCTTAGTGGGATGAGAGGCAACCTTATCTGGTTTTGAGGATAGTACCTTGCAATAATATGAAGAGATGTCTATAAATTTTGATGAAACTATCGACACTTATTTTTCATTAAATTTTCCCATCATGTCTATTATTTTTGATGAGATTATACTTCATGTAAATGATCCTCCCCTATTTATTAGTGTCTAAATCAGTGATATCCAAGTTAATCATGCGTTGATTGACAAGGGTTCTGGTACTTGTGTTGCTTCTCTTGATTTCATTAAAAACCTTAGATATTTTGAATATAATCCTAATTACACACGTATCACCTTCCAAGGATATGATAGAAGGAAAATGCCTCCTCTTGGGTGTGTGCGGCTTCCCATTACTATCCCACCTATCACTATTTATGTGAAGGTGATGATATTTAACTTTCTTATTTATTATAACATCTTTCTTGGTAGGCCATGGACTCATTGTATGCAAGCTATCACTTCTTCCACCTACCAATGCATTAAATTCCCTCATAATGGATCCATTTATAAGATTCAAGGAGATATTAACCCTTAGAATTTTGAAAAATTCCAAGATCGTGGTGTCTTTAAGATTCCTACTCTTGAACCTTTACCTAGCATTCAATTTCATGAGTCATAGCATCTTTTTTCCTATCAACTCAACCAGAGGATACAATGGGCATCTTGAGCTTATTAGTAATATTCCTCCCAACCTTTTAGATTTTGATGATGATGACTTGATGAGATTAATCTCAAGATCAAAACTTCCAATCTGATGCCTCATCTCATCTTGTAACTTCCTACTTATTTTCAACCTCATTCTTGTAAACCTCCTTACGATGACATTCATGTAGTCTTATCCAAGACTCATCATTTTATTCACCATGACTATTTTAATGACAAAGTTATTTTAACTTATGTCATTAATCTTCATTCACCTGATTATGATGATGTCTATTCCTTAGATGATCCTTTATTAGGTGATCTTGTCCAATCCCATGATGTTGAGATTGTGTGTTAGCATTCTACTTGATTTTTTTCATGCATCTTCTCATATTTTAAATTTTGTACTTCCTAATTTTTTTATTTTTCCTTTTTATTGTAGATTAGAGATGGCACTAACACCTCCATTTTCTAAGGAGCTCCTTAGGACTATGATCATGGATCATATTATGATGGGGCCTTACCATTTTTATAGGTTCCCTAATTACCATCATTAGTTTACTTCTAATGTTAGTGTTAACATTCTTAGACCTTTTATTGATCCTACTCCTCCCACAGTGGAACATATGTCAAAACTAGTTAGTATTGCTTCTTCCACTATTTGTGAGCCTACTCTTGCTTCTTTCATTAGTTCTCCTCTTTTTAAGACTAGTTTTATTCCTTCTCCATAACCACCTCCTCTTGGTGATGGTTTTATTCCTTTGTCCACTAAATGGGGTGATGAGTCATCTCCTTATTCTTCCACACTTGTTACACCTTCTCCCATGAGTGTTCCTCCAAAACACACTCACAAGAGTATATGTTACTTTCATAGGATAAATACTCATTCTTATACACATTAACATAAGTTGCAATAATATATTAATACCTTTCATCCTTCTTCCCCATCCATAGACACTACCATACCTCCTCCCAATATTATTCCTAACTATATACCTAAGTATGGTGAGAGGTATTGTATATGGTACTAATGCATCACACATTATACTAATCATTGTCATATCCTTAAATAACATCTTAAGGATCATCTTATATCTATGATTGGACAAGATACTATTCCTCTCATAGGTCATTCTCACAAGAAGGTTCCCCCTTCTTATCCCATAGTTATACCTCTTATGGTTCTTTTTGTGCCTCCACCTATGGTTCCTTCTCCACCCATGGACCCTCCTTCACCTGTGGATCCTTCTCCACTAGCGAATCCTCTCATAGATCCCATTCCCACACATTCTTATGATCATATTTTGCCTATTTTCCCTCCTTAGTATGATCCAATGAGTATTCCTACTTTTTCAGTTAAGGAGATTAGAAAAGAAGTATTCTACAAAGATTGATGACACATTAGCAATAGATCATATCTATCTTCATAGAGATTTATCTGATGTCTTGGATAATGTGTGTGGATAGATTTACTAGTACTTATGATCACATGCATGGTAATTTTACATTTATATTTAGATTGGATGTGTGCTCCATTTTTATTTGTTTTTTATATTTGATTATGTCATTTGAACAGTGTCAAATTCTTGCATATATTTTATCATTATCTTCTTTGTTGTACTATATTTCTTATTAATTTTATATTCTATATTTTTCACATATGTTTTTTTTTTATTATTGCTTTATATTTCTCTTTTCTTCTTGTTGCATCCCTTGGATATTTATTTTGTGAGTTGATTTTTAAGACTGTAGATAAGACCCGATAAATCCTCACAAAATCACCATATTTAACTTGTTGTTTCCTTGTATCTTCATGATTGTTTGTTTTCTTATCCATGATTTTCATAGATTATTGTCTTGGTGAATTGGTTGTATTTACCTTATTCCCTTTGGTTATTTTCTCCTTTTACCATGTGATTAGTTAGCAAACAATCTTTCTCATTACTATTTCCTTTTACTAGTCAACCTTTGGATCTCCATTTTCCTTTCTTCATTTTTCCACAAACTAAGCATATGCATAGTTGAGATTTGAGATCACATATTTATTCATTATCAATCCTAAGTGTTATAATCAATCTAGATTCACATATGCTCTGTAAGGGGTCTTAAGCAGTAGGGAAAATATCATGCAGAGGTAGGTCCATTTTACTTTTCATTATACTAATCTGCCTTTATGAGTTGATCTTAGTAGAAAAATTATCTTCTTGAAAATATTTGTGTCTATAGGGAATAGGTTTATTTTATACATAGATGACAACTAGTCACTTAGTGTCTTCTCATGTTATTAGTATGCCTCTTACCTCCTAAGGTCTTCTCTTAAGATGCCTAAGTATTTTATTTTTACACTCCATTTTTAATTCCCTTTCCTCATATTTCCTCTTGTGAAATATTTTCTTGATTTATAATCACACCCCTTAGGTTTTTATTTTTGTGAGTTATAACATAAGACTGTGGATAGGACCTGACAATTCCTCACAAAATTACCATTAATTTTGCATTTCAATAAAATATTATTATTCTACTTGCTAATGCTATTTTAACATCCTTTTGGGTTTTTAATTTATGAGTATTTTATCCTATTACCCTTATTCCCCATGCACTAGGTTTTTCATGCTTATTCCATCCCATGTGGTGTTACTTTTGTTGACTTATAGTGTAAGACCATGGATGGACCTGACCCTCCTCACAAATTTTTCTAATAATCAAGTCACCATAAAATCACATGTGTCCAGTTTGAGATAAGATTCAATTCATTATGAAGTTACATGTCATTTGACATGCTTCCTAGCTTGAACTGGTATGTTTTATGCTTACTTCATTTTTATTTCACCTCTTATTTTCTATGTGAATGTAAGAATTCAACCATTTATTGAATTTTTTCATACTTCCTAGCTTGAATTAGTATGATAAATTTAATACCAAATTTTCATTGACTTTTCATTTATTTTTCTTACCTTGTGTGACCTTTTGCATACCTTCCATTTTATTACTTTATTTTTCATACTTCCCAACATGATATAGTATGATTTTGCTTATTTTAATTTGGTGTAAAAATATTTCATATTTGGTTTGAAAAAAAATCTCTTTTTTTACCATCTTATTTGCCATTTATTGGTTCTTTATACTTATTCATTTTTCATGTTATTATGCATTTCCCGGCTTGAATTAGTATGTAGTGCATTTTTGATTGATTATATTTTTCCAAGTATTTTTGCCTATTTATTTTTAACCATGCATGTGTTTCTCATAATGATATAAAATAAACCACATCACATATATTTCCTATAGCATATAAAATAAAGCTAAATACATGAATTAGAAATAAATATATCCAAAGCATCCACATATACAACCAATAAAATGATAACAATATATCCATAGTGACCACATACACAACCACATCAGTAAGCCAAAATGATTGATATATATATATATATATATATATATATATATATATATATATATATATATATATATATATATATCAAGAGTTTGATACAACATATACAACCATAAGCAATGATCTAGCTCTAGGGCTCGGATCCATCATGTATATCTCATGGCCTACCCACACTACCCATTGAGGCCTCAATCTAACTCTTCCAAATGGTACATTGTAATGAGGTAGTCTAAGATCTCATCCCTCTACCTATCCCTATAGACATGCTATCTACATTTATACCTATACCAGCTTGATTTGCATCACTGCATGTGCCTGCATTAGTTGGGTCTACATTGTTGTATATGCCTACATCATTTATGTCACTATCTCTAAATGCAAAACTCTCTCACTAGCTAGGACCTACCAATCTTGCCTCTCTCTTGCACCCATATTTACTAGTGGTTATGCTCTCTCTCTATATTTGTATCTACCTCATGGCCTCTCCCACTAGTCTAACTATCTCACTTGACATGAGGTAGATGGTACACTTAGATCCTCCAGTGTCATGGGGTTGTATGGCTATAGATTCTCATCTAGGATGTCATGGAGTGCTCCCCTAACTAGGGACCCCCATCTCTCCTCCTCATCCTTAGGTATACCTACAAAATCACACTAGATGGATATTAGATCACTATTATATATCATAATATCTATTATCTACCTATATTTCAATTCAAATATTAAGCAATAAATTAATCATATTTTTATTACCTATTTGTGTCTCAAATACTATGGTCTCACCATCTATGTGACCACCTAACATAGTCTCCCCATCTATGTGACCTTTTAGTACCTCTTTTATAGGTTACCTCCTTAACTCAAACTAGGCTATCATGGCTCATGTATATCCCTATGGCTACATAGTCTCTCACTCATTTGTGTCTCCTCTAGATCCTATATTGACTCACCAAGGATGAGGATGCTATCTACTCTCTCCTCTTACCTCCATCAATGTCATGTCCTTGGTGGCCATAGCTCATCTCTCTATGGAGCTAGTGGTGGTACATCTGGTATCACTATCTCCACATCCTCCTCCTACTCTACCCCTCATCATGCTCAACCAGTTCATGGTCACTCTTGGAATGGCCATAGTGTTAGCCTCACTATCAATGGTTTGAATCCCCTCTTCCCTTGTAGCTCCCTCAAATGCTAAGTCCACTATTTGAGCATGAGTATCAATGTCATTGTATGAGGTAGGCCTATCTATCTTAGCACTCGTGCCACTATATGTGGATCTCTCCACCATGTATAGTGTCCTATCACCTCTCCCCTCTCTAAAATTGGTCTAACTATGTTCTATCTCTCCCAAGTAATTGTTATCTACTCATATGGTACCATACTATATCAGTGCATCTTACCATCTATAGTGTTGGCATGTGGGGTACAACCCACACTACCTAGTCTTCTCTCTATCTCCTCACTTGAGGTGACCTATTATTGACCACATGGGGTAACCCAACTAGTTTATACATAGGAAATCTATCATATATCCATGTTGTTAGTAGTATAATTAGTCCCATAGTCTTCTACCATCTGACCATCATCTCATATAGATCATGCATGAGTTGGACCCAGATGGTAGAGCCTAAATCATATAACACTCACTCTTCCATCATCATCCTACTAAAGGATACCATGTATAGTGGTACCTTTCCATCTGACTTATGCTAGAGCACCCACTATGTCACAAGGCCTATCACTACCATTTGGAGATCCAGAATCTATAACATATATACATCATCCATGCTCACTCTTTACCCTAATAATATCATCTCTAAGCCTGTATCCCACATGGATAAGGCTTTCCTCTCCTCTTTTCTATATATTATCCCTATGGTTACTGGTGCTCCTACCATAGGTAGCCCAAGGATATCATGGAGATCTTCTAGTGTGATAGCCACCTCTATCACATCCCTACTCACCTCCCATCTGAAGGTGTTAGTCAGTCATTCCAAACAACCAAGGAACATGACTAACATGTCTATGCTCAAGGGTATCTTACACATATTTTTTATACCTCCTAAACCTATGGATATTAGTCTAGCCCTATATCCATCTATCAATCTCTCCAACAAGTTTGGTAGCCAAGAGACATCCAACAATTTCCAAAACTACCATTGTCTCTACAATCAAGAAATAACAAAAGATGTATTAATTCCTCTATGTCATGTATAATCATAATACATTATTTATACATTATAATTTTAATAATAAAAAATTATAATTTATTAATTTTTATCTATTTTAGCCTATTGCAGTCCCCCTTGCCCTTCTTTGGTCATTTCAGACCATTCTAGCTCTCTTTTAGCTTTCTACATGCTTTTTTGTGCTTTCTCTAGTTCCCTGGTCAACCTAGTTTGACAAAAAAATCTTATTTTCCTTCTTATCCTCCTTTCTCTAGTGCTAAGTTTCTATTTTGGCCCTTATGGACCAACTAGATACCCTGCACTAGGTTTTTGGTTCCGAAATGTGATAGGTCAACTTATACCATCTAGGTTGACCACATGGATTTTAGCTTGATTTACTCTACTAGGTCGACTTGGTCAACCTAGTAGGTTTAATGTGCTGACCTAGCACATTTTTCCAAAAACCTACCTTTTTTTGGATTTTTCCCTAATTCCTTCCAACCCATTTCCCATCTTCCCATTTCCATCCCTTATAATCTAATTTTGTTCATTTTTATCATATATAAATGCTTAAAATTAAATTTTTATCAAAATTCACTTAATTCATTTCAAATTTCAAAATCTAGTTTGAGATTCTTAGATGCATACCTATAGTGTACCTACTCTCACTCCTAGAGCTCTCTCTCATCTAGCATGTCGTTCCCTCACCATTCTAGCTTATTTTCTCTCTAGAGCTCTTTTTTGCTTCTCTTACAATGCAAAATAACAAAATGGATTCTCTTTTTCATAGTTAAAACTACTTTTTAGCCATTCAAATTATTCATTTATTTTCCTTTAGATTCCTTCTATTTTTCATATCTTTGTTTCTATTCATCTATTTTGAAAACCATAAAATATGTTAGATTCATGATGACATAAAAATTCTTTTCCACTATTATATGCCTATCTTCCAATTTTTTTGATTTTTGGCTATTTTTGCACTAACTTCTATAGCTTTTCCTAGTGTGCTTTACATTAGACACCTTCACTTTCTTCCAATCTTCTTCTCTTACACTAATGTAAGTTAAAGGTATGTGTTTTTTAATTTTGTCCTTTCATTTATCTTATTTACTTCTTACTACACTTTACTTAGCATCAGTGTTATGTGTTATCATGTTCTATCCCAAAGCACCATTATGTGTTGTACTTATGTGACACATGATGAGCTTTGGCTGGGGCATATGTATACACATATTATTTTCACATTTTTATTGATTACTAATACTTTATATCCTGTAAGAAACTATCAAGTCTCAATATTTTTGAGTGCATGCCTTAATGGGTACACTAGGAAAGGGGTGGGCAAACCTTTGGTACTTCATAAGATTGTTTTTCCCTTTACCAATTTCTATCTACACTCTTGCCTCCTAAAACCTTAAACCCTAAGCTTATTTCTTTCTTTCCTATCTATTCCCACCATTTTTCATGTTTTAACCCTCATTTCTTACCTTATTTCCCTTTTGACCTATTCAGTAATCTAGGTTGACCTAATCGACCTAGCTTATGCTGGGATACTTTTCCTTTCCTTATTTCTTTACATCCCAATCGACCTAGCACAAAATTTAGGCATTAGCCCAAAAATATGCTAAGTTGACCTGATCAACCTAGCATAGCTAACATGTACAAAATTATTTAGGGTGAGATACTACTATATATACAAGGTCATTCCTTACCATTTAATAAGAGAGTTAAATTACGTGAAGAAGTGTGAATGAACATCTACTTATTAACCATTCTACTTGAGGAACAAAGCTTTAGGGTTCAATACTTTAATTTGAAGATTTGTTCTTGTCTTGTGGAGAAGTCTTTTGGATACTTAGGTAGGTTATGTAGCCTAGATCTTATTTACCTTGGTTGTCCTTACAAGCCCTACCAATCTCTTACAAGTCACCATTGGCCAAGGGAGAGGTTGAGACTTGACAGGTTCATCTATAAAGGCAAGTATTCCTAACTTTATTTCTCATTTGTAGGAGTACATAGATAATGCAATATGTATTCTTCTCTCCCATGTATTAGGATTCCATATACATTGACATGAGTATATGTCTCCTATACCTGTTTAGTTTAGTTATTATTTACTTGTTTTATTCTAAACCCTAATTTATGCTACAAGCTTTAGTGTACACTAGATTATTTTAATTTTCTTATTATTAGATTAGTTTATGCTCTTGCTTATTATCATAAGTGAATATAGAAACCATATAACTCTTTTAGGTTTGTTTTGTAATTATGTTAGATTGTAGGATTTGGAACCCTACCTAGCATGATGTGTTGTGATAGATGATATAATTGATCCCCTAATCAGGTCTAGTAGATCCTCATATTGGTTATGTTTTAGCTTAACAAATGTATGCCCCAATCAAAAGTGTAGGTGTGATCTATCTTATATGACACATGATTGATTCATGTACATCATGTAATTTTGATTACATACAAGTTTAACCAAGATTGGAATTTGGTTCTAAGTCTTTTTGAAGCGGTAACTGAAGTCAGTCATTTGTTCATGAGGAGCTCATTAGATGGTAGTTAATTGTTCAACTAGGGAAAGGTGATCACATTTTTCTTCAAAGTGGGAACACATTGTAGCACCTAATTCATCCCAAACTTAGATCAAGGTGGGGGGAAGACCTCTTTACCATTGTAAATCTTTCTCTTTAAAAGAGGAAACTAAGAGTCTGATTGCCACATTATCTTTGACCACATTACAATTTGAGAAAAGATTAGCAATGCCTTATATATGTTTGGAGGCAATAGTGGAAGTCTCATTCATAAAATAAGGTAGTATTTTTAATTCTAAGATTGGTATAACATCATGCTAGGACAAAATGAGTGAACTACTCATATTGCAATCTACAAAATTATGATTTCTTACCATTACAAGGGGTATGCAGCTTATTAGAGTAACCAAAGGGTATGGGAAAAAATTGTAGGATATACCTTAGGCTAAGGGGGTAACAAATTTCATTCTCTTTTTTGATGGAAATGATAATTCTAAAAAGTTATCCCTCTTACCTTTGGTAGATGATCTTGTTTATTTGCTTGGCATAAGTCACCTTGTGTTCATGAGTCCTTAAGCCAGTGGAATCTCCAAGTGATTTAATATCCATAAAAGACTTTTATGAAAATTGATGATACTCACACCAATTCTTTGTGTAATTCTTGGGTCCCATCAGGCATGCTAAAAACTATTATCACATAGGATTGCACCTATCTTGATACTGTAGCTTGTTATGCAAGTGGCTTATGAAATAATGGAAATACCTATAGAGTCATGAGACCTTAGCAATTTGAGGTTAATCTCTAGAGAAGGCCAATTTCCTTTCACTAAAATATGATGCAAACTGATAAAAAATCAATTTTGTGAAAATCTCACTCTTTAGTGATTTTTGGTTCTTAAACTAGAGTTTTATAACAAGGAAAAGGGCTGAAGAAATAAAATTTGTAGAAAAACTAAAAATATGGTGATTTCACCAAATTCATGTAGTGGATCTAAATTATTTCTTTAAGAACACAATGGGGTAGAAAATAGATTGAGCTATTTTCAACATAGACTTATGCAAATTTGAAGTTAGAGGTAAATCTTGGATATTTTTCAACAAAAGGAAAAGATCTCTATTTCAACTAATAACATCAACAGGGTAAAAATTACCACATGTGATTTACCTTGAAAATGAAATAAAAGATAGAAAGTTCCATAAAGATCAAATAACTCACATGACATAGTGATATCAAAGACAAGAAAAGGCAAAACTCAACTTTATTTCTCTCTAAAGGCTATAACTTGTAGTAAATACATTCAAAAAGCATAAAAATATCACTAACAACAAAAAAAGATAAATTAGACCATGGGGTCTACCCATTCTTATACAAAAATATCTCATAGATGAGATGTAGTTTAAAATAACTTGAATTCCCAATTGGAAGAGATCATGCAATTTGGAACCCTCATGTAGGAGAAGTGAGTCCATCCTTTACTGGTGTTTTTAAACTTGTGGAATGGCTAGAAATATCATACATGAGCTAGGTATGGTTGGAGATATTCATATAAGGCTCCTTGGATGATATCTGTAAGTAAATCTCCATGTAAGAGGCAATGCTAAAAATTACTTGGTCTTCAAGTGGAAAGATAATATTGAAAATAAATTTTCAAATCTCTTTTACATACAAACCCTAGCATGCAAGGCTAAGTGAAACTTTTCAAAATCTAAGCCTTATCACTTTTACAAAATGGGGCATGCATTTTATTTTTATGACTTTGCACTTTTTATTTCACATAAATCAAAATAGAAAGTGAAATTGTAACTTGCTTTTTTCAACTCCCATATTTAAAAGATATAAGGTGAAAAAAAATGTTCTTTCTTTCTTCAAAAGAGTTATAAAAAATAAACATTTTTAATTTATAATTGTGAAATAAAATTAAAATTTCATTAAAATGAAACCACACATGATAGAAAGATTTTAAAATATCTAACAAAGAGAGGGAAAATTAAGCAGTCTTCAGGCTAGCTTCAATTTTCTTATCATTTTTTGTTCATTTCTTCTTTGAGTAGGCATCAAAAACCTTGAATATTTCTTATATTAATTCTTCATCTAGCCCATGAGAGTAAATATTAGAAGTTGTAAAATCTACCTATACATCAAATAACTCTCTTCAAAAAGTTATTATACCCTACATCTTGGTTCTCATTCGATCAATTACCTTCTCATATTTTATGAACCTATGAATTGAACTCAAAATAAAAACTATATCCTTTCTAGACTCCTTTTCAACTATTGATTTAAAAAGTCCTTGTATTTGTTCTACCTGGTAAAGACTACCGACATCATCTAGTGGTCATCTTGACATTAAATTCATCATTCCATCAATTTCATACAGCACATCAATGGCTTTATCATGAGCCTCTTATGCTCATTCAGTAAACTCGATCAATCTTATTATCTGGAATTAGGTAGCCACGTGTAATTCCTCATGCTCAATGTAATTATTCAATATATTCTCAATGATGAGGGTGTTTATATAAATTGTATTTATGGTTGTCATCTTAGGATAATACATGTTCATAGTTTAAATCTCTTCTTCATGGGTATTAATCTATGCTTTCAAAATTTCCTTCCTCTCTATGATAATACCATAGTGTTCTAGCATTACTATAAGGGCCATATTACCACTTTTGATCATCTCATTGAAACCATTCTTTAGTATCCCTTCCCATGTGAGCAATCTCTCATATGGAATCAATTATAGATTGATTTAGACTAATTGGCTACACTACCTAATGTTATTATGATGCATCACTAGTCTTTATGAATTAGTTGACTACTTCAGATAATTTATATACCTTCTTTTTGATTTCATCATTGGTGGATTTGTCATGGTCCATCTTCTAAAAGAGAGAGTCGATGCCTGAATATACATCCTATTTGAGTCCCTCTCTTGTTTGTCAAGAAAGGTGTATCTAAGAGACCTGATAATCTACCACCACAAGATCTCCTTTTGGTTTGTCTAGTAGGGGAACCACAATTTATACATATATCTCCCCCTTGTTATTAGTAAATGTTTTTGAGAGGGTCTTGGGAGTAGATTTTATCTTCTTTTTTACTTTTGACATACCAAAGTCCAAGGTTCTAGGGTCAATTAGTGCTTTCCTCTTTTTCCCTACTGATTAGGTTAACCAACTAGGGGTAGCCTTCTATGTATCTAGCATGGTCACCAAATAATATATAGCTAATGTGACTACACTAACTAATGTTGTGACCAAATAAGACTCTTGAGTAGATGAAACTATAGGCTATTCAAGAAGTGTCTATATAGGTTCCTCCTTATCAATATTTTGTAAACCCATTACTACACCAAGTATTTAGGTTGCTCCAAGTTCAACTAATGGCATGGGTGAAATGGTGGAAATGGGGGAGATGGGAGAAATAGAACTAGGGATTGTAGAATAGTAATTTGCAATTATACTATTGGGAAAACCTAAGTGCTTCCTAGACTTATCGGTGTTGTATACACTTGGATAATTGAAGTGGTCAAAGTGGTAGATGATGTGAGAATGCATGGAGGGAGAGGAGCTAAAACTCTTGATACAAAGGGAATATGAGGTGCTTAATGAGTAGAGGTAGTTAGTGGAAGTGTTGAAACCTCTTGAAATATAGAGGTAGGAGGAGGAACAATTACTATAGGGGCCATTGTTATAGGATCTAAAATAATAGATCCTTGTGTTATTGATGATCTCTCCTTTGCTAAAAGATCTATGGGTTCATCTGTAGCTTCCCCTTCTCTTCTTGACTCTCCTTTCCTAGTCTTAGTATTATTTTTTCTCTTCTTATTTTTCTTAGGTCTTGTTGATTAATCACTAAAGCCCTCCACTATTATACCCTCAATTTTCAATTTCAAGAGCTTTTCCTTGACTCCTATGGTCTCTCTTTTGATCTGTATCCCTTTACTCCTTAGTCAATTAATGGTCTTGTTAATGATGTGGGTTGTTCTATCAAATAGAGAAAATGATTTGAGAACTGACCATTTGACTGGTGGTAGGGGCTTTACGATAGCTTGAGTGAGGTATAATGGATATAATCTACAAGTATCATTTTATAAACTATCGAGAACTAGTGCTAGGTCATAATCTTTTATCTATTGAAGGGACATTCTTGAATAGTCCCTTATCCTGACCATTTCTTCATCATCACAATCCTCCCAATAATCTTTATAGTATGGCACATGTCCATATGATGCAAATTATAATTCATGGGTGATTTTAACATAAGGGTCAGAGTATGGCCTAGAATCTAGGGTCTTTAATATTACTTGGCTCATTTTTGCTTCTGCATATTTAGCCTTCAAAAGAGTTTGGCATGTATAATTCCTAATATAAATAGGGAAGTGGATTCCTACCTTATGTCTATCTAAAAAAATATTATGGTCCTGTACTAGCTACCTTACCAATTCCAATAATGCCCACATATCACTTACATAATGAGTAAGGGTGTAGGGATAGCCACAGAAGCCTGCTACCCTAATGTAAGAATATGTGGGTAATTGTATAAATAATGATCCCCACTTAGTAATTTCCTTTTTTGCTTCTCTAGATAACCTTTCCTTCTTAAGATCTAAATCAAATATAATGATTATTCTATAGATGAAAACATCATTAACTCCCTTGAATTGTTGCTTATTAACCTGAACGGTGAGGTTAGGGTAGTAGTTTTACACTCTTACTATTTCCTCAGGTATTACAATTAGACTTGGGAATAATCTCCCCTTAGCCAAGATGTAAACAACATATGATGTCATGTGAAACTTATTTTAGGTTTGAAATTATAATAATTGTTAAATGATAAAATCACTGATTAATTATGCCCAATGTATATACTATTTACTCTCTTGTATATTCCAAATGTATTGATAGATCCATTGTTCATAGCACTGGGCATCAAGGCTACTTGTGACTTTATGTAGTAATGTTATAACATCCCCCACTTCTTCTAATAAATTATACCTATACATTATTTTAATAAATATGGTATAAGAGTACTTAGAGGTCTTTAGCCACTACTTACTGATTATTTTTTGACATCCATCTTTCTTTCCCTCATAGAATTTAGTAGATGTTTGGGGAGTTATATCTAAATAGATTTATAACTCAAGAATGGAAAATAATATATTGATGTAATCAAGGTTAAGGCCCAAGATTTTCTCTCCTTTATCATTATATACTTCTCTCCTATCAGAGTCATAATGTTGAGTTAATTTTAAGATCAGTTCGTGACTCTGAATAGTTAAAGGGAAAGCTACAAGTTGTGGAAGTGCAAAATCATAAATACTTTGTATCCAATCATTCTTGAAATTTGATTCAATCCTAGCCCAAAAGTCCCCTAGGTCAATATGGCCTAAGTATGTATCGCTAATGTCTATGAGGTTGGATTTTAGGTAAGAAAATTATATAGGGACCTTTGATTTGAACTTAATCTCTTTGAGAGGTATGGGGATCAAAGAAAAATCCTCTGAATGGCCAACTATAGAAGCTGGCATAAATTGAAGGAATTTGGAGCATGTATTTATTCCAATAGAACTTAGAGGTGTTTGGATCATGTCTATTATCCATAGTGCATGTGATCTATAATTCTACGATGGAGGTGGGATGTACTTGAGTCAATTCCACCTTCTATAGAGCTTCAAGGGTGTTGGGTTCTTGATGGAAGTGGGAGGTGATTGAGGCACATCCACTGTCTATAGTGTATTATAGGAAAATGGATCCTTGGGCAATATTCTCTGATGGTAAGTATTTATGGATCTTTAATTAAAAAAATGAGAGGGGAAGGTGAAAATTAGAAACATAGTTTGTTAAAATACCCTATGTTCTTAGGGTTACTTTTAGGAAATAGTAAAACATTTTTCTTATAATAGACAAACCCTAAATTTCCTAGTGAAAAATCCATATGACATCCACTGTGAACTAGATTTTCAAAAGGAAAACCCTAAATGAGAAAACCATAAAACTCAAAAGACCTCTACAAAAATTATATATTGGAAAAAAAATGACATAAGAAGTATTATTTTGTCTGCACAAGTGACATGGCTATGGATTTAAAGTCACTATCCCTAGTCCGTACACATGAAGCTCGAGAGTTTGCTATGAAGGTGAAAATGATGGGAGCTAAAAATGCACTTAGAAAATTAAATAATGAAAATATTTTTTCAAAATATCTAATCTTTTATAAAAAAAATTGTATAATTAATATGGCTCATGGCGGTAGGTGGTAGAGGTTGGACCTACTTGGAGCAAGTCTACTCTCTAAAGTTTAAATTAATTTGGAAGGAGGTGGGGGTCACTATGCACTTTACACATTGTAAAAAATGTGTAATTTGAATTTTCAGCTCTAATTCCCATGGAAGGATTTAAAGTTGGATGGGCAGAGATTGGATGTGTTGCAAGTAGGTCTACCCTCCATGGGTGATTGTAATTGGTTGGCATGGAATGGAGTCCATCATGCATGTTACACATTATAAAAACATGTAATGTTTACTTTGGTCTTTGTTTCCCATAGAAAGGGTGAAGGTTTTTTGATGGAGGTTGGACCTTCTTAGGTTAGGTCCACTCTCTATGGGGAGCTTTAGTGATCAGTAGGACTCATAACCCACCATGCATAATACACATTTTTATAATATGCAAAGTGAATATCGAGATGTGAGCTCCATCAGATATGTGCATGGTAGGATTTGGAACCTACCATACATTTTTCACATTTTGAAAATGTGCAAAGTGTATGGGGAGTTTTGGATTCTACTGTCTTTGGGTTTTGGTGCCTTGTGGGTCTCAAAAGCCATGAAACATTTTGAAATGGTGTAATTCATTCCTAGAGTTTTGGATGTCATAAGGTAAAGGGAGATGGGCTCTTTAGGGTTTTAGTGGATTTTTATAAAAAATCAAAGGGTTCTCCCTTAGGTTATGAATGTAACAAGATTTTTTTAGGACAAAAAATCTTGATAGTAACATAAGTACCATTATCATGATGATGATTTATAGTATCTTTTGTATGTGTGTATGAAAAACTCATTTCCCTATAATAGGATATTTTAATTTTCTAATTTCTCTTGTGAAATTCTAAACACTTAAATTTAACATTAAATGCTTGATAATGTTTGGTCTTGACACCTTTAACTTGCTTGTATAATTCAAAATATCTAAGAAAGCCTTAAAAGTATTAAAAATACTAAGAACATATTTTATACTTACCTAATTTATCCCTATTCATCCATATTCAGTATATACTTTAATTTCAATTTTTTTTATAAGCCTATGACCTTTCATGACAAGTTTGCACTAGGTAGACATGAGTGTACTATGCACCTATCTAGTAGTGTGGACTTGTCTCCTGATCTCTAATGGCTATATTTTTGAAATTTTATGCTTCTTAAAAAAATTTACACACACATCAATAGGTCAATTATAAAAAATATTATAAATATCTATATAAAATTACATAAAGGGTAACACTTTGAATGACCTAATAATAATTTTAAAAGGTATATCTCTTTGTTATTTCAAAAGCATCTATTTTTTGAGTAAAGATTTATATTGTAATTTTTTTTTAATTTTGTAGTCCTTGGCCAAGTTTAAAAATTTTATTAGATTTTGAGGGCATATTTTTGTTAATAACTCTAATCACATTTTCCAGTTGCATTCATATGATCTTCCCTAAAAATATAACTACATTAGCCTAAGTCCCTTTGGACTATGTAGGCATCACTAAGTCAACAAGGGGTTTTTTTAAGGATAGCTCAACCATTCCCAATTCCCCCATGTTTTATCACTTTTGTATTTGATATTCCTTTGTGTGCTTATTTAGGACTAGGGTTATGATTTTAGAGATATTTCACACATCAATTTAGGATCCACATATAAATAAGTTGCATATAGACACAAGTGAACAAACCCAAATTTTTAGATCTAGTGTGTAATCTAACAAGACAAAGTTGTTGTAGTAGATAATAATGCATTGCACTCATGCCCACCTCTTGTAGACTTATCCAAATATATAGTGAGCCACTATTTTATAATGCATCTATGTTTTCATGTCTTTTAATATAGTCACATTTCATATAAAGTTAACACAATCTAAAATAAATCAGTTATAAGGAATATTCTCTAATCCTAACCCTAGTTTCTATTTTTAAAAATTTAAATATTTTGTATATATTTTTGTACTATATTATGGATTATAAACCATCCTATATCATATTTCAATAGTTTAAATTTCTAATTATATTTAATTTTAATTCATAATTAATTCTAGTGTAAACATTGTGGTGAACCCACTTTAGTTAGAACATTATTGTTTTCTTATTTTTTAGCGCCTAGTGTTTTAGTTTAATTCTATCATTATTGACAATAAAATAATATAGTCCTTAACCTTGGATACTATCCATAACATTAAGATTCAACTTTTTGACTTTGGATTAATTCAACAGTGAAATTTTTTGTATTGTCACGTTGGATAGATATTAACATAGAGGCTCTTTCTTTCAACTGAGTGTTGAATTTTGTTATTTTAATATTAAAAAATATTTATCTTTTCTATCACCTTTTTTTTACTTATTTTTATAAAATATGTTCACTTTTTTAAAAAAATAATTAGCTACTATCATAAAGGTCTATAGGGTGTATTATTTATAGATATCATGGCATGAAGGGTTTTGCTCCAATACACATAGCCATAGTATAGAACTAAACAAGAACTGTAGTTTTCATATGCATCATGGTCTATGATAAATTCATATTATCCCTTGTTTACACTAATAAGTAGCCTTTTTTATTTGTATGATTTATGGTGGATGTGAGAGGAGTGTATCTCTTAGGGAAGTTACTATCAACTTACCCTTGAAACTAAGGTTAGTGGGATATAGGAATGGTTATACCTCTATATTTAGTGCTCTGAAACATTGGGATAACACTAATCAATGAATGAGAAAGTATATATAAGAGCCATAAAATCATTTGAACCCTTGCCTAGATCATCCTTTATCCTTAATTTTTTTTCATTATCTTATTAGAAAGTAGCTTTACTTGATTTATATTTCATGATAGTCATAATTATTTTGATTCATTAAATGACACTAGATTAAGTGTTTATTTATTTTTACATGGAAATGGATTTTAAAAATGAATATTTCCTTCCTATTTTACATCATATTATGCACTTTATGGTTACCTCTTATATTTCATTTTAGAATCTTAGTCATTATGTGAAAACATGATTAAAAATGAATCTAATCAATAAAAATAATCATACCCTGAGGACTCTTATGCTATTTTTATTTCCAATTGTGTTCATATTGCCTCATCTCCTCTTCCTCCCAAATCCCTCCCTTTCTATGCATTAGGTCTTAGTAGGTATAAGATTTTTTGGGGACCCAATTTTCAAACTAGAAACCTTTGTTATGAGTAAAATTCCACCCCTTGTGGACAAATTCAAGATATGTTATCTTACGAGATCATACCCTTTGCTTCCACTAATTATTGTAATATCTAATCTAAATTGATTCCTATTATAACTAGACATCAAATACCATGTGTTCAACCATTTGTGTTTCCTTTTACTCACCATCAACCTACCCATATTATATTTTATTCTATACTTATTATTCATCCACAACTTATTTTAGAATCTCAAGTCCATGATATTCAAAATAGAAAAGTATGATGACCTCTCTTAACCTCTCAATCCCAAGCACCTATTATCAACATTCATCCTCCACCTCCTCCACAAAATTCAAAACAAGTTTCCCAACCCAAAGGGTATGATCTTATTGAGAAATTACATAATACACTAGCCAATATTTCTATTCTAAAATTATTACAAAGGGAACTCATTTATAAGGATATTTTATATGCAATTTTTCAAGATACAACTATTCCTATGGACACAGACCCAACTTCATTTTTTTCTATTATGATCACCTTCAAAGATGTTGATATTAGTATTTATTTTGATAAATAATATTTATCTTCAAAACACATTATTAATCAAAATCTTCCATTATTTATCTAGGTTCAAATTCATGGAAATTTGATTGTTGAGAGTGGTTATATAGTAAATGTTTATAGCTATAATTTCATACAAAAATTGGGATTCAACAAGACAAATATTCAAAAATTTAAGAAATCTACTCACAACTTTGATAATACTCCAACATCAATAATGGGAATTATCACATTGGATATATTGGTAGGTCCTAAATTAGTATATATTATCTTTCAAGTTTTTGAGGCTCAATTACAATATAATATATTATTTGGATGACCTTAGATTCATTTTATGTGGTTATACCATATAAATATCATAGATGTATGAATTTTATATATTATTTACATGAGTATATAATTCCTATAGATGATACACCTTTTATATATTTTAAAATCACACAATCTAATAAATCTTCCTTCATAACACTTGAACAACTAGTTCTAATTATTAAATTATTACTTATGATGTGGGTGAATCAAGTAAATTCGATGATATTTAATAAACTTATGCAAGTCCTCAACTCATAGAGGAACTTATCAAATAAATCTCACCATAGGAATACATATGTACATAGACTGAAGAGCCTAGCACAAATGAACACAACTAAGAATTACCTCTTATCAATCCAATAAAGTCCATTATAAAATTACCATTATTAATAAATATATATATGAAAATAGAATATTGATATAGTAGTGATGATGAAAATACACAAGAATTAGCATATGAGAAAATGTGCAAATTATCTCTCAATCCTAGTGATGAAGATGAAAATCTATCTCATTCTTTATTTACATCAATTAGAGTAGGTGAATACAAGAATATATCTCCTCTAAAAAATAATGGTAAATTAATAAATTATGCACAAAAATGTTATAAAAAATACTTATAATACCATATAATAGGGCATTTCACACTCCACTAATTCAAGTAATTATAATCATATAATGATTATAACTTCTAAGAAACAAGCACAACCTCAAAAAAATCAAAATTCAAGAATACAATCATCAACACAATATTTTTGACTATTCAAATTCATATTTCACTTTAAATTAATTTCAAACAATTAATCAAAAAACCCCTTATAAATGTGGTCATAAAAGAGATCCTAGAGTTGCTTTCTTCTTATCAACAACATCTCATTATAAAACCATTTATGGATGGAAAAAATGTACCAATTTTGCATTTACATGTCTCACTAAGTTAACTTATGTATTATCACTACTCTTAAATATATTGGGTATGGTACACATCTCCATCAAGCTATAGGTCCCAAGCATTGCATTGGATCTATTACATTACTAATCATAATGGGCCCAAAATCATATCATGTATTATTTTATATTGATTATATTTTATGAAAATATAATGCTATTTTTTGGATATCATGGAAAAAATTAATGTGAAATAAACTCAATACTAATTATCATGCACTCACACTTCAGCAAGATAATGCAATGGTTATATTATCTAAGGAAAATATAGTCACAATCAATCAACACACTACTAAGCATATCTCATCATGATGATCAAATGAAAATATGGTGCATGTGATACATCTTAGTGAATTAAAAAAATTACACATATAAAACTTATTCAAATAGGTGGTTTGTTAGAAAATAAAGTAGGTAAATACACTATTTATTCATGCACCCCATGGGAGCTTACCTCAAACCAAATAATTGGTTAGCATACATTCCTATTACCTATTTGTACATAAATTCCTTTTTATTTACTTGTTTGTATTTTTATTCTTTACTTAATTGGATTTTTATTCTATCCCTTGGCTTTATATTTCATTTTTGGGCACTTTATCCCTTGTTTTCTTCACCCCAATTTAATCAATCCAAGATAATTATATTACTACGCTATCAATGCAAATATTTCATGGTAACTCATTACTTCATTATTACACACACACACACACACACACACACACACACACACACACACACACACACACACACACACACACACACACACACACATATATATATGATATATCTCTCATTTTTAATTTCATTCTCACATCTATATACTTTTACATGAGGTTATATGTCCATGCTTGGCATCTATGCTATGTATACACCTAACTTTAGGGAATTTCACTTACCTTCTTTCTTGCCACACTATGTTTCAAATCCTTTTTCAGGGTTTTTGAATCTCACCCTCTTTATTCAATTACAAAACCTTACTATTTACCTTATTTTTAAAATCTTTTTCAATGTTTACTTATGCATATTTTTCCTTTTAAATATATAAAAATTAAAAACATCCATATAGTCTAAAAAGTACAAAAAACCAAAATATTTGCTAAAATATAAAATTAGGATATGTAAATATATTTTCATGTTGTTGGATTACATATTTTCATATGTCATATATATTTATGTCTAGTACATATCATATTTTATTATCTTGTAAATACACAATTCTTCTCACAAGGTATCTAAGTGTGAAATAGGACATATTTCTATAGAACTAGGAAACAATCATAAGTATAAGTTATCCTAATTGCATTTTTTGTATAAATTCAATCATGAAAAAATCACACCATTTAGAAAACAATGTATTATTCACCTATCCTCATAATATGGACTTATCCTTGTACATCTTAGATATTTATTTCAAAAGTGCAACATGGTCATAGGGACCACTTATATAGTTTTTTATCACAAAATAAAATTCATATTCATATATTAGTAAAATTTTAAGCTAAGACATATTTTCACATTGTAGATGCGTAAATTTGGATTTATATGTTAATATAGTCTTTTACACTTAAAAAATATATCACAATTCTATACCCTTTAGTTTGACCTTCTTTGTAGCCAAAAGGCTCACACATGCCACCTCACTAGGTCTAATTACTTACTTCTTAGTCCAAATGTTATTATTATATTTATATATATCACATGTAACCATATAATTCTTAAATTATGATATATATCCTTCATACTTAGTTACATAACCTCAGTAACTTTCCTTCATTCTGGACAGTTGCATTTAGGGTAAGACAATAACATCAATGTTGTTTTCCTTGTTCCAATGCAAGTTTCCTTATCATTTTCACCAATTCTTTCACCTTCGAAGAGGGTGGTCAATCCTCTTCCATATTTGGGCAACATGGGAACATTTTTAGGTACATGGGTGTACCTATTATGGAAATGAGCCTCTAGATTTAAAGTGTTAGCTCCCTGAATATATCTTGTAATGCTTAGATTTAAAGAGAAAAGAGTTGAAATTTTCATAAATTAAATCTATCCTTGGAGGTTATGTACCAAAAGGTTATCCATATTAAATTTTCACTTCTTTTATAAATAATCAATGCCTCCAACACTAGCCTAATAGTTCTAGAATGCGCTAGCATTAGTATTTTAATATGAAGGTGAGATGCACAAAGACTATCTAAGGCAGGTAAGACCCTAGATCAGTTGAAGATACTAAGGCTAATTATACACTTAAGATAGATTCATATAATTGACTACACTTCATATGACCTACTAGGATAAATTAATTTTCATTGGGCATGGAAGGACTAAGAGAAAGTAAGGATAAATTGATATCACTTAGCTATTCACTATACATCTCTTCATGCTAGATAACAAGATGAATTATGAACTCAAAATAGATTGCATTTATTTTTCTAAGTAAAAGTAAAATGTCAAAACTAGTAGGGATTCACCATACATGGGTGTGGTATATCTCAAAAATGCCAAAATGGAAGCTATATATAGAACTTCAAAGAGAGGAAAAAATAATGAAGTTTAAAGGTCACTATTACATATGTCCAACTGATAAGAAGAGTTACACTTACAAGAGAAAAAATTCAAAAACATATAATGCAAGTTATGATGGAAAAATGGTTATCAAAACATAAAAAATACTAAAATGTGGCACATAGTTCCTTTTTCTATGCACAAGAAATCACCTTTCATAATGGATCATCTTTCAAGTATTTGAAATTGAACCAGGGGATTAGACACATATGCACTATTCAAATGGGATGAAAAATTATATGATAGTCATAATATATTATTATAACTACTATATATATTTTCTACACCTAAGTTTACCATCTTTAATCATCTGTATCTTGATTCTTTACATCTAACAGTCACTATTTATCTTGGGCCTTGATTGTGTTTTCTTGACAACATGAGTTCGAAGAGCTCACCTTGATACATAGTATTTTGATCATACATAGTTTCCCATGTGGAATTCCTTTGACACATCACTCATTCCATCCTATAATTTTTTTTTCATCATTTGGGTGCCTAGCCTCATCTTGTCCATCTAGTATCTGATCAAATTTTCCCAATTGATCTCCTCTAGATTCTTTTTTCTTATACCTTTAGAATTGACCATTGATCATTGATTTAGGGCCCTAAGACTATAATAGTTGGTAACATTTCATTTCATCTAAGCTCCTTGACATTTGACTCTCACTCACATCTTGGATCTACTTTTACATGATCAAATGAGCATCGTAGATCTTTAGGATCCACTAGTACAATTAGATCCTTCACTCTATTGATCTTAATGTATGGTGTAATGCTAGATGTATATCTCACTAGGCCCACTTTCCTATTATTCAATATTGTGCCATTGGATTCCTATTCAGTGAACCTACACCATTATATCATGTCCAACTTTTATTTTTTTAATGGATTTTAACCCAAGGACATTTTGACCTATTTAACCCAAGTGTGAATTGTTAGATCTATGTGTCAATATTCAAACTCATATAGACCATTATATCTTGATCAAATTTAAATGTTTTAAGTACTTTTGAACCTAAATGGTTACTTTATAGATCTCAAGCTTGACATTTGCATAATTGTCTTTGAGGTATTTGAAATCCCAACAATTATTTGCCTAGCTTGAAATTGACACTTACACACCTATTTTTTTATGTTTGTACAAATGCATTTGACATTCACATGACTGTAAAATTTTTTATAGATCCACCTTTACCAAAAAAAATTATCCAAAGGAATTATGTCTACATAAATTTTGCATGTGAGCTTTTTTTTTGGGTTGAATTCCCTTTGGGACATTTGTGTTAGATAATTTATATGAAATAACTTCCTCTGGACTTTTGGTTTGGCCACTTTCCCCAAAATAATTTATCCTTCGAGACTTTTTACATGTGACTATTTATTATGGGCCATTTTCATTGGACACTTTGTTCAAAATAATTTTTCTATGTTCGAACTTATGTTTCAGACATTCTGTGTAGTACACTTTCCCAAGAAATGACTTATCAAGAAAATTATATCAGGATACTCTATCAAAGAAATAATCCTTTAGGATATTTTTTGGACCACTTTGCTTGAAAAGGGACCCTTCAAAACTTTTGTATAGGACACTTTCCCAAGAAAAATACCCTTTGGGACTTTTGCATTGGCCACTTTATCAAATCAATAACCGTTCAATAAAATTATATAGGACACTTTCCTAAAAAATGACCCTTTAGAACTTTGCTTTAGGATAATTTTTCAAAAGACATACCCTTCAAGACTTTTGTTTTGGATAAAATATACAAAAAAATTCTTGACAGTTAAAAACTGAAAGGAAATATTAACACTTAGCATTTTTGTGGATAAAATATCTGAAAGAAATATATCTTTGGGAAAATTGCTTGGATAATTTTCCCAAAAGAAATTGCATTTTAGGAAATTTGTAATGGACAGTTTTTTTGACAAGTCCCCAACACTTATCTAAAAAAACTAAAACAAATGCCTTGAAATAATATTGTATTTAACCAATTGGAAAATTTCTTAAGTACCAAACAAGCCTTTGAGCCCGCAGGTTCTTCTAGATTATTCTAGCAACTAACACTTGATTTTATGAAGGCTCTAGATGAACTTTTAAGACTTGTGAAACTAATAATTTTTTTTAAACTATTTGAACACTATGAATCCCTACCATTTTCAAATATGACTCTAAAATGACCTTAAGATATTAAATGACATAAGGACTAAAATAGACAATGACCAAAACAAGAATGGCATATTAAAATAAATTAGATGAATTACAACACACTTTATGACATTACAATTAGCCCCTATTTAGGATTTTGACTGTAGGGAAGTTGATCCATTTTAACTTGTGGTGAAAATCATCAACATTCTTTGTGATTTCTTAAGGGTGGCATGCTTACTATTACATAACTAGTTTCCTAATTTTGTCCATTGGGCTATAGAGTCACATGTACAACAAGTTTGTCATAAAAATTTCCTTAAAAAAACATACCAAACAACATAAAACAATAAGGACAAACCATAAGTATAAACAAACATATGTTCAACTAGAACATTTAGGGAAAGCAACACACACAAAAAAAAACACACACACCTAATGTACTCTTTACAAAACTAAATTTTACCACTCAATAGCAAGGTTTCAAATGTATCCCATTCGTAAGGATAAGAAAATCTTCTTCATTCATCCTTTCTAACTAAAAATATTTTCTTTACTTTCACTTGATGATGACATATGGTCCACTCCATAATGTATCAAATCTGGTATGTCTCCTTGGTTTTCCTTTATATTCATCCCATTTCAATACTATGTCACCTTCTCGAAATGACCTTGGAGTTGATTTCTTATCAAAAGACCTCTTCATCAGTACTTAGTGGTGTTCCATAGCTTGATGAGCCTTATCTCTAGTCTCTTGAATCTCCATTAATTCTATAAATCTCACCTTCATTGGAGTGTTTTCTAGCAACTCTAGTTGATAGGCCAATTCTAAGGCAAGTAGCTCTTGAGAAATATATAACCTAGCCTCTCTTCCATAGACAAGCACAAAAAGAGAATTCCATGTTGACCTTTTGGAATTATCCTATCATCCCATAAGTCTATTTTTATTTTGGTGTGTAAAGCTCTCTAGTTATACTCCAAGGTTCTCTTGATGATTATGACCAAATTCTTGTTAGTTGACTCAGCCAACCCATGACCTTGAGGATAATAGTTGGATGAAGTGCTCAATAATATGCCATTACTATTTTCCTAATTAGCTATCTTAGAACCCATAAAATTAAGAGTATTATTTGAAATAATAATATGAGTGTCATAACTTGTTATGATACTCTCATAGAAGTCTAAGATAACATTATAATTAGCCTCCTTCAACACTACTACTTTAACCCACCTTATAAAATAGTTAGTTACTATGAGTATCCATTTATGACCATCACTTGATGGGGGGTTTATCATGCCAATGAAATCTAGACCCCATTACATGAAAGGTTGATCAACTTAGATTAGATCAAATGAAGGGATACAAGCTTATATTTTCCTACAAATAAATCACATTATACACACCTTATCACCCAAGCATAACAGTCCTTGAAGATGTTAGGCTAGTAATAATCAGCCCTCATGATCTTAGTAGTTGTGGTTCTTGGAGAGAAATTATCTCCTGATGTCCCATCATGAAACTTCTCAAGCAACACTCCAAAATGATCATTATCAATACATCTCAATATCACACGATTAATGTCCCTTCTAAAAATCACACCATCCACAAGAAAAAAGGGAATATATTTCAATCTAAAATATCTCCTTTGTGATTTACTCATATTATTAGGATACTCACCACTTTGAATTAATTTGATCACATCTTGTGTCCATCTCCATTCATGTAAGGAGCCAACTGATTGAGAGAAATCATGATTAACTATAACCTATTAGTTTAAATTATGAAAGTCTAAATATAGGTGTTAACAAAGGCCTTTACCTCTTACCAATTTTGCTACTTTGATATTAACATCATATTCCATTACCTTAGTGATCCACCCTACTCTCTTCTCACTAAGGTCTCTACTCAAAATAAACTCCTTAGTGCTAGGATGAGAAACCATAACATGAAATTTATTATTTGAAACCATATACCTAAACTTCTTTAGTCATGTTACTATAGTAAGGACCTATTTGTATATAAATGTGTACTTGATTTCATAATCTTTTAAACCTTGACTAAAGAATGCAATAATCTGCTCCATGCCCTCATCATTATTTTGCATTAACATGGCTGAGATAGTATCAAGGTTAGAAAATTAATAAAATATCAATTCTTCAAAAAAATTAGGATTCAAAATAGTAGGATCATATGAAATTTCTTTTTCATGGCTTTAAAATTTCTCTTACCTTCTTTGGTCTAAGAAAAGACCTAATTCTTTCTAAGCATGGTTGTGATAGGTTTCACCAAAGATGCAAAACTAGGTATGAATATCCTTAAAAAAATTATATTTCCTAAGAAACTCTGAATACCTTTTTTATGAAAGGTAAATTATTGGCCAAGAATAACCTCTATCCTTTCAGGGTCAATATCCAAATCATCTTTGGAAACAATGTGTACCAAGAGCTTATCTTTATGAACAAAGATGCATTTCTTTGGATTAAGAGATACTCCATACTACCTACATATTTTAAACACTTATATCAAGTGTTTCATATGTTCATTAGCATATTTATAAAAATATTTTTCTATTATCTAAATAAACCAACAATATCTCATAAATCAAACCTTTGAAGGCTGTGTCCATTGCCTTTTGAAAGGTAGCACCAATATTTGACAAACCAAAAGGTATCTTCCTATAAGAAAAAGTATCCCATTTAGTGGTAAATGTTGTCTTAAAATTATCATATTCATTCACAAGAATCCGATTATAGCCTAAATATCCATTAGAGAGAGAAATGTTGAGAGCTTGAAATTATTTGTAGAATTTGCTCCATTGAAGGTAAAAGATAGTGGTCTTTGAGTGACACCCTATTGAGATATATGAAGTATAAAAAAATTATTATCTCCCCAATCTTATTTATAATAGGCATAATATTATCTACCCATGTTGAATGTTTTATAGGAAATATTGTTTTAGATTCAAGGAGTTTAGTGAGCTCTAACCTCACGAGTTGCTCAACCTTGAAATTAATGGGTCTTTATTTATATCTGATTGGATTAACTTGAGGTTTAAAATCAATAGTATGGTATTATAGGCTAGGATAAAATCCTTTTATGTCCTTATAATCCCAAAAAAAGATGTCATGATGGAGTGAAGCACAATTGAAAGGTCAAAGGATCACATAAGGCCCATGATATTGACATGTAATATCCTTACATTTGAGGATTAAAATTAATTGGATCTCACACATTGAGTTAAGCCAATAGTGTAAAATTTCTAGGATCATGATTAGATAGCTCTCACTTTATCATGAAACCTGATCTAATGGAGCAAGTTGATTCCAAAGACCCAAGAAGTACGATGAAGCCACCACATGGCACTCCCTAATTAGAACCTAAGGATTTTAAGAGTTTAAATTTGAAATTCTCACAAACATCATTTTATGCCTATGAGGTCATCATTGATTTCCATGAGACTATCAAATTCAATCTCATCTAACTTTTGCTTAGGCAAATAATGCAATAAAACATGTCTTTTGAAGGGTCATTTCAACAATATGATTTAGTAAACTTAGAATAAAAGGGATTTAACCTAAGTTTTCATGTTAATTAATATAAATAAACTTAAATTTAGTAATTTTATCCTAAGTCCTTTATATTGATCATTCACTAATTAACCTTCATGTATCTTGCAGGATCTAACAACTCTCATTTCATCATGAAGCCCAATTAGATGGTGCAAAGATAACCAGGATCCAACGGTTTACACTTCATCATGGGAAGATGATCCAATGATGTGAGGGTGTTAATAACTTTTCAAAGACCCATGAGTCCACCACATGGAAAATTATCATTCAATAAAGGACTAATGTAGGATATGGAGTGTAGGAAGGCACACAAAAATACCAAGTAGCACAAGTATGAGACTTGGTACCAAAAGATCTAATAACAAACACAGACCCAAATTAGGATCAATGGTTCACTATCACTCATAGGATCCTCATATAATAGTGTGAAATAAAAGAGGGCATGTTTAAATGCCAATGGCTAGTGCTCAAAATGTATTTATGAAAAATTATTTGAAAGGTCTAGATCGATGCCACATAAGTGCCATGTAAGTAGAAAAGGATAAAATAAGATATCTTGTGTGCTAAAAAATGTGAAAGTATAAAGGAAAAGGTCCAAATCAAGTCCCAAGAATGTATGAGTTGAATGTTAGATGAGATACTACCATTAAATCTCTAAAACCCTAAACCCTACATAAAAGAGGCCTAAGCAAACTCAATTGGTTACAATTTAATCTGAGAGAAGCTTAACTATGCTTTTGAGAAAAAAAGAGAATCACAGAGATCAAATACAATCTAGTGTGAATAATTTGCAAGAAGAAGCCATGAAAGCTCATAGGTAGTAGTTAAGAGAAGAGATAGAGCTCTACCTATCCATTAACAATGAAGGTAGAGTATTCAAGGACACTAAATTAGACACTACATCCCTAAACAATGGAAACAAGAATTGTTCTAAACTTTTCTTCACCATAGAGAAGTTAAAACCCATCACCAATGGGAGTAGAGAATTATCATAGTTAGTAATAAGCACTATTACCTAGTCATAGTTCAAATGGCTAGCCTTCATTATGTTACTACCAAACTTGAGGTACTTTATTATATTAATGTGTTTTATCTAATTTTAATAAACTATAGGATAGATAATGATTGGATAATATTACAGGATATTATAAAAAGGTACCCTAAATTTCCCCTTTGGGCTTCAAAAAGTACTATAATATCCCAAAATTTCATGTAGACTTGTCCAAAATCAAGGAGTGGACTAGCAAGCATGACTTGGACACCATCCTTAGACCATGGTTGCTTAGAAGGAACCATGTATTTAGGGACCCTGAGGGAAGGATCCCAATTATACAATTTAGGGAAGGGATCAAGGTAATCATGACCCTATTCAATAGAGTTAGGATCCCCCTCAATAACATATGTAAACAAGACCTAGGTCTCCTATATATATTTCATGGTAGAAGATAAGCTCACCCCTCCTATTAGACAATTGATCAATATTCACTTAGGGTACCACTTTGATGCCATAAAAAATAAGATTAAAAAGTATTTCTTCATGATGTATTACTTAATATATGCCCTAATTGCTTCCACCAACTTTCTAGCCATCAAAAATTGGTCTCCTAAAGGTAGAACCACCATATCCCACCACTATTCAAAATTGCACATCTTCAAGTATAGGAACCATATGCAATTCATATGTGATCATGTATATCCTACTCTAGTAGAGGATATCATAGGTTTTCCCATGCCTAGGGTTCACCCATTGATCAATATGTATGTATAGATGATCAGTGATATTTGGTTCTATCCAGATTGCACAGTAATCTAAATTGATGGAATTATCCTCACCCTATAGATTTCCTATGTATGTACCTAGTAAGTTAGTAGAATAAGAAGTTGACTCTCAACTCATCAATGGTTTTGATGGAGTTTATAAAGAGAAGAATAAGGGCCTTCTCCATCCCTTTCCTCTACTCATTAGAAGGACCATGCTACAATATTGGAAGCAGGTAGAGATCATGTCTAAGCATAGGGAATCCTTTAGATTCCAATTAGATGAACTCAAAATGTGGGATCCCAAGAAGGTAGTAGGCCCACATTTGAAGAATAAGCAAGTGCAAAAACCAATATATGTGCATCAACTTGGTGTCCATGACACCATTTACATCAATTCATGAAAATTTGAAGAAGTATTGACTAGGATAAAAGGATGCAATATTAAGCTTGATCATATAATAACAAGTGATGATAAACTAGTAGGAGAGGTATGGTAGATGCATCCTCTCCAATATAATTTATTACCTATACCTTCTAAAACACCCCAAGATAAATCTCAAGTGAATTAGCCACCACTCCAGAGGTAAATTAAACAAGGACATAACAAAGAAAAGTTAGAGAGACCTAGAGAGGGACCCTCATCTTTAGCCTTACCCCAAAGGCCACCATATCCAATTGAGTATCTATACATGATTGACTTATAACTAGATGAGATAGTTGAAGGTTCCCTTAAAAAATTTGTTAAGGCATATGGCACTAATGAGTAAGATGGGTAGATTGAAGAGGCATAAGTCTAAGTAGGGGAGCATGAGGAAGAGAAAGGGAAAGAGGTTACCCTTGATATAGTCCTAGTGGTACCCAAGGAGAAGAGGAAAGTAGAATTGGCATTCGTCTTTGTTGGATAAAATGGCCAAGGTTAACTCTCACACATCCCACTAGTGAGATCAACCTATTCAGTGAAGAATTCCCTATTCATGGACTAATCATCCCTAATTGGTTCATCTATGGTAAATTTTAGAATATCCCCTCTCTCTCCCACTCATTGGCATTAACAAAGCTATCAAAATAGATGTACACTAATATATCAAGCCATGGATCAAGGCTATAAATAAGGATAATAACCATTGAAGGGTTAGAAATCAAGAAAATGGATACTCATAGAGCATCAAAAATCACAAAAATCAAGGTCTAAGAACCTCTAAAATTCACAAAGCCTATTACCATAGTGTAATTCAATCTAGAGATAGATGGATTAGAAAGGGTCACTATAAGGAAGGTCATGGTTGGAACTAAAGAGTTTACCTTCTAGAAGGTTGAGCCCTTTATAGGCTTAACCCTAGTTGAAGGGAAATAACTAGGTGAGGCTCCTATCCATGAGTAAGATGTTGAGATCCTACTTGAGGCTCATTTAGCTCAATCCAAAGCTAAGATCCAAGGAATGAAATAAAGGATTCAAAATTTAGAAAAGGAGAAGGAAAATTTAGAGACATAGGCTATTTTTTCTATGCTTGATGCTATAATAAACATGTTTGAGGCTTCATTGTTTGATATGTTTGATTCTTTGAAATCAATAAGGTTAATGTAGGATGCATTAAGACAATAAGGTGAAGTGGCCAAAAGGTTAATAACAAAATGGTAGGAGGTAGAGACCATGATAAGAGACCTCATTAGCATTTTTATTGGGAATAAGATTCCTAAATTCAAATATATTAACCTAGCTCACCTGAATGCCATACTGGGAATAATAGTGGACAAAATCTAGGGTCTAAATACATGGACAAATAATTTGGATGGACTTTCGAAAGATGATAAGGAGTTAATTACTATGAGTGAACAACTCCTAGGTACTATACTAGCCTATCCTACAAAGACCACAACATTGGGAATAATTGATGATGTAGATTAAAAACATAGAGTTACCTTGGTAATGCAAGAGGTGAAGATCAAGAGCCAGGGTAGATCAGGTAGATATATTGACAAGATTTTGGGCATGATCTTCATAGTAGTGGAAAATAATATAGAGGCTAGGGACATAAAAGAAGCTATGGCTAGAGATGATAGGGACTTAGATGACCTAGATAATCAAGAAGAAGTCTGCCTCATGAAACTAGATATGGACCTAGAGCTTATCAAAGAACAACATCAAAGGGCCATGGAACTTCTACAAGACCAATAGGAGAGCCTTTAGTAATAGACCCACCCAATAGTTAATATTCCTTTAGTAAATCATTATGATATTTAAAAATAGGGAATATTATTTTATAAGTCATATGCTAGTTTGTTAGCATACTGATTATAGGTTAGTTTAATTTTAAAAAACAAATGTATTATAGAGATTTATTAAGGAAAATTATCCTTATCTTTTATACAATTATATCTTATAACTAACTAGTGTATTGCCTTATCTTTCTATAAAAGTCATGCATTACCATTTGTAAAGAGAGAAATTTTTAGCAAATTTGTATACTTTGAGTAATTAATGCAATCAATGAATTATACAAAGATTATCCAGATTGAATATGTCAATTGATAACATAGCTTTTCTCTCAATTATTGATTCTAATGCTTAAGTTTGAATAGTTTCTTTGAATTCTAAATTTGTATCCATGATATAGGGCTTCTGATTTTTGCTTGTAATAAATTAGTTAAAGGATCCTAGATTTGCTTCATTTTATTTGTTATATATTTAGATGTGTTAATGATGTTTGAGTATGGTAACAAAAATTTAAAGTTAATTCTAGTTCTTACTTGTATAATTTCATATCATCCTCATATCATCCTTAAAAATGTGTCTAGTGTGTGGTGAAATTTGAGCTTTGATATTTTGCATCATATACTAGTTAAATGTAGGTTTAGTTATAATTGGAACTTTGTCACGATATTTGAGTTCAAAATTGGAAATCACATGTTTATTATTTTCCTTACCCTTTTATTTGATCCTTTTTTACAACAGATCACTATAGCTTAAATTTCATTATAAATATCCATTTAGATTAGATAGTAGCTTAAGTTAAACCATAATTCATTAAGTATTGACATATATATTTTAGAATTCACAAAGAAAAAATCATGATGGATCCCAACCATCACTTATAATAATTTTTTTTGAACACCAATACATTATTATATTGCTATTTCACCATAGGTGACATCAAGTTGCCACAACCTACTACTCATGCTCTGAATTCTTAGAATTCTAGAATGAGAAGTGTTTTTTGAACACTAAGAACCCTTGTGGTACATTTAGAGGCATAAACAGATTACTTGTTGGGCTAGAGCTAGGTGTTCAACCAAAGCTTGAAATTTATCAAGAGATATGTCATTTGAAACTATGGATTGACCAAGGAACTCTATCAAGATGTTTTAATGGACAATTGACATACACAATAAATCTAAAATGGATATTTGTGATGGCATCTTTTTCAATTATTCCACAATGTCAAACATATTTTCTTAAATAGTATGAAATGGCTTGTTCTAAGGTAGAATGACTGGTTAGATGATTCATGAATTGGTGGATGGTTGTGGGCTTGGTATAGTAATCCTTGACCATTGAGTTGTGATTTCATAATTGAGATTAGGTATAGGACCATTGTTACTAAAAAATGATGGTGGAGGGGGAACATATAGGATAAGTCTCAGTTGATGATGCACTTGTGCATGGCCATAGGCTAAAAATGAGTTATCAATATAAGGTCCTAACATGGGAAGCCCTACTTGTTGGTTCACCTATGCACGGTCCCAAGTCAAAGAAGGATTACCAAAATGGTTTTGTTGATTTGGTATGATTAACAATAGTCTTATATGATTAACACTTGGTCTTGGATTAATGGAAATGGTGGTAATGTAACCTTCTATAATATGGCCTAGAATTGAGTTAAAGTCATGTGAAACTACATGATAGGTTTATTGGTTATTCATACCATTCTGGCCTTGGTTCTATCAATTATTTTGATGTTGTTGGTTCTAGTGCTGATTTTATTGAGTTTATTGGTTTATCCTTGGTTGTTGATACTATTTTTGTTGATGTTATAATAGATGTTATTATTTTTATTATTGCTAGTGTTGTTGATTATTATGTTGGGGAAAATAATTCTGATAAATTCCAAGGCTCTAATTGGAGGTAGAAGCTCCATGATTCAATGTGATATCTTCATTTTCAAACATATTATAAATTACATGTCTAATTTACACATAATGCTATAAATTATGGCCATTAAACCTATGAAAATCATAGAATTATTTTGGCCTGTAACAATTTGGCATGTCAGTTCCCTCACAAATTTTCTCTTTTTGGATAGGCCATCTAATCAAGTTAGCTATTGTGAGTTTGTGAAATACTAATCAAATGGGATCTCAAAGGTCAGTAAAGGCATGATGAGTAAGAAAAATTATTCTTGGAGGAGGAGGCTTTTGTAAAAGCATAGGTTATTGCATTTGTTGCATTGGTTATGATGGTCTAGGCTATTATGCTTATTGCATGTGTTGTGGATACTAAAAAGGTTTTTGATTAGGAGTAAGATAGAAAGTTAGTATAAGATAAGAAGATGGTTTTTTCACCATTTAGACATGTTACAATGTTGTTACTCCATTACCTACAACATTCTTGTTGTGATTGAATTACTTGGGTTTGTCATTGTTATTAGTTTGTGCTAGTTGTGATGCTTGTACTTGGACTGGACATTGGTTTTGGCCATTGTTCTAATTTTGATTTGAGTTTTGATTTGATGAGGCTAGTTTAATGAATCCTTTGTTAATGAGGTATCGTTTGATCATTAAACCTTTTTCAATGATCTCTTTGAACGTATGTGCATATTGTAACTCCAAATTGTAAGATATTTTATTGTTTATATTTTTGGTAAACATAATAGCTAATTACTTACCTAGTAGATTATGGGTGAATCAACTTGTAAGGGCTCTCCATATCTATAGATAGCTTATGAATATTTCACCATATTTATTTTTTGCTTGTGTTAAATCTATCAATGAAGTCTCATGCTCAAGATTATAAGAGAAGTGTTGTACAAACTTAGTCAAAAGATTGTCAAAATCAAGTACTAAATTCTTGGGAAACTTAAGGAACCATTATAATGCTTGATTTTTTAGGATTCATGGAAACAAAAAAAATGGTAGATGTCATTATAGGCTATTGGTTGGCATGAAACAAAATATTCCATCAAATGAGCCTTGGGTTTACCATTCCCCTTGTATTAATCAAACTTTGGTGGCTCAAACCCTGGAGGAAATGGTATCGACAAGTATTCCATGTTGAAATGGTAATAATGAACATCATCCAACTTAAAATTTTTGGTTTATTTCCCCATTTGAATGAGGGAAATTGCATCCTTCATTTGTTGTATCTCTTGCATGAGGAAACTATTGGGATCATTATCCTGTTGAGGTGAAGGCTATGGGGTCACAAGTGTATTACTTTAACCAGGGTATTCTAGAAGAATTTGATGGGGAATTTTGGATTGGTTAGGGAATGGACTAGGAATATACATATGTGGGTTAGGGTGTAATTTTTCAAATTTCACTTGTGGTTATGTGATATTATTATTAGGATTAGGTATGTAGGTCTGATAATTTGATTGAGATGGATGTATTTAGCCATACTATGCCTATTGAGGTTGAATAAGGACATGCTACCGACTAGTCATACCTGGCTAATGGAGAAGGACTTGTGAACCAAAACCCTATCTTTAAACTTATGGCACATTATGCATTAAAAGTAATTGTATCCTAATAGGTACTTGAAGAACATTGGAACCTCTAGGTTGTGTGAATCCTTATTAGGAAGTAGATTTGCATTAGATATTTAATATTTATCACTAACCAATATTTACATGTTTTTGGTTAGACATCATTTGGTTTTAGTTCATCATGTTAGCCTATGACTAAAGATTTATGTTTGCTACTACCTAGTGAGATAAAACATTAGTTTCCCCTATTAGGTAGAGATATGTTTTACCTCTACTATGTGGGTATGTTTGATGGTGCTTGTTGTTATGGAATATTAATCTTCACCTATTGGGGTAATATGATTCATGACATTTTATTATGGCATGGCACTGGTTTTAGTTTAACTAATGAATCCTTGATGTTGTGTGCTTGACAAAGCAATTGGTCAAGGATTAAAGGTAGTTGGTTAAGGTTGGAAAGTATAAAATCCTACCCCCTGAGTTTATGAACCACTCATAGTGTTCTTTAAAGGCACATTTTTTTGTTGACTATGTGTTTATGTGTTAACACCACTTTGGTTTAAATTGGATGCTACTGGTATATTATGCACTATGTTTTGATCATTATTTTGCATAAAATTAGAAGACACTTCATCAATTGTTTGGGTGCTAAACATGTTTTCTCCCAACATGTTTTGTGTAAGTGGGTCTAAACCTTGATTTTCTTAACTTGTAAAATCAAATAAAACTCCTGTTGAAGGGAGTAACTGAATAAAAGGTGCATTTGACATAGCCATATGATTAAATTTACTTGCTAAGTTTTGATATGTTTGGTATTATATCTATATTTGAATTAAATGGTATTCCATAAGGCATAATTATGTGACAATATAGGCAAATATTTATATGGCATCAACAAAATAGTATAAGGGTTACTAGAAGAGGCATATTCATTGTTCTGATTGTAAGACATGTTGTAAGGCCTGCTTACTAGACTTGGAAAATTATCAAGCCCTACCTCTATATCTCTATTAGGATCATGTTTTAATGGAATTGTAATGTAAAAAGGTTATTATTGGATTTTTTTGTAACCATAAGTACACTATCCAAATATTAGGTTATATATTCTTGGTCTTGTTTTGTGTAAGGAGTGCTAACCAAATAATTGGCCAGAGGATCTTGACCCTATTTCCCTATTTGAGTTTTTTATGGTGGATAATAATATGTTTCCCAAACAAAATCATATCCGTAAGGGTCTTGAATAAAGTCCTCATATGTTCTAACATTTCCATATCCTAGATTGTACATAGTTCCACTCCATGTATAGTGATCCATGGTCCAATATATGATAAATGTTTTGTAACAAGATGGAATTAGAGTTCTAAAAATTCTAAAAATCTACACCTAGAAAAGATAAAGAGGTTCAAACTCTATCTAGGTTGGTCAATGGTAGAGATATGTCTCAAAAACATCTATGTAAAGACTTGGTAAAAATAGTATAACATAAAATGTCTAATTTTAAATGTATCACATAAACAAGGTCAAGTAAAATGACCTAAAAACAAGATGCAAAAATATAATGTCTAAAGACATTCCAAATAGGTATAAAATTAGGAAATGGAAATGTTTTTAGGTCTTTTTGCCAAACATAGAGTCAAAATCTAGGCTCAAATAGGTCGTGATAGGACTTTTGTCCAAACATGACATCAAAATATAGACTTGAAACAAAAAAGATGATGATTTTTAATCTAAAAAACTTGGAACACTTTGGCAAAGACTAGGCACTTGATTTTAGACATAAACATGATCAGATTGGTATAAAAAAAATAAGAATCACTTGAAGATGGATTGATTCTATCAAATAAAGTCACAAACAATAAAGTTTCCTAATTTGAGTAATGGATTAACCCAAGTTACATAAACCAAAAGAGAAATATCTATGTATCAGCCCCTATGTGTCAAGGCCTAAACATAAGTCAATCAATGTTTGGATCCAAACTTAAAAAATTTAATCAAAGACTCAACTTAGGTAAACTAGGGTTTTAATGACCAATAAGCTAGGCAAATTTTAACAAAATTACTATGCTAAATAAATATCTCCACATGGAACATGATTGGTTTAAATAATGATAATTTGGATACAAGATAAGACAAGTCTTTTAAAACAATTTTGGTAGTTTAACAATGTTATCATTCCCAAAAAATGTAACAATGTTATGTTTCAAAGACATATAAGGCATAAGACTTGAAATGATTTGGGAAACATAACATTACCCATCTCAATAAAGTGTCATACTCAATGTTTAGACACAAAAGTTTTATAAGTTAATTCAAGGTGTCAAATAGATAGCATAACACCTCCTCAAATAATGGATTAATGTAGAAAAACAAACTCATTCAAGACATGGTATAAACAATAAATTTTTAGAATTAACAAAACAAGAAATAAAAGAATAAATGAAAAAAATACAAATAATTAGATCATCCTTAATCCTATCAAGGTGTGGTAAAGTGGGGTTGACTAAAACTTATAAGTTATGACCATCTAGATTGATCTCAAATGTGATTAACACAAGAGATGCATCACGTCAATTGAGTTCATACCAATCCACTTATCATGAAAGGGTTTATTAATTTGCATGAATATACCATAATTGGAATTATCAACAGTATCCTCTAGTTGATTAGACCTAACTTAGGCCTTCATTACTAAAGGAGAGATTAGTTGCTCAACCACCTGGCTCTAGCAGTATACATTCTTGTATTTCTATACCCCATCATGTAACATGGTTGAAACACTTCTGAGAGATGAATCCCCAATTCAATACTTCCCTATAGAACCCATGAGAGGTAATTCCATGCCCTTCACAAGCCAAAATGCATGAAAATAAAGACCAAGTAGAAAGACTTTAGGGTTGATTTTATGTCACCAAATACCATGCAGGTTTGGGGAGAGCCTAGGCAACTTTATTTCTATGATTTGGACTAGATACCAAATGAAATGAAAAATCACTTTTGATCCCATGAGTTCCATATATGGTATGGGGTGAGATCATACATGTGTTATTATTTTTGTGAAACAAATAATCAATAAATATTTTACAAGCAATTGTGAGTGAATTTTGATTTTAGGAACCAAATTGAAAAGTGACAATGTTATTTACTTGGACCCTTGTCTTAAGTGAGAAAACTTGAATGAGTTTCACAAAAAACCAACTAAATAAAAAATCATCTATGTTCATTTTAATCCCAAAAGTCCAAATGTTTGAGACTTAGCCTAAGTTCATTTTTAAGCACCAAAAGTAAGTGTTCAAGACTAAGCATTTATTTTAAGCACTAAAAATGAAGTGTTTCTAAGACTTAGCCTTTTAAATTCATTTTAAACACTAATGTTCAAATGTTTAAAATTTATCATGTTCATTTTAAGATCCAAATTAAAATGTGTGAGATTTGACTAATTTTTTTTAAAATCCCAAAACAAAATGTTTAATTAGTCTAAACAAGAAAATTGATGTTCCAAATCACATCCATGACCTAAAATTGTTAGATAATAATATCCTTATTTGAAACACTTTCTTGGATGGGAAAATTATGTTTTAAATTTATCTCTCAATTTTTTAGACACACAATGACCGTAGCCAATTAGAGATGACCAATGTCGATTCAAGGCAACCATCACCAATTGGTCTGTGAGAGAATCAATGTTGGTCATGAAGAATTAATGCCAGTTAATTAAGACTATCTTCAATCACCTGTTAACTTGAAGGCAAAAACCCAAAATATAAACATGTTAAGTTAGGTAATGGTTAGCATAAAGATCAAGAAAACTTGTAAGGCAAAGTTTAGTCAATAGATTTAAATGTCTGTGATACCTAAAAATCATGAAACTGAATGATATAAAGAATTAAAATGCAAGATTTATGAGTATTTTTCCAATGCAATCCAACCATCAATAGTTTACATAGAATTAAGGGAAGTTGTATATAACCATGGTTGGTTTAGGCCAAATAGACACTGGTTACACCTGACTATTGCTAGTCTCTATGTAGAATTGAGAAATATAATGAAAGCAAAATATGGAAAAAACAAGGTTATAAATGTAATTTTAAAGATATTTAATCATCCATTTCTCAATTTTTGACTTGCATATTAATATCCTTACTATTTGGGGTGCTCATGGTCATACCAGGTGTGCCATTTATGATCAAGGAATCCTATAAGGGTGATTAGATCATATGCTAGTTTCATAATAAAAATGAAATCAAGATGAAAAAACACACTAACATGCGTAACACTATATTTCCTAGATTAAAGGGAGGATCATGTTGAAGAAACACAAATGAATAAATCATAAATAAAAATGGAAATAACTCACACAATTCTTTACCAATTCCTTGAATGCTCCAAAAGGCCTCTTCATTTGGCTTGATCGGATTGTGCTCCAGAAGTCTTCATCAATGGGGCTTGGCTATATCCATCTCATCTTGGCAACATGTTTGGATTATATTTGGATTTGATATTGTTTGAAGAGGCTTGGCTTGGATCAATTTTGGTATTATAACACTATATATTTGCTTTATGCCCTAAATCTTGTATTATAACATTATTATGTCCAAAATTTCTAAATGGAGAGGCAAATTCTTGTATTTATAAGTTTTGAAATCAATTTGGAATGAGTTAATTCCTAACCTAGGTTTGTTTAATTAACCTTAGTAGATTTAAAAGGTGTCCAAACCTCATGATTAACATGGAATAGGTGTGCTTTGAGATATATTATATTTTGGACAACTCACAAAGGGTAACGATTATTTCAAAGGATATTCTTTGATTTTTGGATTTCCTTTTTGATATTTTAGTTAATTTCTCAAGGATGATTCAATTAGGACTTTGAATAGGATTTTCATGTTAATTAATTCCTTTTATGGATTTTGAATATTTTCCAAGTTTTGATTTAATTGATTTGGGAATTTTCTCTATTTAATTGATTTTTGGGCCAAATTGATTTAATTTCATGTGATGAAGCCAAATTCAAGACATTTAGAATTTTTTAGGCTATATGTTTAATGGTTGGTAAGAATTGATCTAAAGTCAGGTATGAATCCATTGGTGGCCAATTTTAGGTGTCTAAAACTAACACATTTTAAATTTTATCTATACATAATCTAATTTTATAATGATTTGATATTTGAACTAAAATACCAATTTTGATTTTATAACTCTTCTATTATCCTTTCCATATTGATGATTTGATATTTAAGGGTTTCACAAGCAAAAACCCTAAGTAATTCAAATTAAAATGCATACACACACCATCTAGAGGAGATGTGGGAGGTGGGGGGTTTTAAGAAAAGATATGGTGGTTACCTTATTTTTTCACTATAGGATGGGATACCTTACCCCTTGATTAGTGATAACATAGACCTAGTTAGAGGGAAAATAACTATCACCCTCTTGAGGGTTAGGAGGAGGGAAAGACTATTTTTCAAAAAAATTAAAATTTCTAAAGAATAAAATGAGAACAAGATTAGAGAGACATATAATTATATAAAACATTCCAACACAATAAAAAAAATCAAAATTGAATTTGAAAACCTAGTATAAATTTTTTTAGAATGAAATATTAGGCACAATACTAGTGATTATGATATTTTATAAATAAGATAGGTTTACCAATATGTTTTATGAAATTTGGGGATCTAGGAGAATGTTAAACCCTAATTAGACAAACAATTCTACAAAATTATAATGTTATAGATATGAAATAAATGACACAAATTAAGTTGAAACTTGTTAAATCTAAAAACTTACTAAATATGGAAAGTTCAAGAGAGAAAACATAAAATTAGATAGAAAACTATGACAAGGGATGATTTTGGATCTAAGACTGATATGATGTTTGTGTTGATTATATACGGACTGAGAACAAGAGTTGGTAGGGTTCCTAAAGAGGAAAGCTATGATTAGACAATAACGGGGCTCATTATTGCCCTTAGGGAGTGATGTTATTCAACATTAAAAAATCATTTGATATTTATGGGTTTTGTGTGCTTTTTCATAGCTATTTTATATATTGTGGAGGCATTTTAAACTCACTCAATGATCACTATGTAATTGATTCTCCACTTGAAAACCTTAGCTCAATAGACAAGATGCTAAGATGCAATCATGGAGTAAAATGGGTTATAGGTTGAATTTGTGTTTGACCTCAACACCCTCTATGTTGAGCACTACCTACATATCAATAATTTAAAGAGAGATAAAAATTCATGTAGTTTTCCTATGTTATGGTGGTGTGTGTAAAATTAGTACAAAATGCTAAATGAAGGTGAATCTTGGAGTAATTAAGTGCTTAAATCATGACTTGTGACCTTGGAGATATATTCAAAATTTAGCTCAGTGATACTAAGGTTGTATGTGATCATAATTGGGAAAAAATAGGAAATTTTCTCTTAATGTGTGATTAGAACTTTGGTGATTTTCTATGTGGAAGCATCTTGTGTGAAAAATGGTCTAAAATGTGTTTTTTTTTAACTAAACGAGGGGTAAAAATATATTAAAAAAGCCAAAAACAGAAGTTACAAAGCATTGTCTTGGTCGACCAGATGGACCAATTGCTGATAAAAAGACATAGGAAGCAAACGTAACTCAGTAATCCTCCACGTAGGCCCATTCTCCGAGGCCCACTTGGCCAGACAGTCTGCAACCTTATTCCACTCGCGGGGAATGTGATTGAAAGAAATCGAGCTCAAAGAAGAGCTTAATTGCAAGATTTGTTGAATAACCACCTGAATTTGCCAGTCCATCTTCTCTGGGATACCATTGTTCAGAAGATTGACCACTACCTGGGAATCCGATTCGCACATAATGTTATTCCACCCCTGAACACAGCAGTGGTGGACCGCCTCCAGAACAGCCAAGGCTTCCATGAGGTTGTTAGTGTGAAAGCCTTTGTGAATTGAAAAAATATGCTGGATTTTCCCCGAACTGTCACGAGCGACCCCCCCGATACCAGCCTCTCCAGGGTTCCCACGGGAGGAGCCATCTAAGTTTATTTTTATCATCCCATGTGGGGGGCGTCTCCAGCGACCAAGTCTGTTCACAGGCCGCAATTTATGTCTGCTGCCAGGCGTCGAGCTGCAGCCGCTCATAGGCGCGCGAGTCAGGGTCGGGTCCAGCCCCAGGCGCGTGCAGAACTCAGCAACCTCCTGGTCCAAGTCATACGCCCAATCATCCTTAGCCTGCAAAGTCTCCAGGAGCGCCAAGGTGATATGGTTCCACAGAGCGTGCACCTCCAGCTGGGCGTTTCTGAAGACTCTCCTATTACGCTCAATCCAGAGGTTCCATAAAATGAAAGAAGGCCCAATCTGCCAGGCCGTTTGGAGGAGAGAAATATTAGAGGGAGCTTTCCCAAGTTTGCTCCAGAATTCACTCAAAGACAAAACATGCCAGCAGGGAATCTTCCAGGCCGCCCACCACAAATGCCAAATCTGTCTGGCATACTGACATTGGAAAAAAAGATGAGAAATTGTTTCCCCATTGTTATGACACATAAAACATAAAGAAGGTCCTTGAAAACCCCTCTTGCACAAGTTATCCCAGGTCAGACATCTTCTATAAGTAAGCAGCCAAAGGAAAAAATTACACTTCGGCCAAGCAGCCCTGTTCCAGATACTCTTCCCCCACAGGAACTGCCCTTCATCAAATAATTGATTCGCCAGGGCCTTATACCCAGCTGCAATAGTATACTGCCCCGTGGCATCACCCCCCCAAGCGAGAAGATCACGTCCCTGAAGGGAGCAACAGCCTCTGGAGCCAAGAATCTGAGATAATTCATTTCTCTCCTCTTCCGAGCCTCCCTGCGGCCAGCCAGAGGAGCTTTTCCACTTGTACCCAAAGGTCAACCCCATATCAACCTGCTCTTTATAATGCGCCACAGTAACCCATCCAGCTGAGTGAAAAGCATCACAAAGCTGTTGTAAATGCGGGTGAGAGGAAATTAGGGGAGGCGAACCATCCCAAGAGTCACTCCAAAAAAGGGCCTCACGACCACTCTTGCAGACCCAGAAGAGACTATTTTTAACAAGCTGCGCCCCGAGCTTAAGAGTTTTCCAAACCATCGAACCACTCCCTTCAAGAGGGAGCCTAGGAATATCATGAGAATCAGCTCCAGCAAAGTATTTACCAGCAAGGATACGGGCCCAGAGAGAAGAGGGGCTAGAACACCACCTCCAGTATAACTTGGCCGCAAGGGCTTGACTAGCAAGAGTGGCAGACCGCAATCCAAGACCTCCCTCTTTCTTAGGCCGACAGACCGTGTCCCAGTTGATGAGGCTCCACTTAGTGTTTTGCAAGTTACCACTCCAGAGAAATTGTCTTGACATAGCATCAAACTCCTTCAAGAAATAGACAGGGGCTGCCAGAATCATGCAACGATAGATGGGCAGCGCTTGAATAACCGATTGAAGGAGGATCACTCTACCCGCAGTGGAGAGCCACCTATGAGTCCAGTGGCCTACTTTCTGCCTAAGTTTGTTAAGAATGTTTTGCCAGAACAGCCTAGGCTGCCACCCCACAACGATAGGAATACCAAGATAGATCACAGGAAGGGTATGAATCTGGAACCGAAGTATGGCAGCAATCCTTCGCTGGATAGTGACAGGAGTATTAAAGAAGAAGACCGATGATTTATGATCATTGATTTTCTGCCCAGAAGCCGCCAAGTAACAATCCAGGGTGGACCGAAAAGAATCCGCCTCGCGAATACGCACTCTGCCCGTCAGGATGGTGTCGTCCACAAATTGCAGATGAGTAAGGATAGTACTCCCATTCCCCCAACGCCACCCATGCAGGGCGTTCTGGGAAACCCGAAGTTTTAGAAGCCGCCCCAGACCCTCAGCCAGAATAATAAACAAGAAGGGAGATAACGGGTCTCCCTGGCGAAGGCCGCGCGTCGCTCCAAATAGCTCAGACGGTGCCCCATTAATCAGGACCGAGAAGGAGGGCGTGGTAACATAGCTAAGGACCCAATCAATCCACTCCTGGCAGAACCCAAAAGCCAGCAGGATTTTGTGGAGAAATCTCCAGCTAACACGGTCAAACGCTTTAGCAAGATCCAGCTTGATGAACATAGCACGCTCCTGTGAAGTACTCATGGAGTGGATGGCTTCCGTGGCAATCGCCACTCCATCTAAAATCTGTTTGCCAGCCACAAATCCCCCTTGCTCTTTAGAAATAAGCCTGGGCAGGTATCCTTTCAGTCACTGAGCAATGAGCTTGGAAATGATTTTATAGATGACATTGCAAAGAGCTATGGGCCTGAACAAATCAAGCCTATGAGCCTGCTCTGTCTTTGGAATAAGCACCAGGAATGTGGCATTCAAAGCTCTCAGCATCTCTTTGTTAGCAAAAGATACCTGGATCACATTCAGCAAATCATGATTAATGATATCCCAGAAATCCTGGAAGAACTCAGCGGGGAAACCATCCGGTCCAGGGGCATTTCCTCTTTTCATGCTGAAGACAACCTCCTCAATCTCCATCATACTAATAGGCCTCATGAGGTGAGCATTCATCTCCACAGACACCAGAGGGGGAATACAAGATAGAACTGAATTTTCAGCCAACCCTTCTGGCGGAGGATCCGTAGCAAAGAGTTCCGAGAAGAACCGGACAGCCTCCTGAGAAATATCATGAGAAGAGGAGAGGCGCACTCCCTCTTGAGAAGTCAAAGAGGAGATGAAGTTGCTGTTACGCCTACCTTGGACAGACTTATGAAAAAAAGCAGTGTTCTTATCCCCAACTTGTAGCCAGTCAATGCGAGCCTTCTGCTTCCAATATATTTCCTCCCTTAGTTCCCATTCAGCTAAATTAGTAACAGCCTTAGCTTCCTCCTGACGGAGCTCTTCCGAAAAACCCCACTCTCTTATTTGCCTGGTTGTCTCATCAAGCCGCGCTTGGGCCTGCTTCTTCATGCAATGTAAGTTACCAAAGCTGTTCCGGTTCCAAATTTGCAGCTTCCTTTTGACATACTGAAGCTTTTTCTGGAAAGAGTACATTGCTGTTCCAAAAGCTGGGCTACCTTGCTTCCACCACACCCGGATAGAGTCAAGCAGAGCTGAATCCCGAAGCCACATTAATTGGAATTTGAAGGGGGGCTTTTTGGGCGCAACAATATGTCTAGAGGACAGCTTGATAGGCCAATGATCAGACCCACTCCAATCCATGATTTCTGAGGTAAGTGAAACAGCAGTAGATTGCCAAAAACAAGAAACAAAAAATCTATCCAGCCTTTCAGAAATGGCAGCATTACCCGCTCTTCGATTGTTCCATGTGAACCTTCCATTCAATGGTTTAACATCTGAAAGGCGGAGAGCTTCAGCATTGTGCCGTAAACAATCTGAGGAGGGGCCCAACCTAGGCAGCCCCCCTCTCTTCTCCTCCAAGCACATGACTGCATTAAAATCCCCAGCAACAATCCAAGGGAGGTACGGATGACATTTTCGGACGTAGCTAATATGTTCCCAAAGCTGAGTTTGTCCCTCAAGATCAGTAGGAGCGTACACATTTGTAACCAGAATTATCTCCCCAGTCTCAATGGAGGAGGCCACCATAGAAAGAGCTGATAGGGAAGAAACCCAAAGGATTGGCATGATTTTCCTCGGATCCCAACACAAAGCAAGACCTCCCGAGTTCCCCAGAGCTCCTATGCATTGGCACTGGCCGAGAAGCCAGATATTAGCCATACATGCAAACATTGAATCAACCGCCAGTTTGGTCTCCTGGATGCATAAAATATCCGGAGAGTGTTCATGAACTAAATTGTGAACAGCCTTTTGTCTGGGGAGGCTATTCAGTCCCCTCACATTCCATGATAAGACAATCATTGGGATGGTAGGGGGAAGTGCTCATCTAAGGTTTTAACAACCCCTGATTCCACCAATAAGTCACCTGTAAGCCTGAGTCGCTCTTGGTCTTTCCTTCTTCCAGCTTTAGAAGGCATGGAAGAGGAGCCCTTCTTGAAAGGTCTTTGTGCTAATCCCAGTGTTGAGGATGGTCCTTTATCTTTCCTGCCCGCGTCCACCTCCTTCACCAAATCTGCCCACTTAGTTACCTCCTCTGGCTGAGCCAAGTCAGCCACCTGTGATTCCATTTCCATCCTTAAAAGAGCACCTGAGTCCGTCTGTATCATCATGTCCTGTATCTCATTAGAAGCTGGAAAATGTTTATCTTCCTCTGACGCCTTATCCAGATGCACAATTGGAATTCCGTCCTCAATTGCCATACTATCCAAGGCGTCAAATCTGTTGAAGGCCATTTCAACCTGCCTGTCAATGTTTCTGCGTTTAAGACCCCTGCTTTTCCCACGGCGTCTAACAGTAGTAAAGCCTTCCATTTCAGCGCCCATATGCTCACCTGAGCCATGCGCCAAATTAACATGATTCATAGGATTTTTCCCTTTAGCTTCTTTATCTCGCTGAGTTTTAGCATTTTCAGTAAAGGTAGTACGCCCCATCCTGTTACCAGCAGGTACTGTATTTGGCAATGCGGATTCAGGGCGTGTTTCAGTGTTTTTAGGACATTGACGATGCAGATGGCCATAGACATGACAAATACGACAGCGGAACGGAATGGACTCATAGTCAATCTGCTGTATCCAGGAAGAGGTACCCATGCAAATTTCCAAGGAATCTGGAAGGGGATTATTCAAATCAATATCTACGCAAACACGAGCAAATGAAATTACCTTTTTTTCCAGCGACTGGTGCGCAATAGCAGTTGGTTTACCCAGCATGGCGGCTATCTGTCTGAGGATGTCTTCCCTCCAGAATTCCAAGGGTAAACCAGGAAGGCGAACCCAGACCGGAACACAAGCAGGGAGCTCCTCCGTTGAGTTGAATCCCGAGTGCCAGGGTTTAAGGAACAGACCCACACGCTCATAAAAGTAAGGACCCCCTTCGAACACGCGATTTCGGTCTGAGACAGAAGAAAAATTAACCAGGAAGTAACTATTGCCTGCCAACATGAGATCGAAATCTCCATCTATTTGCCAGGACCGTCGAATCCAAGCATCCAGAGCATTCAGGGAGATTCTTATTCCCAAGAATTTACAGATCAGAGTATGTGCAGCCAAATAAGAGACATCTTCCTGCACAGCTTCAGGGGGAATGACCAGAACTGGTCGGTCTGTTCTGCGTAATAAACATCCATTCAATTTGCTCAGCTTTGAGCGCTCACCAGTGTAGACCTGCTCCAGCCCTGAAACTCCCGCCCCAGGCAAGGACGCGTCCCTCCTGGGGCCTGCCGACGGTCCGCTCCTCTCTCCTTCGCTCGCCATCTATATCACACCGGTAACCAGTGAGCTTATGTTCATCTAAAATGTGTTTATATAGTAGTAATTTTGGAATTTATTTGGATGGGGCTTATTAAAAAGTAGGGGCCTACCCTTACACAAATTTAAATTTTAGAAAATAGTCATTGATTGGTGGGAGGACAAATTTTGTCAGAGGTGGATAAAAATGGGATGTGTTGTTGTCCTAATGGGGCACTCCTATCTTAAAGGAAATAAAAGATAACCTAAGGGTATGAATTAATTTGAACATGATATTAGGATACTAAAAAATAGATATGAAGTCATTCTAAAGTTATTTGGGGTTCTTAAAGAAGTGTGCCACCATGCAAAAAATGAAGGAAAGTAGTTAAAAGGCCCTATAATAGGTCATGAATTAAGTATGTCAAAAGGATGATCATAAGTGCACAATTTTAGATTAAATTTTAATTTATGTTTTTTAGATAATAAAATATGATTATATATGATAAAATAGTCTTATGAACTTGACAAATATCACTCATGATTCAACCTTTTAGTTTAGGACCTTTCTATTGTTGAAAAGATCATGTTCCACATATCATTATGTTTAAATGCTTATCCTATAGTTAGACCTTGATATTCAAATTGACCAAATCACCTATAGCCCAAAGTTGGATTAAAAATTGATTAATATCCTACTTTTTTAGTTATAAATATTAAACAACTTTCTATCCTACCATACACTATTGTCTAAACTAGGAAACTACCATCGATGCTAGTGTCTTAGGTTTGATGCTAGTGTTCAAACCTTAAAAATAATCAAATTTAAAAATATTTAAACATGCATGGGTTAAAATATTGTCTTAATTAAACATCCCATTAAATAATTTCAAAATTTTTGATATAAATATAAGTAAAATATCATTCATTATCATCAAGAACAAATCAAACACATATCTATCTTATACCAAGAAAAAACACCTCTCAAGATTATAAAATTGCCATATTATTTTCTATTTATATATCAATGATAGGATAAATATTATTAAAGGTTTGAATAATTCAAAGAGAATCCCACTACTATTATTTTCCAGTTACAATTTAGGTCACTACATACACTATTATATAACATATTACACAATTATTCACACAAAATCTCACTTAAGGGTGAAAGCTACATTGGTCTGAGGCCCTCTTCAAAGTATGAATATATATGTAATTATCACTAAAAGAGTGGTATTTGAGGTTAAATAAACTTTAATTGATCCAATAATCCATATATTTAAGGTGACATGCCTTAATTAGAGGACCTATGGTTTTAAGGTGCACACTAATATCCAAAACCTCTACACATAATCTAAATAGAGAATCTATAAGGTGACAGTGAATTATAATATGGGAATGTGGAATTTACATAAAATGGATTTTACTTAATTTTAAATATAAGATTCAAAACTAGGATACAAGCATCCATGCTAAGGTCCAGATTCTAATGGTAATATTTAGGTAGCTAGAGAGTTAGTTTATAGAATCTGATAAATCCCTGTAGAGCATAAGCCTATCTTCTTCTATAATTATATCATCCATATCCACCTATACCTCAATGAATAAGATATATATTTTTGTGTTTAATAATTCAAATTAATTTTTGGCATGGTATTTTCTATATTTATCATTCTTTCATAATTCAACACTTATCACAATATTGTGAATATGAATTATTTAATTGGTTTGATTTTATAATAGTTTACTCCTTAGTTGGTTAGGATATTGTTTCCTTTTAACCCAATTATAAAAAGGGTTAAACCTTTGGTGAAATTGACCTCTGAGTCTTCGTACCCAACCATATCTTGATCTGGATTTTTTAAACTTCTAGAGTTTCATATTGTTGTATTTATTTTTCCCAATAATATTTTTGCATAAGCATAATATAGGTGATGTCTATTCTCCTTCCTACCCTAGACTTCATACTATTTATTTGTCTCATCATAGATGACATATATATTTTTGATGAATATGAAGTATTAACTATCCAAATATCTACACAAGCTTCATTAATTTAAAATTTTGTCAAACTAAGTTGGACATAGGAACAAGAGCAATCATATCTTCAAGATTATATAAGACCTCTTCTTAAATCTCTAGAGGGTAATAGATAACATCCCTATAAAGAGGTCCATGTATCATTATAACAAGATATAATTTGAAAAACCTTATAGTTTCAAATGAAGGTAATAACTATGTCATTCCTCAACCCCCTCCACCTCCCATATCTTCCCTAGATGGCGTGTATATGCATATTCAATCTGAAGTACCTAGGGTTTTTTCTTGAGAATCCCTTAAATATAAAATCATCAATATTAAAATGATCATAGTGATTTATAAAATCAAAATAAACATTTCAATTCAAAAATCATATAATTCAAAAATTAGATTACATAGATGTAGAATAAAAAATGTGTTAGTGTTAATCATGTGTCTGCATCTTCATCTAGAAATTTTATGCCTAACAGTAATTCATCTCAAGATTGGAAGCCACAAAAAAATACATCTACAATTATTACCTCAACAAGTGAAAAAAATGATAATAAGAGTCCAATTGATATTCTAAGGGAAATGACTAGAAATAATTTGATCATACTACCTCCTCTACATCTTTTAAGGAGATCAAAATAATTTTATGTATATCATAGAATGCATGGGCATCATACAGATTGTTTCTTATATTTTAAGAATAAAATACAAAATAAAATTGATAATGGTGGTCATATATTAGATACATCAATCAAGCAACCCACTCACCATATAAGTGCATCTCCTAAATAAAAATTATGAAAAGAGCAAATATGGATACCAAAGGATAATTCAGAGAAAAAATTATTATAAATGTAAAACTTAGAGAAAGAAAGGATTCAAAATCAAAAGCTAGATCAAACAATATTATAAAAATAACATGAGGTCAAATCACAAATTATATTTATTCCTAGAGTTCAATCAAAGATACATGACTCTTCTCTAGTCCATAATGAGATGCAACACTTTAAAAATGATGAACATACCCAAGAAAAAAATATAAGAAAGAAGCTCAAATATATGGTGTAGTTATAGTTTCATACATAAATTATCAAAATGGTGTATCACAACCTCTAGCGCAACCAAATAAGTTACATTTATCCTATATTAATGATTATGATCCAAATAATGCAAAAGATTGGGATGATAATGATTCAGAGGCATATATAGTTGATACTTATTCATAATAATTCTTTCCTTCACATCATGTGGTTGAAAATACCTATGATCATCCTCTTTCATCTTCATATAGACATCTATTTGATGACATCTTTGGCTTCTCATATCACTTTTACCTTATCCTTAGCTTCTTTTCTAGTCATACTAATATGAAAAATTCAAAATATTAAAGAATTCAAAAAAATTGAAATAATCAATAATATATATATATTCAAATAAATAATAAATACAAAAATACTTAGCATTTACATATTTACTTGCTTTTACATATTATTTAACCTTAAAAAACTAGATTAGGGAATATAAGCTTAAAGGGGATAGAGATAACCTAGGGCACAAGGGTGATAAATTATCTCTATAATAGGATAATTGCTTGTGAAACTCATATATAACATATACTAGATTTACTATGTTCCTATATGATAAAAATGGATATAAAAACTATACTAGATATTGTAATGATAATGAAAATTAGTACTTAACTAGTTCTGATGTTAATATAAATTCAGATTTGGAATAAGTAGGAAGAAAACTAGAAGAATATTCTATAATAGTTTCCAAATTCTATATTAAGTGCCTCTATATCCATGGACACTTGCATTAGCTTGGGATGGTTGCATCAATGCTAGTGTCTAGGTCAGGCATAGGTGTCATGTATAAAATACTTTCTAAAATAGAATATGACCACTTAGATGCTTATAGGTTTCTCATCACCTTCACTCTAGTGCATTCAGATCTAGGTCATGGGTTATCACTCCTTGTCAAATAGTAAAATGCTAGTTCTTACTCCACATAGTGGCTATGTAAAAAATGGTTTAGTGGGAACATAGTGTTAAATTTCCCCAAAGATACTTTGAAGAGGGCCTCATACTTATGTAATTCTCCCTTACATGTTGGCTTATTTTTGAATAATTAAATATGTGGAAAGAAAAGAAAACATTGTCCTATCTTGTAACATGAAAAATCAAGCTCTTGGAATGATCCTTTAGCTCTTCACACCTATGTATGTGTTGTTCCTATGACTGATATGGAAATAGGATAAAATAGGAAATCTTTGCTCTATTGAATGTTTGACTAAATGTTTTTGATTAGTTGCCTTAATCTGTGCTAGGTGAGGAATGAATGAGGGTTTATAATATATTTATACCAATACTTTTGGAGAATAACTCATATTAAAGCACTTAGGTTAACCATTAGGATAAATTTCATTTGTAAATTAGATTATTTTTAGGACACTGGACACTTGCATCAAATTTTGACACCTACATCAATGTAGGTGTTTTTCTAGGACATAAGTGTCCAAGCACAAGGAAAATAGGTACATGATTATAACTTTTAGAGGCATAAAATAAGTAGGTTTTAAGTATTATGGGAAAGATAGAAGGCTTGATATAACTATGAGGAACAACCAAGGTCTAATTTTTCTAAGTTTACAAGACTGAGGTGCTATATAATATAGAACTAGTGTCTACATTCTCCCCTTTAATTTGGTAATTAAATTTCTAGTTTAAAGGAAAAGAATATGTACATGGGTGTGTATAACATACCTTGTCTTTGATTAAGTCCAACTTGAGTGATTTTTTGGTGATTGAACTACAACCAAGGGCATGTTAAAGTATATAATTCATGCATATAATCTGAAATTTAAAGTATTTAAATGATTTCAAATTGAAAGAGTAAGGTTTAGTAGTACACGCACATATCGATATAACCATCTTGCCTATTGGTAGCTTAATTTAAAATATGTAGCATTATGAATCACTAAAATTGAGATTAGGACAAGTATAAATTTAGAAAGTTCATATAAATAAGGATATATAGAGATATAAATATAAAAGGGCTCATTCATTCAACCTTGGATCAAATATGAATTGACACCCGATAGTTAAGACAAGCTCAATTGTGCAACCTGATCATACTTATGACCTAGTGAGTGTAAGTGAACCAAGTCAACTCATACTATTAAACTAGTTAGGTTATATGATACAATGAATTCTAACCTAAAATCTTGAAAATTTTAAGTGATTTAATCATCTTAACCATACTAAAAAGTGAACGAATTACTATAGTATATTGGCTCAATATAATTCATAAAAGTCTAACCTAGTGGGTGGTGATAGTACCTAAAATTACTGTGAATATGAAACTGATTTTGATTTTGAAATATTAGGTATACATTATATAGAGTATTCACCTTAGATATGCCTCATGATAAAACTATGTATAAAAATGGTATCAATGTATATAATTTAACTACAAATGTGTATCTGAATCATATAACTATGTTTTGGCTGATTTGGAAATTTGAACAAGTGTGGGAGACAAGTTACCATAACATGCCTCCATTATACATTGATAAAATTAAAAATTTATATAAGTTCCAATGTGGAAAAAAAATTTCCAAAACATGCCCCCACCATAATTTACGTATGTTGAATATTGAATAAGTGTGGAGAAAATGTTTCCAAAACATGCCCCCATTATATATATGAAATTGTTAATGTGTGGAAGTCATGTCTTTGTGACATGCCCTCACTAAATATACAAATGTAAATGTATGTAATACATGCCTCTATGACATTTCACCAATGATATACCCCCCTTTTAAGGTGAGGGAAGAATAGAAACTGGTAGTCACCTCACCTCAAAAGGATAATATAACCATATAACTGTGAATGAACCATGTACCATATACGGAAACATGTCTAGGTAAATGCATTATTTAAGTTCAAATAATGTCATCACATCAAGGCCTAAGATGAATGATGAATATCATGAAAACATATAGAAATTAAAAGTATAAGTTCAATAAGTAAATCAAGCACACACACACAAGATTACTCAAAAATAAGTCAAAAGGCAATGGTTTAAGGAGAACACAAACAAGGGGAATTTTTAAATGCCACTTAATGAATGGACATGACTATTCAAATGTTTATAAAATAAATAATGACATATTCAAATGTCCATACAATAAATAATGACATATTTAAATGTCAAAGAAACAACCAAAGGCACACTAGTCATAAATAGTGTAGCATATTCAAATACTCAACAAATAAGAAAATATAAAGGTAAGACACTCAAGGAAATGAATAAAGGAAAAAACAAACAACAAACATAAACATATCATAGTATCTTATGGATCAAATGTGTTAGCAAAAAATATCAAGTACATAGCATATCAAATACACTACAAAATATATAAGCATGGATAAAGGCATGTGTAAGTACATATATGATCTCAAACATTATAATGTAAAGTGACCATAAAATGATATAACTTATATTTATTGTGATCATATAGGTAGATGCCCCCAACATCCTAGTGAAATGAGTAGAGGGAAAGCCCAACATCCATAAGTGCATAGATCATGTATATGTGTATTCATGTATCACACTCAAATAAAAGCATGAAACCAATTTATGTAGAAGTAACTAATATGTTATCCATAAACATGGTGTTATAGGTACAATAATTGAGAGGTTGGGGGTGAATCAGTGATGATAGATAATCCAATTCAATTCCTAACACTTAAACATTTAACATATACAATCATGATGCATACAAATTAACCATTACACTGAATAAGAAAGATATATAAAGATAAATTATAAAACATATGATATATGTGGGAAACCATCTTTGGGTATAAAACCCACTAAAACCTACAAGATGGATTTCAGTCCTATAAAGACAAGATTCAACATTTAGACCAACACCAACTAATCAAGGAACACCCATCCCACAAAGAGGAGCCAACCCCCTAGGAAAATAAGAACCAAACCCAACTACCTTGATCTAATATCCACCTCTGATCTAATTTATTATACACCTAATGATGGACTTATCTTACTTCCTCTCTTTCCCCTTTACACTCTCACAAACTTGCACACACAAGTAATGCATCCAAGACACCCTTTTAGATCACTCTTCACTTCTTAGCACATACATAATAAAAAAACCTACAAAAAAAACTATCAAAACATTAGAAACATTACCTATAGGTCATGTACATAATCCTCAACCTTATTTTCTCTTCAATCCATCCACTAAACACACTCACTCAAATAGCTTCTAAGTCTTACTCACTCAATATGCCTCTTCTAGGTTCATCAGGTCCAATGACCTATGTGTTCACCTTCATCACCTTGATCAGAAAAACATGAAAAATCCTCTTCACTATTTTTTTGTCCTTAATGACATGTATCTTATCTTTCAAAGGTTCTCTCCTTCACTTGGCTCCACACTTTTTCAACTCACCTTTACACTAAATAGGCCAATTATGCCTAATATTTATACCATACACTCATCTAACCCATCTTGGTTAGCTAATATGATTAACATACTTGTTATAAATTTGAAATAGGTATCCACACAAGTTACATTGGTGAAACACTCCACTCCATAGGTTGGCCATATTCCTTAATACTCAAACCCTCCATTAGGCCTTAATGAGACCCAAAATAATTAGGTTTTCACATCCACACATTACTCTTGCAACCTATTGGATCAAATTCAACTTCCACTAATGATTATAAAATATCAAAAATATCTCAAATATAACATTTATAACTCCCTCATGGGTTCATGCCACCTGGAACACCAACTCAAAAATCTAACCTACCAATTAGGTCTCCTTACTCTTTAGGCCTTCATACATAGAAAATACAATCTCAAACTTATGAAGTAGAAACTCAAATATTTCACATAGACATATGATTATATCACATGGGTTAACCCTTAAATACCTATAAAAAACCTCCATGTGAATTAGACATTCCAACACAAGATCTAAGCACTCAAATCAACTCTCTCAATATGACCACTCAGACTAGTCACACACAGTCAAAATATAGTCAAGCTATTTTGAATCTCCATATATGAATATGGTAAAAATAAGATCTCCAATAACTTCTCATGAAACTTTGATACTTCATTGACATATTAATATTCATTTGTTTCCTTAAATCTACTTAGAACACCTTCAACTTACCTATGCAAAATAATCACTCAAATTGTTAGTGCATTCAATAAACACAGTCAACTTCTAAGCCTTTGCTCACACTGAATATGGATTTTTAAAACCTTAAAAATCCATGTAGATGGTAATAATGGAGTATAAAACACTATATAATATTTATTTCATCTTTAAACATCAAAATACTATCAATAACAACTTAATTATCCTTCGCAGATCACTTGCAGAACATGGTCAAACATACTCAACTTTGGAGATAAATATCTTTTATTTTATGAAAATTAAAACTTATAATAAACTTCTCTAGATGTGAATTGAAGTATTATTTAAAATTTATTTTCAATCCATTAATAAATTAATTATAAATCAAAATACTCAGCACTGGTTTTTCCTTTGTTAATTCAAATGCTAACGGTCACTGTGTAATGTAAATATTGCCGACACATGTCTTCATATTATGTCCTCACACATAATATATATATATATATATATATATATATATATATATATATATATATATTTACATTTGATCCTTAATGCCAATATTGTGTCACTTGGTATCCCCATGTGCCTTCTATGCACCCTATAGTCAGTCTTCAAATGATCTTTTACCACTTGCTAGCTTTGCGTGACTTTTGAGAATCCTTTGACATATTAACTAAATATTCATTTTTGGATCACTAATTAAAATATAAAATTATACATTAGATAATTATATGGTCATATTAAATTCTATTTTTTATATTTGTGATCTGATTAAATACTCACCATAAATCTTTGATAATGTAAATTTGGCTAAGTATGGGAACTTAGTGAACTCTGTCTGAGAAGTAAAATTTGCACCTTAATAATTTTTTTTAATATCATGTCTAAACATAAATTTTGAAACACAATATCACCTCTAATATGGGAATCCATCCATGTAAAAAATTGCTCCTGAAACCTTCACATTCTGAAATATGATGTCATCAAACTGCTTACTTAGCCTTATCTACAAAGATGACTACTTGAATCTACACCTTCATATGACTACTCTGATAAATTACTTTCACTTCCAGAAAAACTCCAATCACTCATAACACTCCATAATCTCTTTGTATCATGGCCATATCATCAATATCATCCATCAATTGCCTATCCAAGTCAAACACTAAAGAACTATGCAAGAACATTGAAGCACACTTTGTCATTATCTTTTTAGCACACATGACACCTCATCAACATCCTTGGTCACCTTGGAGACATCATTGACAAACCTTCAAAAAATTTCCCCTTTTTAATTTATGTCAAACACCAATATAAAGCTTATGCTCAGACTCTATCTCTCTCTCTTTAAACACTTTATCCCCCTTTGACACAATGACAAAGCGGGTTAAAATCCTGATCCTATAGACCTAAAAATATTTCAATGACAAATAATAGGAAATTAACACCTATTATATATGATACAAACTCCCCTTAACATTGTGAATAGCTCTTATTATCTTGAGCTTCTCAAACATGCTCCATGACTACACTCCTATTTGATCATACATAGCTTCTATGAAGACAAAACATACATGAACATCAAAAAATGATTTAAATTACCTTAAAAAAATTAATATGGAATTCCCATTACTCACCTAAGCTTAAGAAACCTTTGATCACCTTATTATTTTGGATAAAAGACCAAAAAGTTCACTTCTTCATACTATCCTTGCTTAAAGGCCTTGTAACCCTACATGGACCTTGCAGAGCCCATAACTTTCTATGTATAAACTTTCATGGATTAAAATTTCATATTTGGAGCATTCTCATATGCCCCCTCATGCATGCCAAAAAATCAACACTTAGATCTACATCTAAAATATAATTACTTCACAAATGTAATAGCCAATTAGTCCTCCATTTGCATAAATCCTCCTCCATGGAACCAACCATACACTTTACGAACATTGTGAAAGATTTTTTAAGCACCCATTTGGCCATTTCAATTTATTAAGTAGCCTTAGATCTCAAATCATTACAAAAACCATTTTTCCAACATGAGTAAAAACACTAGGTTTACAAGAGAAACTTAGTCAACACCCATTTCTAAAACTTTTCTCACACCTAGAGGTCATCAATACACACTTCTGGACCAATGTTTTAGCTTAGAATCCTTTGGGAACCCATACTTCCTATACCATGGTTTTTTGACCTACATACCCTTAAGCACAAACTAGGAAACTTGAGAGTAAACAAAATTCTCCAATTGCACATAAAAAAACCTTCAAAACTTCAAATGACACCTAGAAATATCCATACCTATCCTATAGACCTTTCACATACAATAGTCAACATGTAAAAACACTAGAAACTAATCATGACAACATTCTGAGATCACCCAGCCACCTCATCCTCTTTGACAAACCAAAATTAACTGATCTCAACTCTCTTTTTCGAATCATATTCTAATATATAGTCCTCTAATCCTATGACCTAACCATTTATAAATATTATTTTTTATTTATACATAAGGATTCAATACATTATCAAATTAATTGACTTGGTTTGATTAAGTCATCATATCAACATTCTTGAGTTCACATCTGTAGCATACTTCTTCATATCTCCACCATAACTAGAACATCTCACATACGCTCCCCCTCACATCATGCAAAACTCTTTAATCCTCCCAAACTATTTTAGTTAGCTCCCCATAACTCCATGGCATGCATAACTTATCATTTATATAAATCTAAGACCTTATTCATGAAAATACTTTCTCTTCATACTTCATATCAACCTAGTCTTCAGTCTTTATATTAAATAAAATTTCTTGATAAGTCATCATACTTGATGTCACACTATTAGCTAAGCTAATCCATTTGAGCTAATGAATCATACCAAACAACACAAGCTTATTAAACTGAATCATATCACAAATTCTCCCCCTTAGATCATGACCACATATACAACCAAGATATGCTCCTTGACACATATTACTCATAAGAAACATGTCAAAACATCATACCACACTCAAGACACTTGAGTTATCTCTCCCTAAATACATACTAATCTTTGAAATTCTAGGGCCCATAATTCCTCTCTCAAGAGTCACCATATTATTGATCAAAACAATAAGAATAAGCATAATGCAGATTGACTCACCTAAAACCAAGCTCCCAAGTACTTTTAAGGCACTACACCAGATCAAGTTACCTTAAGAGATAAAATATGGATGAAATTTGATTTCATTCATAAATTTATTCTACTACAAATCATCTTCACAATCTTATCCCTCAAAAACCTCTCACTTTACATTAAGGACTAAATCTTGTATATCATAACATGACTCCTTATGAACTGAATCAACACAAAGGAACACATAATTATACTTTGTTTTTCATACCTCAAAATAATATAACAACTCACCTTCATGGATTTATTATTATGTAACACTAGCCAAGACCCAACAAGCTTCCCCAATGCTTCCTCTTTCTGCAAAGTGTCTCTTTGAAGCCTAGAGAGAGACACGCCTTTAACATAGTGAGACTAAAAGTCCCAAAATTTAGGATAATCCCATATCTCCACACTCCTATTTGAATTATAGTCCTACCTCATCATCAAATTGACTTTGAATGGATATTTGACATCATTCCTTGCTTCAAACATGTTAACAAATGTAGACAATATAAAATCTTGACTTTCTTTCATGTCTATCATGGCAAACAAACCATCATTGGTCTCAAACTAATCTCTTCTAATAGGCTTATGTATTCATAACCATGTGTGACCTCTTACTTGCACACTAGGATCTCCATACACCTTAATTTACTTTGAAAACTCATTCAACTCATTTCTTACAATATCTAGTATTGTGACCAACTCTATGACATCTAAAGCAAACAAGATCATTCATACCTTTTTCTTGATGATGATTATTATTTTCGTTTAATTGATTACTTCTTATATAGTCCTTTTCTCTATGCCCAAGAAGATGACAAATAAAACAATGGTCCATAAAATATTTGGCATGGCTTGAAGCATTTGGATATTTGATTAGATTCTTCATTTTACTCTTGACCTAATTTCTTTTTATCTTCTTAAATATTTCCTATATTGTCTATGACCCTTTCATACTCATAATTTATGGAAACAATATTAGTCTTCAATTGAACACATTCATATTCTTTATTTCTCATGATTGAGCTTGAAGCCTCTAATTGAAATCTAAGATTTTTTATGCTCTCCTTATACTCCTTAGCTTCTTTATCTATGTCATCCTTTCAACTACATGCTTGCTCTTCTGTATACTTGATTATTTATAGATTTTCCTTTTCCTCTTTCATGGATTTACCTAAAAAACTTGCCTTAAGGGATATAACTTGTGCTTCAAGACCTTTGATCATATTCCTCATTTTATGATTCCTCTTATTTTTCTCCTTCAATTCACCAAGTGCAATCATGAGCTCATATTCTAGATCAACTTCTTCTTCCTCTCTATCATAAAAAACTTCTTCATCAAACATGATGATCTTTTCACCCATATTATACCTTGGATGACCTTCAAGTGGTTAAACTTGAAATGAAGTTCCTACTATGATACCAATTATTAGAGGTAAAATAATTTAGAGGGGGGTGAAGAAATGATTCTAGATAATCTAATTCAATTACTAACTCTTAAACATTTAGCACATATAATCATGATGTATACAAATTAACCATTGCATTGAAAAAAAAATATATAGCAAGATCAAGAACATAAAACATGATATATGTGGGGAACCCTCTTTGGGGATAAAACCCACTAAACCCTATAAGATGGACTATAGTCCTATAAATACAATATTCAACATTTAAACCAACACCAACTGATCAAGGAACACCCATCCCTTAATTTAGTGAGACACCCATCCCATGAGGAACCAAACCCCCTAGGTAACCAAAAACCAACCCTAGATACCTTGATATAATATCCACCTTTGATCTGATGTCTTTTATACCTAATGATGGGCTTCTCTTACTTGCTCTCTTTCCCCTTTACACTCTCACAAACTTGCACACATAAGTAATTCATCCAAAACACCCTTTTGGATCACTCTTCACCTCTTAACACATAAATAATAAGAAAAAATAAAATAACTCTATCAAAACATTAGTAATATGACCTATATATCATACACATAATATTTAACCTACTCTTATCTTCAATCCATCCACTAAACACACTCACTCAGTCAACCTATAGGGATTACTCACTCAATCTACCTCTTCTAGGTTCATTAGGTCCAATGACCTATGTGTTCACCTTCATCACCTTAATTATACAAGAATGAATGATCCTATTCACTCTTTTTTTGTCCTCAATTACATTTACCTTATCTTTTAAATTTTCTCTCCTTCACTTGGCTCCACACTTTTTCAACTCACCTCTACTCCAAATAGGCCAATTATGCCTAGTATTTATATCATACACTCATATAACCCATCTTGGTCAGCAAAGATTGTTACCATACTTGTCATACCTTTGAATTATGTCTCCACACATGTTAAATGGCTGAAACACTCCACTCCATAGGTCATCCATAGTCCTTAAGACTAAAATCCATCATTAGGCCTTAATGAGACCCAAAACAATTAGGCCTTCACATCCACATGTTACTATTGCAACCTATTAAACCACCTTAAAATTTCAAAAATGATTAAAAAATATAAAATATATCTCTAATAGACCATTTATAACTCTCTCATAGGTCCATGCCACCTAGAACACCAACTCAACACTCAAACCTATCAATTAAGTCTCCTCACTTTTTAGGTCTTCATACACAAAAACTATAGTCTCAAAATTCTAAAGCAATAACTCAAATATTTCACATAGACATATGATTATAACACCTGGGTGAACCCTTAAAGACATATGAAACACCTCCATGTGCCTTATACATTCCAACACATGTTCTAATCACTCAAATCAACTCTCTCAAAATGACCACTCAGATTGGTCACACATAGTCAAAATATAGTCAAGTTATTTTAACACTCCATATATGAATATGGGAAACATAATATATAAAATACCTTTTAATATAACTTTGATACTTAATTGACATATTCATATTAATTTTTTCCCTCAACTCTACTTAGAACACCTTCAACTTACCTCTACAAAATGGTCACTCAAACTATCATTGCATTCCATAAACACATTCAACTTGTAAGCCATTATTTACACTAAATATGGGTTGGTCAAAAATAAAAAATCCATATATATGGTCCTAATGGAATATAAAATAGTTTATAATATTTATTTCATCTTGAAACTTCAAAATACTATCAAGAATAACTCAATTATCCTTCTCAGGTTACTTTTAAAATATGGTCAAATGCATAGTCAACTTTGGAGCTCAATATCTTTGATTGTACAAACATTGAAATATTATAATAAATTTATATAGATGAAACTTTAAGTATTAATTAAATTCTTTTTTAATACATAAATAAATTCATCCTAGATCAAAATATATAATTAAAATAATCAACACTGATTTTTTCCTTTGTTAATTTAAATGCCAATGGTCACTATGTAATACAAATATTGTAGACACATCTTCATCTTGTGTCCTTGGAAAAAATGATAAAATTCACTCCATATATCCCTTAATTATTTTTTATCCTTTATTCTAAGATTGTTCCACTTGGTAACCCCACATGATTTCTATGTACCTTGCAGATAGTCTTCAAATGATCTTTCACCACTTGGCAGCTTTATGTGACTTTAAAGCATCATTTGACATGTTGACTAAAAATGCACCATTGTATCACTAATGAAATGATAAAACACTTCATTATATAATTATATAATTAGATTAAATGCTTGTCATTATATTTGTGATTTTATTACATGCTCACCATAGATCTTTGATAATGTAAATCTAACTATGGGAACTTACTGAACTCTACCTGAGAAGCCAACTTTGCACCTTAATAAAATTTGTTGCACACCATGTCCAGACCTAAAATTTGAACCACATGATAAAATATCATATGGTAATCCATCCATATATCAAATTTATCTTTAATCCTTCACACATGTGAAATATGATGCCATAAAACTGCTTACTCAGCCTTATATGTCAAGATGACTACTTGAACCTAAACCTTCATATGACTACTCTAATGAATTAATTTCACTTACATAAGCACTAAAAAACTAATAACACCTCATAGGGTCTACGAAACAAGTCCATATCATCAATATCATCCATAAATTTCATATCTAAGTCAAATATTGAAGAACTATGTAAGAACATTGAAGCACATTGAAGCACACTTTGTCATTATCATTCTATCACACGACACCTCATCAACATAATTAGTCACCTTGGAGACATCATTGAAAAACATACAACACATGAAACTAATGTATAGATGCCAAGGATCCAATAGAATATGTAGATGCTAAAAATATTTTTGTATTTTTGAATGTTTTGTTATTTTGGTATTTTTAATATTTATGAGAGATCTTAACATTATGTTGTATTTTTTGCAGTGATTAGATAATGCTTGGATAAGTTTAATTGGTACATTTTATTTTCCTCTTTACATTTTATGTGTGTAGTATAAAAAATGATGTTATCATTTGGAATATGTATTAATTTGCCTTCAATAAAAAAAGAAATACCTTGCTGATTTGGATTAATTTTAGCTTCCATTTCATATAACCAAAATATGCACAATGTAAATGAGTGTAACATATTATGGGGTAAGACACATAATTTTTTAAGGATAAAATGAGGCTCACAAGGAATATGAATAACCAAGAAACCCAATGAATACTTTAATTTCCCCTTATCACATAGATCTTTGGAATGGTACCCAAGTTGTGAAAAATGTCTTTCATTACAAAAGTTTTCTAATTGCATAGTATCAATCTGGTTATGCCAAAAATAATCACCACTCATCAATAAATTAATTATAAAATCCTGATGACGTGAATTTTTTTTATGTTATTACCCTTGGTATTATTTCATAGGACATGGATCTTGGATTGGCCCCATGTTAAGTAACATTTACAAAATGTTCACATAAAGATTAAAAACACCACATTTTTGTTCATAATGCTCTTTAGGTAATGTATCTCCTTCCTTTATGTGGGGTAAAACTTTGGTATTTGGAGGGAGTTATGTTAACTTCCTATTGATGCTTGAAAATGTATCATAGGTCGTTCTTAAGTGTTTAAGAAACACTAATCTTCTTTGAATTCAAATAATCCAATGCATGATTTGTAGGTTGTGATAATATTGTTATCTTTGGTAGAATATAGGTAGAACAAGTGGATTGTTTCACAAATTTATATTGATTGGTGGTTGGGAGCCACCCTGGCCTAATAATTGGTCTTTGATTTTGAAGATGATCTATGCTATTTAAAGTTAATTATGCTCAAACCTAAGTCTAAAGATAAACTAAGATGAATATTCAAAATTAATTTAATCTAAGGTGAATTGATAAAAAGGAGAAAAAGGAAGGGTAAGATAGAGAAGGAATATGTTGATGATCTTTAACCAAAACATTATAAAAAAGTCCAAGTTTCATATGAATAGGATTTTAACCAATATATGTCTTCCCTTTCCATGGCTTCTTTGACACTTATTACATTTATTATCCTTATTTAAAATTTAATATCATATCCAAGACCCTACTATTGTCATCCCTAGTCCTTCCTTGAATTTTATTCCTCACTTCTTGCATAACTTAGGTAGCTCTCAACTTGAATTATTCATCAGTAATTAGACCTGTGAAACTAAGCATGGTGGTATCTATGATCATGCACCCAATTATATTCTCCATCCTATTTATCAAAACTTTCCATTTTCATGAAGGTCTTCTTAGTCCTTGGACCATTTACTTAGACCTTTGATTTTGTCCACTAGTATTGCCATGGCCATGTTCAAGTGATCTAAGCTAATTATTTCAAAGTAAGGGATTTTATCTTCTATTAAGATACTAATCAAGTATTTTAATTTGTTTCTTGAGTTTTAGCATTAGTGGACTAAATTCATAACCATATTTCTCAGTTGAATCACCACACCTTGTCTCAATTTTAATATTCTCAAAGAGATGCATATCAAACAAAGAAGCTTCAAACATATCTATCATAACATTTGGGACTGACAATATGGCTAGTTTTTCCAAATTCTCTTTCTATTATTTCATAACTTTGAGGGTAACCTATAATTTTTCTACTTGTGCTTTGGATAATTTAAGCACATTCTCCTTAAATATCTAACTCTGACCAGGCTTTTGTCCTCCAATTGGGATCAATCCAACAAAAGGTTCCACTATTTGGAAAGTGAACTCCTCTCCACCAACCTTGACATTCTTCTCAATTACCCTATGTAAAATGGTAGTTATTGGGTCAAATTTGACACCAACTAAAGATGGTGTTACTTTTAGATCTAGAACCTCCATTTGTGCTCCACTTGATTCTCCTAGAGTATCCATCCTTATTTCATCTTCCTTTTATAGAGCTAAGATCCATGGCTTGACCTCCTTATGTACTAGGATATTAGTTACCTTCATCATTATCTAAACGTGTTGCATAGTAGGTATTTTATGCAATTTACCATAGATGAACCATTCAAGAATGGTTGTAATATGAATCAATTTTTCTTCACTAAAGAGATTAATTTCACTCAAAGTATGAGTGAAGGTCACCTTAGGCTTCTTGGTTTTAATTGGGATGATGGCCAATTCAAATTTTATTTTAGGGATATCTATAGGAACTAGATCCAACACTTCCTTCACCTTCTCTTCCTTTATTTCCTCCATTTATTCATCCTTATATTCATAGGCTACTGATAGCATTTTGAGGACATCTTCAATGGTCTATTTAGGGTCCAATGCTACTGTGTGAATCTCCTCCACTAGTGATCCTTGTTCTTTTTCTTGGGTTGAATATGATGTTATTTTATTAGTCCTTTTTTCTTCCAGATTATGCTCAATTTATATTTCAATGTTGGCCTCTTTTTGTGATGGAGTTGATGGAAGTCTAGAAGAAGTAACACTTAGAAAATGGTACTACCTTGGCCCTAATTTCCATTTGTCATCATTCCTTATTTTCTTTCTTAACATCCTAAATTCAGGTTTGATGTTGTATTTCTTCAATATTTCTATGATCTTGGAGGATGAAGATGCCTTTGTGTATATGGGTTCAAATGGACTAAGCTAGGGATCATAAGGGACATTGATTCATTTGGATTTCAAATGTTCTTTAACTCTTCTATAGGGACCCCACTATCTTAGCTCATCAATTTACAAAGTGAAGGATGCCCTATGTTTAGAAGCAACCTCAATATTATTACATTGTGAAAAAATATTACTTCTAATGGTTATGGGGAGGGTGTGAAGCATCCTCTTCCTTTTGGTTTTACAAAAACCATCTATCCCATTGCATATTTGATAAGCCACCTCATGTTCTACTAGTTTGATGGGTACATGGATAGATAGTCTGAGTGGGGTGAATTATGTTCTTTCAACCCTAATAATCATGTAATCTAGATATAGCCATATATCCCCCATATCCTCAATTGAATTTTTGATCAAGGGGCTAACCCTCATCATTGGGATCCCTGTGATGGCCTCAATATAAGATGGGTAGACACAATCGCATATGAATTGGATGTGGTCCCTATATTTGAATGTGTATAAATTTGAATAGTATTGGGAGACTATTTGTGTCCCATGATGTGAACATTACCTAAGGTTGGGAGTATTTGTGGTACTAAGGCATACAAAAGGTATGAAATCATGTATAATTTATTCCTAGTTTTTTTCTTGACTATAAAAATTTATTTGCTTAAATAGGTGATCATTACTTCATAAAGGGGAGGGGTGAGCTATTTCTCAATCATAAATTAGACTAAGGGTACCCAAATTTTATCCACATATGTAGTGGTTGAATTTACACATAACCTATTCATCATAGTCATGATAATCCTTATTCTAGGTCTAAATTAGCCAATGGGGATGTTATTATTAAAGTCATAAAACACTTGGTTTCTAAAATACAACCACAGGGAAAAGATTCTATTCGAATCAATTTCCTTGGCCCAATTATTGATTGTGGTTCTTAGGGTTTAGGTAGTTTTTAATAACTTAAAAATGTTATATTAGATATATAAGATATATTTTTATGAGTGTGCTCATTGATCAACATGCCCTTATCATTTTTACCAACATTAAAAATAGGAGAGAGAATGTCTATATAATGCAGTACCTCAAGTTTTGCTGCAACATAATGGAGACCCATAATTTGAATGGCAATTATGTCATAGTAGAGCCTCTTTGATGACACATTATTCTCTTCCTCCTAGTGATGGAGGGTTGTTATTTAATGGTCCATAAAATCTTGGACCAATTATTATGCCCATTATTTAAAGTAGTGGCATTGAACTGTGTGTCCTTGAAAATCTTCCATTATACATCTTAAGTCTAATAGAGATCAACATATTCCCTTAAAACACCTCTTTGGGTTACCATGTTGGTGAATTTGTTAGATTTTTTACTAGTGAATCATAATTCAATCTTGGATTGAATTATCCTTACACAAATGATAATATAATCTTTCTTTTCTTGATTATGATGATCATAGGGATTAACTAGGGCTTCTATATGTGCTTACAGATTTTATGAAGGTTTTTATAGAGATTTAATGGTGTTAACATGTCAAACTTATATGACCTTCATGCCTTATATTTTATTTGGATCAAGTATTTATACCTTTGCCCTACATAGGGTCCACAAAATCTTCAAATCTATCATATTTTGCTTATGTGGTTATGATGTGGCATCACCATGTCATCTTTCTCATTAATACTTAAAATATGACCATTTGTCACTTTTAGACACATGTCAATATTTTATTGGTTATGATCCCTTTTAAAATTTTATCTCACCTCACACCATTGGATCTATTTACATGAATCAACATGGTTCATTGATCTTGATTAGGGAAGTTGGATGTCATTAGCTGTTTGATATATTCCCCATGGTTGTGACAATTTTCACTTATAAATTCATCTTGGTCTTCATTGAAATGTCAATGTCAATCTCACACCATCGAATCATCTTTGCCTGGATGAGTTCACTCTATCGATATTGATCTATTAGATTATGTCCCCTACTCTGCATACCATCAATAAGAATGTGTATGCTCATCTACATACTATTGATATTTGAAATATGTTCAAGCTTTAATTTGTGACTTGTATTTATGCCACATTTTGTCTTCACATTTATTCTTAGGTATTTTGAATTTTCAACCTTCATCATGCACCGTTAGATCTTGTTTGACTAGATAAATGTGCTTTGTCATATCTCAATCTGAGGGAAGGAATGTTATTGGTTGTTTGATATTCTTTTACTGAGATTATGATATTTGTCACCTTCTCACTTATCTTAGGGTATTTTTAAACTTTGACTTGGCATGTATCATTAATCAAAATGTGTATGCTCATCCATGTACCATCGATCCTCAAAATATGTTCAAACTTTAACTTAGGGTCAGGGCTTGAATTTTTAACTTTAATCTCATGCCATTATATCTCCATTTAATGGGTAAATATGCATCATTGATTAAGGATATTGACTTGTTGACTTTATAAACACTATTAGATCTTGATTGCTTAAGCAAATATAGACTGTTAATCTTTCAAATAATAAAATAATTAAGATAGAGCTTAGGTATTATAGGGAAATTAGGTTAAATATTTTATACTAAGGTTTTATTCAAGTTTATAATCATAATAAAACCTTAGGATGTAATTTTTAGGCTAAGTTATAAAACATAATAAAGGGGGGCCTTATGGTTAGTTAGATAACACTAACAATAAAGAGTTAAGGGGGCTCAGAACATAAATGGACAAAGAATAAGATTTTTAGACTAAGGTTTGGTCATGTTGAAAAACATGACTAAACCTCAAGATAAAAATTAAGCTAAGTCCATGACACAAATAATTATTCCCACATAAATTTTTCCTATGCAAATTTGAATTTGATTCAAAAGGGACCTAGGTTAAAACATTAGACTAAGATTTTAACATGACTTAAAATAGATTTAATTAATCTTTGATAGACTAAAGGTTAGTAAAATATCAATTTAACATTGAAGCATAAAACCCTAATCAAGTTCATTCCCAAATGGGATTCTATTGAACCTATAATATAGAAACATAGACAACAATCATTAGCAACATTAAAAGGGGCAAAAAAATGTTCATTTAAAGATATGTCATTTAATGCAAATGATAACCATGTGTGGATGATATTCAAATAAATATAATGTGCAAACATGCTAAAAATACTCTCATCAAGTGATTTTCTAACTTTAAGGTATAAATTTGCATAATTTAAAATAAGGGTCCCTATTTTTTAGAAATGGAGGTATGTTGATCTCAACAAATGGCAACTTCTGGGGGAAACATATCAATATGTTAGAATTTAGAGACTCTAGTTTAAACTAATAACTAGGCTAATTATTCCACTTGATCAAGCACCATTATTAAGATCAATTCATGGTTAGAACAATTCTTTCATATGCAGAATGATGATCAAACATCAAAAAATAGTCATGTTGTGTGTGTGCTTTGATTCCACTTATTGATTGCCATAGGATTTAGAGAACATATTTTAGAATCATGACCTTGACCATTAACATTGACTTGCAACATATTTATATGTTCATTAAGAATCATGCTTTAGCTCAAGGAAGGCTTGGGCATTACTCTGCTACTATCCTGGTCTCTATAACCTCGACATAAATACCTTTGACTCCACTCAAGGCCTTAATCCACTATGAAATAGGAATCTATATCCATGATGGAGATTACCAGAATCACCTCTTATTCAGAAAGCCATTTAATTTTTCAATAAGCTCTTATTTTCTATTTTTCAAAGTATTTTAACTTTATAGCAAAGGTTGGGAACCAAATTAGCTAGGTTTTAGGATTTGGTCAAATGTTTTATCTTCATAAAATCATCATTGGCTATAAATTTTGTCCTAGGTAATTAATTTTTTAAAGTGCAAACATGACTTTGCCTTAATAATTCAAGATTTCACCCTATATGTGCAATCCTTATTAAAACCAAACTTAGATCATAATAAGGATTAAAATATCAAAGAATAATTAGCCTACTTATTATTTCTTACCAGTTTATCTAAATTATAAATTCAATATCACATTTTAATAATCCATGATCAACCAATGTTGAGGGGCCATACTTGCATTCCTGTAATGTGAGGTTTCTTGAGCAATCAAATGAATATTGAGTTGAGTGTTGTCTAGAATAGAATTATTCAAATCAATGAGAAAATTAGAGAAAAGGAAACACACCAAACATTAAAAAAACAAATATAAATCCAAATAAATAAGCAAATAACTATATACATACACTATGTAAAAATAAGGGACAAGAAGGAAAGAAATAAGAAAGAAACTAAATTAAGCCTACCTGCACTAAATCTAACTAGTCTTACAGTCATTCCATGAATACTTCATGTGGGACAATAGATAAATAGTGTTTGAGGCATTTCCCATTGGTGGGTAATGTAAACTCTACCCCTTACAAGTCTTTTAATTTGAAGGTGTTATCCCCCAGGATCTTAATAATCTGATATAGGTCAATCCACAAAGGTGTGAACTTCCCATGATTTCCCTTTGGTTCTAAAAATTTATCCCAAATATTAACTAGGTCTCCTTATCTAAACACCATTATCTTTGAAAACTTATCAAACCACCTCTTAACTATGGTCTGATGTTTACTAAAATTGGAAAAAACTTCCTCTCTTGTATCCTCCATCTGTATGATGTCAAGTAGCCTTGAACTTATAAATTCTTGATCCTCTTCCATGTACTCTTTCATAAACTTGTAGGTTGATAGTTTGAGTGTAATGGGGAATATAGGTTCTTAACCATATACCATCAGGAATGGTGATGCCTTAAGAGATTTTTTGACTCTCTTTCTATCTACCCAAAGGGCATACTTAAGTAGCTTGTGTTATGTTCTTAGTTTATTAGCTGAAAAATTCTTTATAGCCATCATCAAGTTATTATTTATTGATTCTGACACTCCATTACCTTAAGGGTATTGATTTGATGAGAACTTGAGAACAATGTTGTTGTCATATGCCCATTCAATCATCTTAATGGATATAAAATCAGATCCATTATGAAAAATTAGAGATACAGGTGTCCCAAACTTTGTGCATATGTTTTCTTCTAAAAACTTTATTACATCTTTAGTCTTACACTGCTTGGTTACCATTGATTTAGTCCATATTTTATAGTAGTTAGTAGTAGTTAGAAAATACTTGTGACCATCAAAGGAATTAGGGTTGATGACCCCCATAAATTTGAGTCCCGATTGGGTAAAGGGTTTATCAATGATGACTTGTTTCAATTGCATGCCAGCCTTGGGATCTTTAGTGTTGAATATTTGACATGAATGACACTCTCTCACATGCTTGTGATCATCATTGAAGATAGTAGGCTAGTAGTAACCAGATCTAAGGATCTTGTGGGTTTTAATCCTTCTAGATGGATGGCCACTTTCAATTTTTTCATGAAAGGTGCTTAAGATCTTAGTTTCTTCTTACTTGGACACACACCTTAAGTAAATGCCTTAAAATTTATTCTTATACATCACTCCATCTTTGATCAAGAAATGGGATACCTTGAGCCTTAAATATATCTTTTGATCTCTACTTTATCCTATAGGATAATATCCATTTATTAGAAAATGAACAATGGGATGACACCAATCATTGGATTAAAATCCTTGTTGATCAACCTACATAACACTCAGTTTGGGATTAGTATTACAAATTAACTGAATTAAACCTTGGTATCTTACCAACTTAGTAGTCTTCATCTCTAGATCATATTCTTGAAGGATAGACATTCACTTACCCTTTCTCTAAGTTCACATTGACTCAACATTAGTTTAGTGGCAGGGTCTGGTAGAATTGCATGCACTTTATTCCTAAGAATATAGTGTCTAGATTTCTTCACTACCTTGACTAAATCAAATGCTTGTTTTTTAATCAAGAAATAATTAAAATTATAATTTTTTAGGTTGGTACTCATGAAATCAATGGGGTGATCAAACTTATGTATCTTCTGAGTTAGGATAACAACTATTATATGATCAGAGGCAAAGGTATAAAGATAGAAATATTTAGTGAAATTCAGACTTATCAGTACAAGAGCTTGCCTAATTACTTATTTGATGTATTTTAAATATTTATTGGTATCCTCATTCCATGTGATCTTTACATATTTCTTAAACATGTCATTCAATAGCTTCATAATTTCTACAAAACTAGACATGAACTTTCTCACAATTAATTTTGTCAAAAAAAGACTTTAGTTCTTTCCTACTATTGGGGGGTTTTATTTTTGATATTGTATTTAATATATCTAGGTCTATAAATATTCCCTCCTTAGTTATGATATGTCATAATAGCTTTACCTCAGTTACACAAAAATACTCTTCTTGGGATTAAAGGAGATTCCATACCTTCTGCATCTCTCAAATACTTGTTACAAGTGCATAATGTGGTCATCCCTATTTTTATAAATAATAGTCAGATCATCCATGTATATGATAATGAATTTACCTATGAGGCTTTGGAATGCATGATCCATTGCTATTTTAAATGTTTCACCTACATTGATTAATCTAAAGGGAATTATTTTTTAGGTAAAAGTGCCCCACTTAGTAGTAAATGCAATCTTCATCCTAGCTTTCTTATTCACTAGCACCTAATTATACCCTAAAAATCCATCAATAAAATCCATCATAGCAAAACCAAAAATAATTTAGATTACTTGGTCAAGAGAAGGTAGGGGATAATTATCCTTTTTAGATGCTCTATTTAGATTTATAAAGTCAATGCATAATCTAATTTCACCATTACTCTTTCTAACTAACACCAAGTTGGCTACCTAGGTAGAGTGTCTAATGAGAAACACTATCTTAACATCTATTAACTTCTTCACCTCTTTATATATAATTATTTCTAGGATAGGGTTAATTAGCCTTTATTTTTGCTTAAATGTCTTGTAGGCTTCCTTTAGAGGTATGGTGTGGGTTATGACCTTAGGATCAAAGATCTTCAAGTCATCATAGGACCATGCTACCACATCCTTATACTTGGTCAACAAATATTTGGCTCTTTTGGTTTCAATGTTTGTGTAGGTTGTACCAATGTTCAACAGTTGAGATTAACCTTGGGAACCTAGGTTAATTTTATTGCAATCCTTCCCATCTAATTTGAAAACCTCGATAACCTTAGCTAGTTTGTCTGAATCAAAAAATCTTTCTAAGGTTATCATTCCTTTGGGGATTTTATTATCATTCAATTAAATGACCTAGTCATCAATCTTACAATCAAATTTGTCATCATCAAGGGAATTTTTATTGACCTCATCAATGATGTGAGCCTCAAATACTCCTGAGCTAGTCATGAATTCTATGGTCTATTGATCATCACTGAATACTTGCAAGTGGTTGACACTATCTGGTACTCAGGGACATGGGAATCATTTAATTATAAGGCTTTGTAGCTTGGAAATTTTATTAGGCATAAGGTTGGCTGCAATTGAAGCAAGTTATTCAGTATCCTTGTTTTCTTCTCTAGGAATTGACACAATGTTGAAAGAATCAAAACATTAAATTAAGTCCCATACTCTAAACTTATACTTCTTAAGATAGGACAACTTGCATTGATATCTACTTTTGACCTAGTTAACTATTAGTTTTGAATCACTAAAAAATAATAGTTTCTTAACCCCACATTTAATTGTAAAGTATAATAAAATAATAAGTGATTTATACTCAAACAAATTATTAGCACATGGGAATTAGAGTTTATAAGAGGCATTGTATTCCTTCCCAATGGGATTGATTAATACCACTCCTACTACAGAACTTGATTTACATCTAGCACCATTGAAATACAATTTCCATAATATAGGCATGGCATGAGAAGTTTTGGAGTTACATACCTTGGTGGTTTCAAGAGTGTAAATACCCAGATCTGAGTTAACCATGTTGACCCTCTCATTGGCTGCATTATACTCAATGATCATATACTTCATCTTGGGCTTCCTCTGTATCTTGATCTAATTTTTAACTCCTTTCTAAGGAAGCCACATTTGTGAACATTCAATTGACATGTAACCATTTAGATATCCAGTCCAGTCTCTACTTAGTAACATTCCATATGCATCAGGAATATCCACCACTTGAATTTAAATAAACTATTAGATCCTTGATTTAGAAGTAATATGCATGTGAACATTCAATAATTAACCAATTACTTTGACTCTTGATTTATCTAATTGAGTTAAAACTCTATTAGATTTAATGGGAGTCAAAACAAGTTGTTCGCAAATAGATTTAGGCATAATATTTGTAGATACACTAGAGTCTAATAAAAAATTATGCAAATTCTTACCTAAGATTCTAACTTTAAGAAGGAAAGGTGGCACATCTACCTTAATTTTATGTATTACAACATTAGCATGTGCATACTTTTATGGTTTTTTAGGCTTCTTCAAAAAAGATTCCAACAACAAATCCCTTTGTTATGTAATCTGAACTAACTCATGTAAATTAATGTTATCTTTGATCATTTTCATGTCCTCCACTATATTATATCCAATCTTATTAGAAGAAATACATGTCTCAACATTGGGTTCAGAGGTACTTTCCTTGGGAGGTTTTGGATTGTTATCTAATGTAATATTAGGAAGATTATCAAAATTATTTGGTAGAGTTGATGTAGTCAAAGGTTGTTTTTTCTCCGTATTTCTTAGAGGATAGGTCTTCTTAAGATATTTTTAAAAAGTATGAATTTATTTAGGGATATCCTCAATCTCATTCTCTTCTTGAAATGGGATCTTGAATGTCTCTACCATGAGAGTTGAATTAATAGATTTAGATGACCTTGAAGAAATTGAGGAACCTACACCATTGTATTTATTAGGTATAACTTCAAAAGTATCCAACTCTTATTGAAAATCTATAAAAGCATTTCAAAATTCTAGACAATCTAATTCACCATATTTTAAAGTATAATGAACTCTATGATAATCAGACAAAGCTACATCACTATGATTTAGTTAGGAACATTATTAATAGTAGATGACTCATTATTATTATTATTATTATTATTATTATTATTATTTTGGAATCTATTTGAAGTTCTATTAAATCTTTGGAAAGATAAGTTCCTATTAGAGATTTCCCCAATATTTCCTACTTGATTTTGCAACTGAAGGAAGTTAGTGCTTAATTTCTGATCCATTTTAAAGATAGAGTCATTATCATTCTTGGGTGCCTCAAAATTATGAACTTGGGTATTACTATTGGTTTTAGGCATCAAATCTCTCTAGTTTTGTGGATGAGATCCACTAGAAGTGTTTAAGAATCCTAGGTTTTGGCCAAGATGTGCATGACTCAAAGGTAATTGGTTTAGAATTAGAAGCTAATTTAAGGCATGCATATTTTTTATTGGCTTTGGGGATGAAATTTAGAATAGGAAATTTTCGATTAATGTTGGGAATACTATATGGAATTTGGACCTAGGGTTATATTTGGTCATTAATGATCATAACTTTAACATAAGCTAGGGCTAGTGTATTAATGACTTGAGCTGATCTTTTAAGAAACATATAAGTAATAAGATCCAAGGAATCCTTATAAATATCTAAGGCTAAAGCCTCATCTGGTCTGTAGGGATTTGTGGTTTTGTTAAACATTTTTTGGTATCTAGCATTAAAGGCTCTTATGGGCTCATTTAAATCTCTTTTAACTATGGTAGACTATTGGTAAAGGACACATGGACTAATGATTTTGCCAAATTGATTAATAAAGATTATATTAAAATCATTCAAGATAGTTATGTAGTTTTTAGGAAGGTTTAGGAACTATTCATATGTAGCATCTTTGAAAGTAAATGGAAATAATTTGCATGTTACATCTTCATGAATAACATTTAAAAGTCTTAAAGTAACTTTGAAACTTTTATTGTTTTATTTATTAGTTATAACACCATTATGACTAAAATTAGACAAATAATTTTATGATTATGAGGAAGGTCATGTACCACACCTAGCACATTGATTTAAGAACCACCTAACTAATGCATATCATAATAGGGATTCAACACATGATCACCCTAAATTGGTGAAGTTGGTTGAGACTTTGAAAGTATACATTTTATTTTGTCTCGCTTGGCTCTCATATGAACTTCTAATGAAATAAGGGGGATCCTTGTCTCTGAATGTGACCTGGTTCTTATCCTTGGCAATTCCATCTTGAAAAATTTGAACTCTATTTTAAATATGTTGTGTAAGTCTTATCTTTGCAAAGAACACTGATCAGACTTGCACATTTAGAAAATTTTGCACAAATTTGTATAAAGAACAAAAAAATAAATCAATATTTAACTTAATTATCTCAAATATATGTCCAACTACATGAATATGAATGATATTTACATGTCTAAGCTCAAATAAAATCAAATTATCAAAGATCTAATCATTCTTTGAAAAAATGGCTATTACTAATCTCGAACTTATTGGATTCATAGATCTCAAGCTATCTTTACCAAAATTACAAATGGATCTTCAAATAACATCTATCTTTATATAAATAAGCACAAAGACTAGTCTAAAACCATTAAGATTAATGATCTTTAGACAAATATTCTTAAAAAATCACAAATATGTAGAGAATACACCAATATTTAAACAAAATTAACCAAAATTAGTGAATATGTTACAAATTTATAAATATCTAACTAAGGACCTCCTTCTAGCACCACCAAAATTTGTATCCCTATTTATGCCTAAAAATTTATCATAGGTGGTTATTAAGTGTTTAAGAAACACTAATCATTTTTTAATTCAATGAATCCAATACATGAGTTTCAGGATTTGATAATCATGTTATCTTTGGTGGAATAGAGGTAAAACAAGTAGAATATTTCAAAAATTTATATTAATTGGTGGTTGGGAGCCACCATGGCCTAATCGTTGATACTTGATTTTGAAGATGATCTATGCTATTTAAAGTGAATTATTCTCAAACCAAAATCTAAAGCTAAACTAAGATGAATATTCACAATGAAGATGATCTAAGTTTAATTGATAAAAAGGAGTAAAACAAATGATAAGGGAGAGAAGGAATATGTTGTTGATATTTAACCCAAACATTATGACAAATTTCAAGTTTCATATGAACATGCATTTAACCAATATATGACAAGAAGTAGCATAATCTCAAATCTTATCACACATTAGACAAACATATAAGGATAGTATGAATTAATGTAAATAAGGACCATATTTAATTTAAATATTCACCCCTACAAGTTAATAACATTATCACATATGCAATAAAGGCAAAAAAATTGAAGTAAACCTTATAATTTTCAAATAATCTATCATTAGTACAAATTAACAACTCTACACTTAAAGATGCACATCCAAAATTCATAAGAATCATTCAAATCTAATAATAAAACAAGAAAACATAGAGATAAACTATGATAGTAATTCATACAATCAAATGTGGACAAACTTTGCATAACTCCTTTGTATTAATTTTCTCAAAAGTTACAAATAGTTTTCTGGCTCAAAAGCTCTCTCCCTTTACAATTGACAATACCTCTTTCTAAAGATAGTTCATGAGGTATGTTGATTAGTCATGTCAAATATAAAGGATAACTACCCTTTTACAATTCTTTTAGGACCTTTTAGAGATTATAAAATGACTAACCTATAGGCAATGTGCTTTACAAGTTTCACATGCCTTTACAAAAAGAATGTTTTATTTTTAAATTATTGTACATGCATAGTTACAAAAAGAATATTCCTAATTCAACTAACTTGGAGACCTCATGGTCTCTTTGATGTTAAAGTGTTTTGTTGTAAAATCTTCATTTCTTAGGCATGTTGATCATCTATCAACTTCAAATTGATAATTGGCTCCATGAAGAGTCCATCTTCTTGAGTGTCTGGGTCTCTAAAGTATTTATTTTCAGTTTCCATGGCCTCTTTGACACTTCTTGCATTTTTTTATCATTTTTTAAATGTTCAAAATTATATCCAAGACCCTACTATTTCCAACCCTAGTCCTTCCCTAACTTTGATTCCTTACTTCTTGCATAACTTGGGTAGCCCTCAGCTTGAATTCTTCATTAGTAATTATACCTATGGAATTGGGCATGGTTGGATCTATGATCATGCCCCCAAATATATTCTCCATCCTATCTATCAACTAATTTCCATTTTCATGAAGGTTTTATAAGTCCTTGGACTATTTACTTAGACCTTTGGTTTTGTCCACTAGTATTTCCATGGCCATGTTCAGGTGAGCTAAGTTGATTGTTTTAAAGTTAGGGCTTTGATCTTCTATTAAGATACTGATCAAGTCCTTTACTTTGCTTCTTGATTTTTGCCATTGGTGGACTAAATTCATAGCCACATTGTTTTATTGGCTCACCACACCTTGTCTATATTTCATTATTTTTGAAGAGCTAAATATATCAAATAAAGAGGCTTCAATCATCTTTATCATAGCATCTGAGACTGACAAGATGTCTTATTTTTCCAAATTCTCTTTGTATTGCTACATGCCTTTAAGGGTAGCCTATAATTATTCTTCCTATGCTTGGGTTAATTCAAGCATAATCTCCTTAAATATCCAAATTTGACCAATATTTTGTCCTCCCACTGGGGTCAATCCAATAAAAGGTTCCACTTTTTAGAAAGTGAACTCCTCTCCACCAACCATGTCCTTATTCTCGATTACCCTCTACAAACTAGTAGTTGATGGGTCAAATTTGACACCAACTAAATATTGTGTTACTTTTGAAGCTAGATCCTCCATTTGTGTTCTACTTGATTCTCCTAAAGTATCCATCCTTATTTCATCTTCTTTTTTCATAGCTAGGATCCATGTCTAGACCTCCTTATGTAATGGGATATTGGTTTCCTTCATCATTGCCCAAGGGTGTTACATATTAGGTACTTTTGAAATTTTCCATAAATGAACCATTCAAGAATGTTTGGACCATAAATCAAGTTTTCTTCATTGAATAAATTGATTTCACTTAAAGGATGAGTGAAGGTCACCTTGGGCTTCTTGGTTTTAACTAGGACAATGGCTAACTTGGCTTTTCTTTTGGGGGTGTCTATAGGAACTAGATCCAAAAATTCCTTCCCCTTATCTTCCTTTGTTTCCTCCATTTATTCATCCTTAAATTAATAGGCTAATAATAAAATTTTGAGGGCATATTCAATTGTGTCATTAGGGTCCAATGCTACTATATGAATCTCCTCCTTTGGTAATCCTTATTCTTCTATCTGGGTTGAAGATGATGCTATTTCATCATGATTTTTTCTTCTAGCTTATGCTTAATTTATATTTTAGGTTTGGCCTCTTTTTTTGATGGAGTTGGTGAATTTCTAAAAGAAGTACCACTTATCAGATGGTACTACCTTGGCCCCAATTTCTATTTATCATCATTCCCTTTTTGCTCTCTCAACATCTTAGATTCAGGTTTGATGTCATGCTTCTTCAATATTGTTATGACCTTGGATAATGAATAGGCCTTTATGTATATAAAGCCAAAAGGAGAAAGTTGGTGATCATAAGGGACATTTATTCCTTTAGCTTTTAAATGTTATTATAATCTTATATAGGGATCCTACTATCCTGGTTCATCAATTTGTAAATTGAAGGATGTCTTATGTTTAGAAGCAGCCTCAATATTGTCCCATTATGAAAAAATAATCCTTCTAATGGTTATTTGGAGGGTGTGAAGTAGCCCCTTCTTTTTAGTTTTTCACAAACCATCTATCCCATTGCATAGTTGATAAGCCACCTCCTACTTGACTAGTTTGATGGGTACATAGATAGGTAGTTTGAGTGGGGTACATTATGTTCCTTTAACCCTAATAATTTTTCAATAAACATATAACAATATATACCCCATGGCCTCAATTAGCTTTTTGATTAATAGGATGACCCTCATCATTGGGATCCCTGTGATGGCCTCAGTAAGGGCTAGGTAAACACAATCACATATAAATTAGATGTGGTACCTATATTTGAATATGTGTAACTTTAAATAGTATTAGGAGACTATATTTGTCCCATAAGGTGACTATTACTTAAGGCTTAGGATCTTTGTGGTAGAAATCAAGGCATCCAAGAGGTATGCCATCATGTAGAATTGGTTCCTAGTTTTATTCTTGATTGCAAAAATATATCTAATTAAATAGGTGTTGATTACTTCACCAAGAAGAGGGGTGAGTTGTTTTACAATAATAAAGTAGACTAAGGGTACCCAAAATTTGTACACACATGTAGTGGTTGAATTTCCACATAATGTATTTATCATTGTCATGATCATCCTAATTCTAGGTCTAAATTGGCTAATGGGGATGTTATTATTCAAGTCAAAAAACACTTGGTTTTAGAATATAACCATACGGAAAGGATGCTCTTCAAATCATTTTCCTTGGCCCAATTATTGATTATGGTTTGGTCTACTTGGGGTTTAGGCAATTTGTAATAATTTTCAAATGCTATAGAAGATATATAAACTATATTTCTACAAGTGTTCTCATTGATCAACATGCCCTTGTCAATTTTACCATCCTTAAAAATAGGATATATAATGTCTATACAATACAATACCTTAGGTTTTGTTACAATGTAATGAAGACCCATAATTTAAATAGTAAATATGTCATACTAGAGCCTCTTTTTTGACACATTATTCTTTTCCTCCTAAGTGATGGCTAGTTGTTATTCAATGGTCTAGAAAAGCTTGGACCAATTGTTATCCCCAGTGTTTAAAGTGGTGGCATCGAATTGTATGTCCTTGAAAATCTTGCCTTTTACATCTGAAGTTAAATAGAGATCCACATCTTCCCTTGAAACACCTTTTTAGGATTTCATGGTTATGAATTTGTCAAATTACTAACTAGTGGATCATAATTCAGTCTTGGATTGAATTATCCTTTTATGGGTGATAATCCAATATTCCTTTGCTTGATTATGATGATCACAAGGTCAAACTAGGGATTTTGTACATGCTTAGGTATTTTGTGAATGTTTTAATATATCTTTAATAGTGGTATCTTTTCAAACTTTTATGAACTTTATGCCTTAGATTTTATTTATATTGGTTATTTATACCTTTGCCCTACGTTAGGTTCAAAAAATCTTCAAATCTATCATGTCTGGCTTATATGGCTCCAATATGGCATCACCATGGCATCATACTCATTAATAATTTAAACATGACCATTTGTCTCTTTTGGACATGTTTTAATATTTTACTGGTTGTGGGCCTTTTGAAATTTTTATCCCACCTCACATTATTGGATCTATTTACATGGATCAACGCGGTTCATTGATCTTAATCAGGGAGTTTGGATACCATTATCTATTTGTTATATTCCACATTGTTGTGATAATTATCACTTCTTCATTCATCTTGATCTTCAGAAAAAATTTAACATTGATCTCGTAGCGATAGATCATCTTTGCCCGAATGAATGTGCTATATCAATCTTGATCTGTTAGATTATGTCCCCTACTCCATGGACCATTGATCAAAATGTATACACTCATCCACATACCATATATCTTTGAAATATACTAAATCTCTAATTTGTGCCTTATGGTTATGCCACATTTCATCTCTACATTTGTTTTTAGGGATTTTAACTTTTTAACCCTAATCATGCACCATTAGATCTTGTTTAGATGGATCAACGTGCTATGTTATTTCCCAATCTAAGGGACATAATTTTATTGGTTATTTGATATTATTTTACTAATATTTTGACACTTGTCACCTTCTCTCTTATCTTGGGGTCTTTTAAAACTTCTACTTGGTACACACCATCGATCAGAATGTGTATACTCATCCATGTTCCATCAATCCTAGAAAGATGTTCTAACTTTAAATTAGGTTTGGGGATTGAATTTTCAAATTTAATCTCATGCCATTATATCTCCATCACTTGAATAAATGTGCATCATTTTTCAAGGTTTTTGACTTTTTGAATTTATACACACTGTTAGATCTTAATCGCATGAGCAAACATGGATTATTGATCCTGTGGATAATAAAATAATTACATCAAAGATTGGGTAATATAGGTAACTTAGGTTAAATATTTTATACCAAGGTTTTATGTGGGTTGATAAACCTGATTAAAACCTTAGGATAATTTTCTTAGGCTAAGTTATAAAACATAATAGAGGGGGGCTTTGTGGTTAGTTAGACAATGCTAATAATAAATAATTAAGGGGGACTCGAGACATAAAGGGACCAAGAATAAGATTTTTAGACTAAAGTTTGGTCATGTTGAAAAACATGACTAAGACTTAGGATAAAAATTAAGCTAAGTCCATGGCATAAATAATTGTTCCCACATAAATTATTCCTGCGCAAATTTGAATTTGATTCAAAAGGGACCTAGGTTAAAACATTAGACTAAGGTTTTGACATGAATTAAAATAGATTCAATTAACCTTTGATATCCAAAGGCTAGTAAAATATTAATTTACCATTGAAACACAAAAATATAATAATGTTCATTCCAAAATGAGATTCAATTGAACGTGTAATATAAAAACACAAGCAATAATCATTAACAACATTAGAAGGGGGAAAATAATGATCATTTAAAGATATGCCATTTAATACAAATCATAACCATATGTGGATGATTTTAAAATAAATATAATGTGAAAAAATTCTAATGGTATTTTGATCAAGTGATTTTCTAACTTTAAGGTACAAATTTGCATAATTTAAAACAAGGGTTCCCATTTTTTATAAATGGGGGTATGTTAACCTCAATAGTTCCTTTGGATGAGTATGAATGAAGCATATCTATGCACAATTATATAAATGGGTAAATGACTTACATTGTTTATGCAATTCTCTTTCCTTTAATGGGTAAATAAGTCCTCTACTAAAAACAAATTTCAATTCCAAATTTGAGGGTCTAAATGCAAGCTCATATGATGTACCTTTGAATCAAATAGTATAATCTTGAAGGGATTCATCATCACATTGTTTGAAATTGTGAAAATGTTTTAATGTTAGTTTTAAAACCTTATGTATATTTAAATCCATGAATAAAACATATTATAATTTTGAAAAAATGGTTAAGGAACCTTTTGGTAGGCTATAAAACCAATTTTGAGCCTGATCAGAAATGATCATATGGAATAATTTTAGCAATGGCTTGTCATATTTTTACCATTGACCAAAATAATGTATATAGTTAATCATGTGTTTGAATGGGTCCTTATGACTCAAAAAGAAAGGTAAATATATTATTTCAAAATATTGTGGATAAGGATATTTAAGTATTCATTGTGAAAGAGGCTAATTGTTGAATGAGGTCACATTTGCATTAGTATTATGGAAAGCCTTTTGCATTTGAAGTATGATTTTTTTTTTTGAATATCCCTAATAGTGCTCATCATAGAAATAAAATATTCCATGGGAATGGTGGTGTTTTTCATACATGTTATCATTGGTTCCAATCCACCACCTTTCTTGAATATAGGCATATAAGTATCTTAATCCTCATGGATAACAAGTGTAAGTTCATGATCACATAAATTTAGAATACTTTGGTAGTGGTATTGGATCTTTGAATTTTGGTACCTTTCGTATATCATTTAAATAACTTGTAATATTGGAAAATTTTGGTTCATTCAATTTATTTAAGGATATAACAATTGGAGCTTGATGAATCTTTGGTAAAGGCACCTTTTTTGGTATAATAATGACTTTTGGTGTAAATGCATTCTTTAGAAGATAAAGATCCTTTAATTTAGATGCCTTGGTTGATATTGGTAATAGGGACATATTTAGAACATTAGGATCACTTTGTATTTTAGGTTTGTAATGCTTTATTATTCTTGGTGGATTAATTTTATTTGGTAAAGATTCCATGATCTCTTAGTTAACCTTTTAAAAAAATTCAATATAAAATGAAGGTAGGAAAAAGTCATCACCTTTGACAAGGGGAATATTGTTTAAAAATGTTGAAAAAGGAGGGGTTTTGATCAATGAGCTTAAAGTAACATCCCCTTCATAATTAATTTGTACATCCTCCATGATATCCTTACAGATTTGACAAAATTTGTCATAATTAAATGAAGGAACACTTTTTCCATGTGAAACATTTTTTTTTGTAGAAGGCGAAGGCTTTTTATCTTTCCCAAGATGGATCAACTCATTTTTTGAGATGGATGGAGCATGGAAAAATTAGAGGGACAAAAGATACCACCATTAAAATATTTGATATTATATACTCTATAACTTTTAGGAATGAAAGAGTAATCAATTTTGATTCCTTCCTTGAGGGAGAGTTGGAGAGTTCCATAATCATAGTCATCAAAGCAATTAATATCACCCACGATGAGAGAGATAAATAACATAAAGATTAAAACAAGTTAGGAGATAAGAATCTAAATTATAATGCTTATGCAACAAGTATAATCAAAGACAAGGTTCACCAAATTTTTAACCCTAAAAATATAGATTAGGGAATCTAGGGTTAAAGGGGATAGAGATAGCCTAGGACACAAGGGTGATAAATTATTTGTGAAGTAAGACAATTATTTATGAATCTTAGATATAACATATAATAAATTTATTATGTTTAGATATGCTAAAATTGGAAAGTAAAACTATGCTAGATATTGTAATGATAGTGAAAATAAGTACTTAACTAGTTCTGATGCTAATACATATATGGGTCTAGAACATGCATGAAGAATACTAGAAGATTATTTTAGAACAATCATAAAATTATATATTAAGCACCTTGTAACTATGGACACTTTAATTAGCCTAGGATGGTAAAATCAATGCTAATGTTTATGTTAGACACAAATGTCCTATATGGATTACTTGATGAAACAAGATGCAACCACCTAGATGCTTCTAGGTTTTTTGTCACCTTCACTCTGGTGTATTTAGATCTACATCATGGACTATTTCTCCTTGTAAAATTGTAAAACCCTAGCTTTCCCTCCTCATAGTGGCTATGGAAAAAATGGGTTAATGGGCACACGATGTTTAGCTACCCCAAATACCCCTTTATCAATGAGTGTTGCCTACATATCCAATACTAAAAAGATGACCTCATACTTATGTAGTTCTCCCATATGTGTGGGCTTGTGTTTGAATCATTTAATATGTGAAAAATAACTACAATAGTGACCTAGTTTGTAGCTTGTCAAATTGGGCTCTTGGGCCACTCATTTAATTCTTTAGACTTGTATATGTGTTGTTCTTATGACTGATATGAAAATAGGAGAAAATAGGAAAATTTTGCTCTACTGAGTGCTTGATTTAATGTTTTTGATAAGTTTCCTTTGTATATGCTAGGGAAGGAATGAATGAGGGTTAATTTTATATTTATACCAATCATTTCAGAGAACAACTTACATTAAAGCACTTATCTTGACCATTAAGATAAATTTCATTTTAAAATTAGATGACTTTTAAGGCGTTAGACACTTGCATCAGAGAAAGAAACTTGCATTGACGTAGGTTCCTATCTGGGATGTACGTGTCTAGGGATTAAGAAAATAGGTATAAGTTTAGAACTTTTATAGGCATAAGATAAGTAGTTTTTAAGCATTTTGGATAATATAAAAGGCTTGAGTTATCAACATAAAACTGGTTGGACTAAGAGATAGGTAAGGGGAATAAAATGGAGTAGATGTGATACTTGTGAAATCATGAAAGGTATAGATCTAAGAGGAACAACCAAGGATTACATTCACCAAGTGTATAAGACTAAGGTGTTATATATTTCAAAAATAATGTCTACACATAAGTTGTTTAATTTATGTTAGTAGATAACATATAATTTTACTTTTATATACATATATGTTTCACGGATACTTGAGTGTGATACAAACATAAACTAGATACATGATACACAAGCATACATGTGTTAGAACTTTCCTCTACCTACATGACATGATATGTTGGGGGAATCTAATTTTATTGATTATAATTGATATATGTGTTATTTTTTTATGATCACTTACATTATCATGTTAGGCTTATATAATAATGCTTACAAATGTCTATACTCATAATTACATCTTACAGAGTGGGCCATATGTGTTATGCTATAAATAATTTTACTAACACATATATGTATGGATTAATATGATATGCTTATGCTATTTTATTAAATTTAACTTTTCATCTTATCACATGGATTACTTGAGTGTACTTCTTGTTTGATACTTTGTCTCGATTGTGAAACATTTGAACATGTTTCTTGCTTACTGGTCATAGTGCCTAGAGTGATGTTTCTTTGGTGTGCATACATTTGAACATGTCCTCTCCTTTGAGTGTGTGACATTTGTTCATGTCACTTGTTTTTAGTCTTGTTATATCCCTTTTTTCATGACAATGAGTCCTATTGATTGTGTGTTTGATTGTTTTCTAAACTTATGCTTGTTACTCTTAAACATTACCATGATCCATATCATGCATCTTAGGGCTTGTTATGATTGATACTATGAGCTTCATTGATATATCTACTTAGACATAATACAAATACTTACTTTTTTACTACATGATTGATATAAATATAACATAGTTATCTTATATTTTTGAGATAAAGTGACTATCATGGTATATTCTCATCACCTCAAAAGGAGGGAATATCAGTTGGGGCATGTCATAGATACATGAGTACACACACATAATTGGTTGAATTTATAGAATTTACTATAGTTTATATGATTTAGATATATACTTGGGTTATAATAATATTCATTTGGCACTTATTTTCACATATTTGAGATTAAAATTTTATATTTGTGACATATAGTATACATAGTTTACAAATCATATGACACATTTTAACATATACTTTGGCTTGAGAGACAACGGATGTGTATATGCCATGTAAATGCACCAAATAAAAAATAAATATTTAGATTATGTACACGTTTATACACTAAAATTACGAAGATGCATTGATTGATATTTATCTACCTACAATAGTTGGTTCCTTTGAGTAGTGTAGTTGAGACTCATCACCTTTGATGGCCTTGGAAATATTTTTATTTTTTAGGTTGAGATGGTTACATCATTTGACCTGGATGAGATTGGCTATATAATGTATTTTCTTGAGTTGTGTGATTAAGATTTAGTGATCTTAATGGACTTACCATAAATCAAACTTTTAATAGATTGGGGACATGATCACCCTCTAATTATCCTATTCATATATCCAAGGTTCAATTGTGAACCTCTCTCCAATTCTTCAAAATGGAAGCATCATTACAAAAGAAAATTATCAAGGGGAAACATGATTGAATCGACACACAAGTGTACTCCTTCATTGATTTATTTTATTTCAAGTATTTAAATTATTAAAATTTTAATATTATATGTAATAATTACACATAAACATGCTCTTGTTTAAAGGTAATACATAAACACAAAATTCAAATAGGGCTCATCTCAAATTAAGGTGTGTTGTGCACACCAAAATACACATTTATTTTCCTTTAAAATAATAATCACATCCTTATGCATTACTATATTAAAGTGGGGGGATGTAGATAATAACATATTATTATATATAATAAAATAGACTTGTATATTTGATAAATATCACTCATGAATCATCACTTTAGTTTAGGACCTTTCCACTACCAAAAGGCTCATGTTCACCATCTTGCTGTGCCTAAATGTTTATCCTATTATTTGAACCTAATATTATGATTAACCAAATCACCTTTAGACCAAAATCTACATAAAACTTTATTAATATATTAATTTTTTAGTTACATATATTCATCAAATTTTTATCTTACTAGACACTACCATTGAGATTAGGACACTAACATTGACGCTAGTGTCCTAGTTTCGATGCTAGTGTCTAAACCTTACAAAAAATAAAATTTATAAATATTTTAACATGTATGGGTTAGTATATTTTTCTTAATTAACCCTAACAAGAGATAATTTCAAAAGGTGTGGTGTAAATACAAGTAAAATATCATTTGTTATCATCAAGAACAAATTAATCACACTACCAAGCAAAATCACTTCTCAAGCTTACAAAATTGCCCTATTCTTCCCTATTTATAAATTAATATTAGGAGAATTATTATCATAGCTATGAATCATAAAAATATAATACCATATGAAATATTTTTAATAGGTACTTGCATATATAATATTACATAATTGGTCACAGTCAAACCCAATTATGGGGGAGAACTGCATCAATTTGAGGCCCTTTTGAGAGTATTGGATATGTAAGTAGTGATCACCAATATAGGATAATTTGAGGTAATATCAAATTAATTTTTACACATTAATTTTATTTTT